>ML677339.1:3000569-3422308 GCA_007922305.1 Dermatemys mawii
AATCAGAGGGGTAGCCATGTTAGTCTTTAAGGTGCCACAGGACTCTTTGTCACTTCTGCAATTCCAGACTAACATGGCTACCCCTCTGATTATTGGAATGAAAGTTGCCATAGTTAAAATATTATCTCTTAAAAGCTTCTGGGACCCCCAGAGATAGGGATAACAATAGGTCTATTAAACTGAAATCTGTCTGCAGCTTCTTCTGAGAAAGTAAGCTGAAATGCCTACAGGCTGGACAGTTCTCAAAACCTTCAGTTGCCTTAGAACAGGGAATAAGGCTGCAAGGTAGAAAGGAGTTATTACATTTGGCAAGTCCTGAATTTCTTTATTTCCTGACTGCCAAATGAGTTGGTGAGCAACCACAGGAGTTGGATTTAGATTATGCATTCCTATATCAGCATGGCTGAGAGCTTGTTTTGGAGCACAGTCTTATATTCATTAGTAACTAGATTAATCGGAAAACCTTAAGGCCACAGTAGTAGTATCTGAGAACTCTAAGAGGGAGGATCCCGAAAAAGGGGAGGCTTTCTCTGATGCCGAGACCTGATATGGAAGTATTTGAACTGCAGGACTTTCAGCTCTGGAGGACTATTTGAGCGGACTGGTTACAGTTTATTAAATTCTGACAGTTTCACCCTGTAACTCTTTTTCCTTCCATGAAGTTATAGGTTATATTATTTTGATTCTCGCAGAAAGGTCTCTTGTTCATTTAGTGGTGGTTTTGTATCTATGCCTCTCTGGCATTTGTGTGTCATGATTCTTTGCTTTAGTGGATCATTAGCTATGTCACACTTCTGTCAGCAAAAGTATGTAAAACAAGGACACCTTTAGGATTTATAGCGCATGATTTCATTTTTTACTTTGAGGGAAATTTACTTTATGGGTACGTCCTCACTACCACGGGTAGCAGTCGATCTTTTAGCGATTGATTTCTCGCGAGGTGTAAGCTGGAGTCAACGGGGGAGCACGCCACCGACTGCCACCACCATGAGGACGGCAG
This sequence comes from Dermatemys mawii, assembly GCA_007922305.1. Taxonomy (NCBI): domain Eukaryota; kingdom Metazoa; phylum Chordata; order Testudines; family Dermatemydidae; genus Dermatemys; species Dermatemys mawii. The sequence continues at coordinate 3,001,570 of ML677339.1, forward strand.
GTAAATCGTCTGCAGATACGCCGACTTCAGCTACGTGATTCACACAGCGGAAGTTGTGTATCTGCAGTCGATCCCCCACCCCCAGTGAAGACCAGCCTTATATGATACTGGTGGTCCAGTATGTTGTATTTTATTAGCTATCTGGATGCTAGTTGAGGTACTTGGTGGAGGGCAGACTTGCATGACCAGTAGGTTGGTTTATAGGAGAAGCAGCCATCATTTTAGTTTTGATTTGTAGGAACTGAGTAATCTTCCAATTTCTTGCATTTTCCTTAGGAATAAATAGTATGTGACTGTAGCCATTGACGAAATCTAGCTTCTGTGGTTATTATTTAATAACTGATAACTGACTGTGTAGACCTCGAGCTGTCCTGAAAACTTATTATGAAGATGAGATAACAATCACTATGTGCTCTCTTGGGGCCTGCTCTAACTTGTATTGACGTACCTAGGGATCTCTTTCACTGACTCCAAGGGAACTGGACTGGGCCAGTAGGGTAAACCCTGAAAAGTGCTTAGCATCTGAATTTTTTCGTCTTTTTTTAAAAAAACTGGAATTTGTGGATATTCAATACTTCAGAAATTTGGCCCTTATCAAGTACAGTCCTGATGTAAGGAGTGCTCCTGTTGGTAAGAGAGACGTGCATATTCTGTGTTGCTTGACATTGCAATATCTTGGTTTTCTAAATTGCAGTATAGCAAACCGATGTGTGTTGTACCATAATATGCATATACATTGGCTATACATCTATATCTATGGCCTGATCCTGCAAAATGCTGAGTGGCCTCTACTCTCACTGAAGAGAGTGGAAACTGATAACACTAAGCTAGTCACCAGATCAGGCTCAGAGAGAGTGAAAGACAGAAAGCGGCATGAAGGACAAAATTCCCATTCATTGGAAAAGTTTCAGAAAAGGGCAACAAAAATAATTAGGGGATGGAACGGTTTCTGTATGAGGAGAGATTAATAAGACTGGGACTTTCCAGCTTTGAAAAGAGATGGCGAAGGGGAGATATGATTGAGGTCTATAAAATCATGAATGGCATAGAGAAAGTCGATAAGGAAGTGTTGTTCGCTACTTCTCATAACACAAGAACTGGGGTCACCAAATGAAATTAATAGGCAGCAGGTTTAAAACAAATAAAAAAAATATTTCTTCACACAGCATACAATCAGACTGTGGAACTCTTTGCCAGAGGATGTTGTGAAGGCCAAGACCATGACGGTTAAAAAAAGAACTAGATAAATTCATGTAGGATAAGTCCATCAATGGCTATTAGCCAGGATGGGCAGGAATGGTGTCCCTAGCCTATGTTTGACAGAAGCTGGGAATGAGCAATAGGGGATGGATCACTTGATTATCTGTTCTGTTTGTTCCCTCTGGAGTACCTGGTACTGGCCATTGTCAGAAGACAGGATACTGGGCTAGATGGACCTTGGTCTGACCCAGTAGGGCCATTCTTATGTTATTAACTTTAATGAGGCCAACATTTCACTCATGAAACTTTGTATTGAATGTGGAGTCAATGCAGAGGGCTCTTTGTTGAAACTGAAAAGGACAACAGCAGAGTTCCGTGTACTCTGGAGGCCCCCTTCTACTCTTGCTGGGTCCAGTGGTGGAGGCTCAGGAGAGGACCAGGAAGTTTTTGGTCATAATGGACACCCATTCAAAATAGCCAGAAGTTTTCAGAATGACTTCCACTACAGCTACCAAGACCATTGGACATCTTCATACCTTGTTTAGGCAGTTTGGTCTACCAAAGAATTTCAGAGGTTCCTAGCATCAAATGGAATTAGTTACAGTGTGATCTGCTCTGTAGCATCCTACTACAAATGGACTAGTGGAATGCTTTCTACAGACAATTAAATATGTCTTCAGGGCTAACAAATCTATTTTGAGTCATCAACAGAACTTGGACAATTTCTTGCTTATCCATGGGAACACAGTACTTGTTACTATCTAGGAGTCACCTGAAACTCTTTTTATCAAAGCAATCTTTGTGTACATGTACATGTTTGGACCTGCTCTATCCGAGTATTACCTAACGTAGCCAAATCTCAAGCTATGCTCAGCATCATCGATTCATCGTTATCTGATGGTACTTTATGGAAATAAGAACTGGTTGCAGCTTTGACAAGTACCAGAGTCTGGGAATGTTTCAGAGGGATTTTCTGTTCTTCCAATCAAACCCTCTACTTTTGACGACTTGTTGGGAGAAACTTTGCTATCTAATCCAGTTGATTCCTTATCATTGACTGTTCCCATTGTACAGGACAATGCCACAGCACCACCATCGCATTCCCTTGAGACTGCAAAACCAATGATGCACAAGTACTTATGAATTGTTTAGCTAGTGAGTTGCTATTCCATGGCATAATAATGTTACAACTTGGAAGTCACCTGAAACTTCGTTATGTTGTATAGTATTCTTATATTAACCATGTAAACCTTAATGTGCGCATGTATGTGGAAGTATTTTAAAGTAAGATGGTAGAATGTGATGTCCTTCCCCTTTTAAATGGTTGGGCATCTGTACTCAGTGCAAAGCCTCACTTCCATTTGTTCCTGTTTGTTGCCAGAACAATAAAGTCACAACAGCAGATAGCTGTGTTTAAATCAGCTTCCCCTCTGTATATCTCCTTCACTTCTGGGTCCAAATATAATACTTTCGTCCTCTATTTAGTTCTGACACCCCATTCTGAGTTTGTGGACAGTTATGGTGGCTCCCAAAGTGTCACCAGAGGGATGCTGAGTAGAAAGTTTATGCAAAGGAAACTCTTGCTGTAACAGTACCATCTCCCATTGACCAATAGATTGGGGCAGAGACTTCCTTTCCCTCTGAAATTCTGTCCATCTGGAATTCTGGGTATGCAGATGAAGCAGCTGTATGGTCGTTCGTCACCGGTTCACCAATATATGGTAATAAAGAGCTCCTTACTCTCTGGAGCTTCAGGCCATGGGGCTTATCTATAGCAAAAGGGTTCTGTGTATATTAAGTCAACCTTTTAACTGAGTGTGAAGGTGAATTCAAATGAGAAACTTTAGGCCAAAATTTAAGCCCACTCTATTCCTGGGGTGCTACTGGTTCATCTTCCTGAGCCCTTGTTGGGAAATCCCCAGGGGATATGGAGTAGGCATAGGGGAGAGAAGAAGATATGGATATAACACATCAGACAGTCCCTTGGAAACAGTTGTGAGCTGATATATGTTCAAGTAGCCCTTAGGCTGCTGTAACCTACCTCAGGGCTGGGCCAAGAATCAATGCAGCTGAAGGTCTTGTCCTGTGAGCATGTTGCTTCATCCTACTTCAGGTTGCTCATAAGTCATTTTGCAAGCTGAGTCAAGTGTTTTTAATTAATATCTACAAACAAATTACATTGGGACACAACAGTAAGGTTGGAACTCAAAGCCATAATATAAGGCTGATGAAAAGTCCAAATTCAACTCTGATGTAATTCCATCAGCATCAGTTATCCCTCGGAATATGGTCCAACATGCTTAAGTTGTTGTTGGTGCTATTAATTATTAACTGAGCACTGACAATCCTTAGTGCTGTGTAGTTATAAAAGTAGAAATGGTTCCTGGACTGTGGAGCCTGCAATCTAGAAGAGATGTAAATTGAATAGTTCAGCCAACATGTAATAAACGTGGGTCCAAACCCAGTTCTATTAGACTTAATGGAAAAGCTCACATTGACTTCAATGGGAATGGGATCTAGCCCTAGTGGTGTTATGAATACAAGGTAGTGTAAGTATCCTGTCAAAGTCATTTTTGAAAGTCACACTGTCATTGTGAACAGGGATTGCTGCTTTTTATCTGAACTTTTTATCAGTGATCTCTGGCTAGTGGAGGAGTTTACATATAGTATTATGCTGCAATATTACTTGCTACAAGGTGTATTAAAGTTTCTGAGAATCCCTTAATTAAGAACTTGCATGCTTTTGTGGTTTTTTGTGTGATTTGTATCCAGGTTATTTTAATATAGGAGTATTTTGTACTACTTTATTGATTCTGTGTATTACCATTTGTATAGCATAACTGTGACAATGTATCATGCATTGAAATATGTAATAGGATATAAATATTAATGGATATATTCTCAGGGAAGTAAGATACCTGCCCAACCTCTGGCATAAGTTAGAACAACAGCGTCAGCCTCTGGCTGCAGTGGCCCTGCGTGCGCCCATCCCATGAGAACAGCTGGAGTACAGTGTTCTTCTTTTTCCTGCCATAGCCCTTCCATGACCCCAATACTGGGAGCTGGAAGAAGGGGCCCATGTAGAACTTTTCCGGCCACTCCACACTGACTGGGAATCCCCTCTTATGTAGAGTATCTTCCCCCAGTGCCACTTACATCATCTTTCAACCTCTTTCTGCCACCTGAGTGGTATAAATGGTCCACTGCAAAGGAGAGAATTGGGTCCAAATTTCCAGCTCAAAGGAGCTTCCCAGGGTGAGAGTCATGGCAAAAGGAAGTCCTTATTATGAACAGTAAACTTTGTTATGCCTTAAACAAGAGTACTAGGGTGCTAATGAAATATACAGTAGTAATATGCAAGTCCACAGTATATAAGTAAAATTATATTATTTAAAATTAATGGAGTTTAACTCTAGAACTTTGCAAGACAAATTCTGAACCAGGAGAGTTTTACATTATTGTGCTCTAATCTTAAAATGGCCTGATATGCACTCATTTACTTGGGACCACTAGCATGAAACTACATCAAGTGCAGAATGTAGTAGTTTGTCTTCTAACCTAATGGGAAGAGCCGTTCTGAGCACTATGCCCTATGCTTGTGACATATAGGTGCAATTCGAGGTGGTGATGTCAATCTTTGACCTCATACACACTAGAATTTCAACCATAGTATAGTGACCAGTAACAAAAGTGATATCTCCACCTAAATATTATTTTTATTCTGGAGTATTTTTGAAATGCTGTGTTTTAACTGTCTCCCCAAAGCATTTTAAATCCTACCCAGATACAACATTGTTTGTAATGCAGATGGGATCGAAGCATGTGTTAAAATATTCTCCTGACCTCTGCTAAAGACTTGGATGTGTCCAAGACTAGCAGAGTTCAGGGAAACAGTTAATATCTCATCCACATTAGTAGTGGAACTATGTCGTAGCTGTGTAAGGAGTTAACTGGGTCCTTTGACACAGCTGAAGTTGTAGCAGAGCCAAAGGTCTGATTCACCCCTCTTTTTTTCCAGCTTTGCACTAGTGTGATTCTAGTCCATGATTCTAGTCTAATCTAGTCACCGTCCTAAAACTGGAATAAACCCAGAGTCTTTAAAGTCCTGGATGTACTGGAATATGAATGCCTGCCTTCCTGCCTCTCTGTAACAGGAACATCTTTGTTTTGGGGATTTCTTTCACAGGTAGAATATAACATCCAGGCAATTCACATGAAGGTGTAAAAGGATAAGAAATAATTTCTCTATATAAGGATAATTGGCTAAGGGGAAAATATGGAGCTATTTTAATACCAGTGTGATAAAGTACTAAGTATAAATACTGTATATATTAAAAGGTATTGTAGTAGGCCATTAGCTGGATTGTGGTTCGAGAGAGGTTGGGGAAAAGGACTGAAACAAGGTGTTATTTTGGTGGCTGGTGCTGCTTGCTTACAGCTCTGCAGGAGTCAGCTGTTGCTCTGTTAGAACTCTGGCTACATTAAAATTGGTTGGATTTCTAGATAATGTGGCCTTGCCTCATTCCTTCAGATACCCTTGATGTCACAGTATGTTGCATGTCTATTAAAAAATTAACTAATGAATAGTTTGTAAGATATTATCAGGATTTTTTTTTTTTAGTAATTAGGGGCTTCGTTTATAGAAATAAACTGATTAAGCAACAGATTGTGACTGAAGATTCAAGTAAAAATACAGTGGCTTCCTTTTGCAACTTTGAGCATGCAAATACCTGTACACACACTAACATCTACACAAATACATGTCCCCATTTGGAAAAATGGGGTTTGCAATGCATGTGTAGATGTTAGTATTCATAAGGTTTATATAAAAGTGCTCACACGGATAAAGGCCCCATTGAGGCCCTTGACATTTTTGGATGAGGCTCTGTTGCTTTTATAAGGCAGTACTATGGAAAGTATTAAGTGTACCTTTATGAGTAATGCACACAAATGCACTTCAGTATAATCACCTAGCAAATAGCATATAGTTATGGGGCTCACAGTGTGATCTGCAGCAAAGCTTAATGCCTCTGAAACTAGTAATTTTGCACCATGGAAATAAATAACTTTTTCAAAAGAAAACAGCGGGAAGACTGAGCCTCAGGGGCTAATCTCATTTTAAGAAGGTGAAATGTGTATTTGAGTAATTTATTTCAGGCAGCCTGTAGTACTGAAATTTTCACGTGCTCATTATAAATTTGGTATGGAAGTACTGTAGGGTTGGGCATGAGTTTTGCTATAAGAAATGAGAATGACCGCTGCATATGCTGACATCTCTCTTATCAGGAAAGCTGTGATGAAAGATTAAACAAGACCTTGCCTAATATCCTCAGTAGCATTATGAAACATCATGCACAACAGTCTCACGAATAACAGACGTGCAAGGGTTATGCTTCAAGACCATTGTTTTTCTGCAGAAGTACAATATGTTGTAGGAAGTTGCATGTTTATTTAATGCCAAATCCAGCCACTGTGTTTGCAGCTGCAGAGCTCCCCCTTTCAACAGTATTGGTATGCTTCTACTGCACAAGACACACTAGACTGGCTGGGCTTTGCAGGAATGTGTGAACCTTTTGAGTCACTAACTTACTAGCTCTGCAAGACTCCCTGCATGGCAGAGTCCAGGGCAACATGCAGAGAAGAGGTGTAGACTGTCAGCAGAAACAGAATGTTGTTATAGTGGAGGACTATTTTAGAAATATTAATCCATGGCTCATTGGGAGGATTCCTTCCTCCTGCCTCCCCCACCACCGTCAGAGACACCTAGACCCGTACTGCTTAGAGGACAAACAGTGTTTCTGAGATACTGTTGTGGAGTTAAACATTGATTCCATCACATCATCAGGGAGAGTTCCATTGATTCTGTTCACTTCGATTGTCAGCTCCTTGGGGCAGGGATTACCTTTTTGTTCTGTTTGTTCAGCACCCCAGCACAATAAGGTCCTGGTCCAGGACTAGGATTCCTATTTACAACTTCAATACAAACATAAATAGCCATACAAATTATTTACTAATTGGCTTGAAAAACAGGGAAAAGATCAAGGGCCCAGAAACTTAAACTTATTAAACTGCAAAAGTTGATAAGTTACTTTCCTTTAGGTCATAAAAAGATTTCCCCCCTTTTCATATTGAACAATCCATAACTCTAATGTTCTGTCATACTATCCATTAATGTTTCTCACAGATAGGGAGGCTGTATCTATACAAGTACAGTATTGGTCCCAGAGGTGTCCACAGTATCCCCACCTCCATAATATTCTAACATATTTAGAATATTATTATTATTCTCTTCATAGTTTAGGTTGCAGCCAGCTTTCATTATGTAGCCCTATATTTGCTCTTCTATCATTTTGGTTTAGAAAATTAACTTAGCCTGAAAATTGCTGGACCTACTCTGAAGATAAAGGAATTTTCTTCAGACTTTGCAGAAACAAACTGCTGAGTTATATATCGATCATCTTTTTAAAAAAATCTTATTTCTTTGACTTGGTCTTGCTTACGATAGCTGATTACTATTCCTTCATATTTTGCATATGTTGAAATTTCCTTAAATATCTGTGTTCCCACTATATTTGGAGATTGGGGAAAATCTATGATTAAGACAAAGTATTAACAATTTTTGGTGCCCAGCCCTGTTCCCATTGATATCAATGGGAGTTATGGGCTGTAGAAGATGCTACCATGGCACTAGCCAGTTCCACCAGCCTTACAGCTTCTATGTGCACAGATACCAGTGCAAAGCTGCCGTAAAGGCCTAGAAAATATTTCTTCATTTACCTATTCTCCCCACAAAGACACACACTCTCTCTCACACACAGAGAAAGTTGTTTTAAAATAAATAAGTAAATTCAAACTTCAGAAATTCTGAAATCACAACACTGATTCAAAAACTAGTTATGTTCTCTAACGGTCAGACATTTTAAGGTCATTTAGATAGCTAAGGATGCAGATAGGCACCTAGTGGCATTTACAAAAGCACCTAGATGCCTAATTGCCATTAATTTAGGTACCTAAATACCTTTAAAATCTGTCCCTTAGCAATGATGGTCTTCTTGCCTATTGTATCACTTATGATAGTCAAGCACTTAAGAACAAGGAAATGAATAGTCAAGGAGTTAATCAGTTTTAAATTTCCCAAATAAGATAAGAACAGTGGCCAAAACTTTCAAAGTTAGGCTTTCAGATCCATATCAAGGCACCTAAGTAAAAGATCTGAGTTTTTCTTTTCAGAGTTGCCGAGTATTTACAAATCCCATTGTAGTCTGTGAGAACGGAAGGTTCTCAAGACCTTTGAAAATCAAGACCTATTTATTTAAAAGCTTAACTTCAAACACCCCAGTTTGAAAATGCTGGCCATTAATCTTACCAAGTACAAATAAATCTACATTTCATCACAGTATCACAGCCTTAACTCTGTCCAAAATACACGTTGTTCTTTGAGAACAAGAAACCCTTTTAAAAAAGAAACATAATGTTACGTGTGTGTGCATTAATGACATGCATTGATCTGACTCAAGTGGAAGTCCACATACAGGCTCTGCCACAAATGGATGGCTATACGATTTGCTTGCCAAACTACAAATGGAGTATTATTCTCATAGAACATCCATTTAAGATTTTTTACACACACAAAAAAGCCCCAAGCCAAAAATCTCTCACTATATACATACATTATATTAATGTAATAATTAATAATACAGTAGCTCATAAACCATTACATTTTACTATATATTAATGTATTTATCAAGTGTATAATTTATGGATATTCTATACGAAACGATGCCTCTCCCACATCTCACCCTTTATGTCCATTAGAGAAATTGACAAATCCTAGAATGATCAATTTACATTGTACTGTACACATTAAGGATTGTTAGAGCTTAATTACAAATGCCGCCTTTTCAGCTTCATTTGAGGGGTTAGCAGCGTGCAATAATGGTGGTGATGTCTTCACGTACGCACTGCCAAAACATTCAGTGGTAAATAATTCAAATAAACTTCAGTAGAAATAGTTTGGTGTAAGTTTAACTGCAGCAGCGTGCCAGGAAGATTCTACAACTGTCAGAGCTAGCTGTAACTAACTCATTTTTCACCTTTTTTAAGAATGTGAGAAATGTGGTGATTTGATATAAAGGAAACTTCTCAGCTATGCCAAGTCAAATTAAAATTGATAAGACCCTTTTCTTTCTTCTTTTCTGTTTATTGTAGAAGAGGGCTCTACAGAGGAGTTCTTTAGTGATCTCACACCAGTGGGAGAGGGAGTCTGTAGGCTTTGTTTGATTCTGGAGTTGTCTACTCAAGTTTCGCTGTAGCATGAAAAGATAAAGCAACTGGAACAAGCTATAGACCACAGTGAAATAAAGATACAGCAGCTGGTAGCACAACTTAAGTCCTAATCTATTTTGGTTGCTAAAATCCCTCAAAAGTATTTAAAAGAAGTACCAAACGACCATAATGTCAAGATAAAGACTGCTGAGAAACTGGATAGATTCTGTGACAAAGAAAGTTCACTACATGTTGTAAACTATGGGTGAGGGAGACAGGCAGGCTTAGTTAAGCAATGAAAGAATACCAGAGAAAAAGCTGCAAAATAAAGAGGAAAAATATTACAGACCTGTAACTAAGCAGCTGCATTTTGAAAGAAAAAATGTCAGGCACTGTGGGAATTCTAATCAGGGAGTGCTAGCAGGTTACTTCAAAAGTCTGCAGGACTATTGTTAATCAATAAATAAGCATGGGCCCTTTCTTTTGGTGTCCTCAAGTTTCTTTCTGGCGTGCATTTTATTAACGTTTAGTAAACGTTTACAGCAATAAAAAAAGGCAAACAAACGAGACAAACCACTGTGGGATAGTTTCAGTTAAATAAGAAAAATTCCCCATGGACAGTAAGACAGCAATCCATGGGAAAAAGCAAGGTCCTTACTCTTTCACAGCTGGGGATGAGTCAAAAAGGAAATGGAAAGATCCATTAATCCTCCACCTTAGACAAGATGATGAAAATAATTGGATGAGGAAAGAGGAATTGTACAAAAAGAAAGAGAAATGGTTACAAATTTAGGTCCATATTGTGGTTGCCCTTTGCTCAAATTCATAAGAGGATTGTGAGAACGCTGGAGGCATGTGGAAAGCTGTCTGTGGTATAGTCACAGTTGTACTCCAAGCCCTTTCCTAGAGCACAAGCACTGTTTCCTGGGCATGCAAGCCATGCCAAACAGAGCACAGCGCTGACCATAATATCATTCCCATCAACCCACAGAGCTGGGCCAGCCACAGAGAAGAATGTATGCCAAACCTCGCTAAAGGAGCACTCTCCCTACATGCTGAGGAGCTCTGGGAGGAGTTTCTCATCTAATATGGCACAGTGCCATTAGCATAGGCTTGTGCCTTAATAGCACAACCTCTTCACAGGGTAGGAATCCATTCTTCCGAAGACTTGAAGCAAGGCCCCTTGCTTACAAGGACACCAGGTCTACCATTTGAACCACAGAAGAATCCGTATTATCTGCTATTCATAACAACACACAAATCCACCTCCAGCCACTGCCAGTAGTTGGTGAGCTGTAACATATTCCCCTCACTTTACAAAGTGCTCGACTACAGCAACATGACGAGTTATATCAGCACAATGAGTATTTGCCAAGGCCCCCATTTTACTGTGCAGGTACAAGGCTACATCAGAAAACAGAGGGGATCAGACCCTTAACAGGGCCCATTCACAGCGGGCTCAATCCTGTGAGATGCTTAGCACTCCAGTAAAGTGCTGAGGTCCACAACTCCCACTGTCTTGTAGGCGAGTTGAGGCTACTTAATACCTTGCAGTGTTACTGCCACTGGGTACAATCTGTAAGCTCTGGCTGACCATTAGAATGACTTTTAAAGTCTTGTAAAATAGCAAGTTACTGTTTTGTGACTCAGATGATATGTCAGATATTCATGCCAGAATATAATAAAGTAATTGCCATAAACCAAAAGCAAGGGCAGAGCAAGCAAGTTAATGCTTCCCTCCCCGCCCACCTGCATCCAGCAGGTATAGCTGGAGCATCTTCAAAACCAGTGTCAATGTTTTAATTAGACTACTGCATAGCTTATATGCAAAGTTACATGCACATGCTCTTACTAATGAATGACTGAATCCTGCCAGCCTTATTCAGTCAGAACTTCCATCAATTTCATGACAGCTCTGACAGAGGAAGGCACCAGGACTGGGCTCATTGTGAACAAAACACCTTTGAGCAAATCAATCTTAAGTGGTCTAAAAACACACCAGTAGAAAAATAAACAGAGTCAGAGTTAATGCTCGTTAAGAGTGCTCTAGAAAAGGAAAATTTCAGTACAACTAAGTGCAATAGCACTTTACATCGGGGCAATCAATTATTTTTTGTCAGGGTCCAAATTTCTTGGTAAAGTATAGTCAAGGTCCAGACTCTAGAGAAAATTATTATTATTATTATTTGTAATTAGTAAAAAGATTTCATGGTCTGTTCCAAAGTATCTGGAGGTCGGGATTTGGCCCATGCTCCACCTATCCCTGCTTTACATACCTTTTCAAAGCATTCCAGACATTGGGGCCCCAGTCCTGCTCCAGTGGACTTCAGTTGGTGTAGGGTCAGGTCCTTTAACTAAATATTCTCCAAAGTCCTCCTGTTAGGATGTAAGAAAGAAAGACTTTAATCTATATATATGAAGCATCCAAGTTCTCCTCATCTTCAGTCCTATTTTTCTTTAAACAGAAGAAACATTTGTTGGTTTTCTTGGGACATGTAAATGTTTGTCCTCCCAAATAAGCATATGGTCTAGTACAGGGGTAGGCAACCTATGGCACGCGCACCAAAAGCGGCACGCAAGCTGATTTTCAGTGGCACTCACACTGCCCGGGTCCTGGGCACCTGTCTGGGGGCTCTGCATTTTAATTTAATTTTAAATGAATCTTCTTAAACATTTTAAAAACCTTATTTACTTTACACACAACAATAGTTTAGTTATATATTATAGACTTATAGAAAGAGACCTTCTAAAAGCATTAAAATGTATTACTAGCATGCAAAACCTTAAATTAGAATGAATAAATGAAGACTCGGCACCTCACTTCTGAAGGGTTGCTGACCCCGGTCCAGTAGGATACTCCACATCAAATCTGGTTCTCATATCCTGCAAATATTGTTCATCCCAGGAACTCTAAGTGCTTTACAAAGATAGAGTAGTAGTTATATTCCCATTTTGCAGATGTGCTTCATAGCGGTTCCATGACTTGCTCAAGGTTGCACAGCTAGTCAATCACAGCCTCCAGATTTCCTAACGTGCATTGAAATCTCTCCTGAAAACCCACTTCTGCCACAACAACTCCAAGAAATCAACTGACTAATAATGACAAGGTTGAGCAATCATCGGGGAGTGATACTGTTTGTGTACATTTGTACAAAACCTATCTATAAAAAAATACTGAATTATTAAGAGATGGCCAATCATCACCTACACCTTGATCAAAAAAAGCACTTAAACAGGCTTTGAATCAGAAGCTTTTCTTGTATGTGTACTCCTTTCTCCTACCCTTTGCTTTAAATGGGAAACAGGATAAGAACTGGCTAGATCACCTATTCACATACTAAACACTCCAATAGCACATAACAGAAAGGTTTCTGTAAGTATAGAGTCTTGTAGCACCTTATAAACTAACAGATTTTAGGGATCGTAAGCATTCATGGGCTAAGACCCACTTCATCAGATGAATGTTGTGGAAATCTCCAGAGGCAGGTATAAATAGCAGGCAAGAAAGCAAGGTAAATTCAATCGGGGTGGGGGGGGGGGGGCGCCCGTGAAGCCCACTTCCAGCAGGTGATCTGGAGCTCATCTGCAAATGAACTGGAGCTCATCTGCAAATTTGACACTGTCAGGTCTGGATTTAATATTGACTGTGAATGGCTCCCCAATTACCAAAGCAGTTTCTCCTCTCTGGGTGTTCACACCTCCAGATCACTTGCTGGAAGTGGGCTTCACACCCCCGCTGGTTGAATTTACCTTGCTTTCTTGCCTGCTATTTATACCTGCCTCTGGAGATTTCCACAACATTCATCTGAAGAAGTGGGTCTTAGCCCATGAAAGCTCATGATCCCTAAAATCTAGTAGTCTATAAGGTGCTACAAGACTCTGTCGCTTTTGCAGATCCAGACTAACACGGCTACTCCTCTGATACTATAAGTATAGAGTTAGCCAATATCACAGAGAGGCACATCATTTATTCAAAGAGTTCATAATACTGATCCAAAGCTGTACTCATGCTGCAGTAATCATCAATCAGTATCCCACGTAAATGGTGCAATACACTTGATGGTTTGGTCCTGCAAGGGGCAAAGTACCCTGAAATATCATTCTTCATTTGGAGCTAAAGGGGAGGAAGTCTTCTCAGATGCTCAGCACCTTAAAGGATAAGACCTGGTAGAACCACCTTGCATTTAAAAAAAATTAAATCTTGTACTTTACTATGAAATTTCTCACAGTATTATAAAACCAGGTTACAAGATTCTGTGTAAGAAAAGGCAACTTACTGCTTTTGAGATAGAAACTAGTGTCACATTTTTTGTAAAGTCTGAGAGAAGTTTAACAGGATAAGCTAAATGTACACTATTTAAAAAAACATATACAGGGTTGTACAGATAAAAAAGTACTGGAACCACTCATTTCATTTGCGTTAACAGTTGAATATGTGCTCTGCATGCCTCTCTCTAATAAATCTGCTGATTTAACACCAACCTTTATCACTTAGTCCCATTTTTATGTGTTGTTGCTTCAGAAACTTACATTGTGAGATGAGGTCAGCCACTATGTGCAGACTTGCTAATAACTAGTTTCAGCACTTGAGGAAAGCAAATCAGAGGTGAAAACGCTGCACAAACACAAAGGGGTTTTTGCATTTGGTCTTTAATTACAGCAATGTAACTAGGAATAGATTCTGTGGGAGTAGGGGTGCCTTGCTTTCGTGCAGCAGTTGGCTTATTACCAGGATGTTTCCTCACTTCAGTTTTATTCCATTTTGGATACAAGTAGATGACAATGAATGGTGAACCAGGAAAACAATTAGAGTTGCATTGATGAATGTTTCAGGTGTGTTAAAAATAATAAGCTTCATTTCTCAAAGAGGCAGGTAGGTAAACAATACACTTAGGGTGTGTAGTGGGAAAAACTGCTCAAACACACAAGCAAGGAAGCATGAAATTAAAAAATATGTTGGTTTACAACTCCCAGAAACTTAAGCTGTTATCAGAATTGAAAAATGAGAGTGTTAGAAGGAATTATCAAATATTAAAGTAATACAACAGCGTGGCAGATATATGGAAAGACTGTAGAGAAAGTAAATTATTAAGCTTTTACTAGGCAGTGAATAAATACATTTCTCTTTTGTGAAGATTATGTTGTCAGAAGGAGATGTTTATGTTAGGGTGCTGATGACCTTGAATTAACTTTGCTATATTTTTGTTCCTTTTAAAGAAATAAACATCATGACCATAGGTCAACTGTAAGAAACAACACACACAAAGAAAAACAAAGTGAATAATTTCCCAGTTCTCTTCTCTGAGTTGTGTAAAATACTAAATTCAAATTGGTGGGATTTATGGGTAACAATGTTTATTGAGTTCAGTGGTTTTAACTGTTCAAGTTACAGAGTCAAGCACTCATAAGTTAAGAAATGCCTGTATTAAGGGTGCCTCTACGATCTTACTCTGCTCCCTTGTATATATACACTATGGTAGTCTTTAAATTACATGAGCACGTACTGTTTTTTCTCTAGGCCCATTGCTTCATGCAGTCACCGGATGGATAGTGAGAGGGGCAGGGACTTGTAAAAGGAACAAGGAGTTCTCTTGGGACTGGGGCACTGGACTGAAACCCAGGAGAATTTATTATATTCCTGACAGTACCACAAACTTCTTGTGTCATGTTGGCTGGACTATTGTATCATAACAATGGCTTGGCTTTCAATCTTTTGTCACGTCACTAGTTCTCCAGTTACCGTAGTCCTTCAGGGGAGATGACCTGAATTTCTAATGTAAGAAATGAGCAATAAATCTTTATTTTTATCCCCTTCTAGTCTGTCGCTGTTGGAAAGAAGTAAAAAAGGGGCAGAAAAAAGCCCAGTGTTTCTTTCCCTGTAACTATCAGTCAGGTTGTCCCTCCCATACACAGCCCCCAGGAAGAATTCTCAAGGGAGTGCTGTCTCAAATATTGCTTGTTTACTTCCAATACCACAAATAAACTCTCTACTTCAGCTGAGGTTCCTTGCACAAATTAAAGCTCTTAACATCCAGTGGGGCTGCAGGAAGAGACCCTCCCACCAAGGTGTTCACTCTACATGTCACTTCTTCCTCTGAGCTAGTACATTACACTTCATCACAGGTCAGTACATGCTGCCTTTTGGAGCATGCCAGATGGCACTGCATTCCTCAGAGGACCAGCTCTTCCGCCTGATTAGGTACTGACACATTCCTGTGAAGGTTCCCTTAGAGAGGAGAGGCCCCAAGAGAAAGTATGCAATGGTGGACCAGGTGCTACTATTCACCCTATCCCATGAGACACAAGCAGGAGAGGCAGCATATTTAAAACTGTGCAAGGGAAATGCTTTTTCACACAAAGCGCAAGAGGCCTGTGGAACTTGCTGCCACAGATATCACTGAGGACAAATGCTTAACAGGAGTTAAGGGGGACTAGACATTGATATGGGTAACAAGATTGTCCAATTAAACTTAATATTTTAAAAGCTCCAGTGGGTTAGAAGGGCTCTAACCCCTCCTGCCTCAGGGGATGAGCTAGTCTCTAACTGCAGAGGCTGAGCTATACTTTCCCTAGTGGAGCTTAGCTCAGAGCTGCCTGCACCTTCCTTTTGAAGCAGCTGGTGCTGGCTGCTGCTGAGATCAGGCTATTGGGCAGGATGGACCTCAGTCAGATCCAATGTCCTTCATACAGAAAAGGACAACCTGACAGAATGCTCCCTTAAAAACACCTTCCTTCTGTCTGCCCCAGGGTTTTACATTGACACCCCTCCCTGTAGTGCCTCAGTGCCCTGAAATCCATTTCCTTAGAAATATACAGCAATAGCATGGCCTCATTTACTGAGGATGATAGTCCATTTGAAAGAGAGGTTTAGAACTTCCTCCCACCTCCACCCCTTTGCTCCCTGCTGGGTTGGTGTAGTCCGTGGAAGGCCTTGTCTCTTCAGTGACTCTTATCGGACGAGACATCTTGCTACTGCTTAGGGTTGGTTTGGTGGCTCCTTGTTAATCAGGCCTTTTGGAAAAGATAGGTAGTCAGGTCAACTAGGCTTCTCGGTGTGTAATACAGGCACTAGGGGTGAAAGTTCTCAGCTACAGCCAGTCTAGTTTTGGTAGCCTGCTGGGTGACCTTGGGCAAGCTACCTCCCCTTTCTGTACCTCATGTTTCCCATTTGAAAAATGAGGAGAACGATGCTGACTTTGTAAAGCACTGTGAGAGATACTGGTGAAAAGCACTAAGAGCTGGGTATTATTTTAAACTGAATTGCTTATTTTTATTAAAGGAACTGGGGCTTGATGCAGTGCCCACTGACAGGGCTGAATTAAGGCAGGGGCTTTAGAAGCTGCGGCCCAGGGCCTAGGCTCAAGGGAGGCCCCATTGAAATAAATCACAGGCAGCGATCTCCAACTTTGGGCTGTTAAAAGTCCCACGGTGCAGCGGGGCGCTCAGGCAGGCTGCTTGCATGCTGTGGCCCTACGCCACTCCCAGAAGTTTCTGGCTGCTAGCGTGTCTCTGTGGCCCCTGGCAGGATGGGGAGGGGGAAGGAGAAGAGGCTCCATGTGCTGCCCTTACCCCCAGCACCATCTTCAAAGCTCCCATTGGCCAGTTCCCAGCCAATGGGAGCTACGCGGCGAGGCACTTGTGAGCGCAGGCGATGCACAGAGACACGTTGCCCTCCTCCTCCCCAGGAGCCACAGAGATATGCTAACAGCCAGCCGCTTCCAGCAGCAGCATGTGGCTATGAAAGGCAGTCAGGCAGCCTGCCTGATCCCTATAGCGCCACTGGCCGGGAGGCACCTGTGGCAAGCACCTCCTAGCCAGAGCCTCCACCTCACACCCTCTTCTGCACCCCAATCCCATGCCCCAGCCAACTCCCTCCCAGGAAAAAAAAAACTTGGGATACAGGGGCCCCACAAAATCTAATAGCTCCGGGCCCACAGGGGAGTTAATCTGGCCCTGCCCACTGAAATCAATTTATAGGCTCTTTCCTTTTACTTCAGTGGACGTTGGATCCAGCTCATAGAGGACAGAAGAGCTAGGAATGGTAAGCTCATGATACCCTTTAAACTTATGGCAAACAAAGGCTACTTCCTATGAAAGTAAAGCCTAGATTAAAATAATCCCTTCAGCCTACATACTTTATTGGCAAGATCTCTGTTTTGAAAGTGACATGAGGCAAATAAAGGTAAAGAACCCATAAGAGAAAACATTTAGTCACACTGGATATCGTCACAATATTTTCTTCCAAGAGTAGATCAGTTGTTGACTCATTACTATGTGTTAAATGAGAGCAAAATTTCTTTCTATAGGTAGCCTATCAAGGGTTTAGGTCTTGGGCATGGAGCCTTCACCTGATGATTGTACATGAATTTAACTTTCCAGTCAAATAGCAAGCTAGCACAGATGTGTAAGTTAGCTGGAAATTGAAATTTGTATACGCTCCTGAAATAAGAAGCAAGTTAAGCAGAGTCTGAACTACTAATTATTCCATTCGAGCATGGCCACCATGAAGCCTAATGCACTCCAAGTGAAACAAATTAGAATGCTGCATACTTGTTTGCAATTAAATCACTTTGGTTTTATTTCTCTCATTAAACAGATAGAGAAAATACAACATTTTCATTGTAACAAGATGAAACATTGATCTCATTTGTTTATGTCAGAATTCAACAGGACACATTAACACTTACTAGTGCTAGGGGAGAGAACTACACCTCTTAATTTTTTCTTCAAGTTAATATAATTGCTTATGGAAGTTACTGGAGTCACAGTGCAGAAGAGCAAGGTCTTCTACAGCCCCCAAGGGGAAGGGCCAGAAGAGGAGCCTAGTGACTATGGCATAAGAAGACTGTCACCTATTTATTTTTTAATTCCTTGAGGTCAGATAGTTCATTCTGCTTTCACATAAGGTCTGTGGATAAAGGAGCCAATAAATGCAGGTGTGGTCCGGATAGCTGCTAGTATTAACTTTTGGCCACTACCAATCTAGGTTGGAGTTCAAGATAGGGCTGAGACCAAAAAGTCCCCATGTGTTATGATCAGCTCTGCTCGCTTTGCAGTACCCACTATTGCCAGCTCCAAGCATTCAAAAATCATGAGTCAGATTCTTAAAAAATCAGGTGATTCATTTTGAAATGAGATTTTTTTAAAAAATTATGTTCTTTTTATTTGACTTTGGTTTTTGGCCTTAAGGATTCATGGTTTTGAGCTTTCTTCCTGTAGTCACCAAAACATGGGAAATTCCATGTAGCTTCTATTCTCAGGAAACCTCCCACCTGAAAGTGATGACAAATTAATGCATAACCAGTGTGCATTTTCCTATAAGGAATGGGCCAAATGCTTTGACTTTTAGCTGATGAGTGCGCTGTTTCCTTTGTCTCTGCAGAACTGCCAGTGAATGAAAAGCATATTGCCTGAAAGAGTCTGTAAGCCCTGATCAGTAGATGTACCTGAAAATATTTGCACAAAACACCATGGTGACCTGGTACCACCAAGTCACCCACTGGAGACAGACAGAAATTATCATAACAGATGGCTTCCTCCACACTGTCATACAATGTCCCTGATTGCTTGGAGTGTTAGAATGAATTACTGGAAGGTGCCTGTTTACATAGCAATGAAGTCAGAGCTAAAAGGGGCTGCTCTTAACTGGACACTTAATATCTAAGGGATGTTTAAAGGGTCCCAAGTCAGTGACTTCTGACGTCCTTGGACTCACAGATTATGTACAGAGAGTGTAACATCCTCAGTAGACAGAACACAGCCAAAAGTTCATCTCCTCACTTCCAGCTAGCAACAATCTTGCTCCTCCAAAGAGAGGGGGAATTGCTAGCAGCATCATCACTCCAAGAAGAGAGGCAATAAAGGAATACAGATCAGTTGATCTTGAAATTCTTCCTTATCTATGGCCCTAATGATTAGTTCTGTAACCGAATAGACTTTTAAATGGGCTATAAGTAGTGCTGGGTGAAAAATTTTGACTTAAACTTTGTTTCAGCAATATATACTGTGACAAAGCTCCAAGTCTGTACTTGTGGGTCCTGCGCTTCCTGGCAGATTTAGGGGCCTCAGAAACTCATCTAGGCCCCAGAGTGACCTCCCTTTCTCAGTATAATTAGCAAGAGTCACCACCTAGTGAGTTGCCTTCATCACAGGCCAGTATGGAAGATGGAAAAAGGGGGGAGCCCAGGCCTGCCCTCTACTCCGGACTCCAGCCCAGGGACCCTAATAGTATCAGCTAAGATGGCTGACCTTTTAGGCACAAAACACAATACAATTCCCTGGGCTACTTCCCCACAGCAGTCCCCGCTTCTTCAAACTCCACTTCACCCTTACCTCAGGGCCTCCTTCCTTCAGTATGATATGTTGTCCACCACTCAGTCTCACCAACAGCATAACTTCCTTCCACAGCTCCTGACACCCACACCCACCTGACTAACTGGGAGGTTTTTATCTGGTTTCAGCCAGTCCCTGATTGGCTTCAGGTGTCCCAATTAGGCTAGCTGTTTCTACTCCTTTCTAGAAGGTTCTTAATTGGCCCCAGGTGTCTTGATTGGCCTGGAGTAGCCTTTGTTTGGCTATCCAGGGAACAAGGACCTGCACATCCTGAGACTAATATACCTGCCTTCCAGCACTCTCCTATATCCTTCTGGTCTGACTCCATCACAATACTCAAGGACACCAAAATGTTTTGCAAATTCTTGTTGATTTTGCCAAAAATGTTTTGGTCAAAAAAAGAGAAAAGTTTCATTTATTAAATGAAATTGATATTTTTTAAAATATACAACTTGTGGGTTATAATGACTTTTCATTTCAAAATTTCCTTTAATTTTATTTTTTAAAAATCAAAAACAATTTTAAAATGGTGAAAATCAAGCAATACTTTACTGGACCCTAAATAATATTGTTTCTGTCTTTTTTGAGTTCACTTAAAAATTCTTTCATTTTCAGTTCAGCCCAACTCAATTTTTTCCCATTGTTTTGGAATTGCCAGTGAATCAAAAAACCCATTGTTCATCCAGCTCTAGTTCCAAGGATAGGGTTGTGACTCTCTGGTCCAAACTGTAAACAGAATATGCGGCCCATTGGTGGAGCTGCTTCAGGCTGACTGCCTAGCTAAGCCTAAACGTAAGCCTGAATTGCATGAAAATAGGTAGGCTGGAAGATTTCTGTACTGTGTGCTGCTAAAGGAAGCTCTGTGCTGATTTGAAGGTGGCACCAGGAGCTTCATAACTACACAGATCCAGTGATTCCAACACCTTGTGTGGACGAGCAGTGACTTATTCTCAGCCCATGGAGACTGCTGTACTGTGGCCTGGCTGTAAGTTTGCAGTTGCGGGAGGGAATTTAGTCCATGTTTCTTCACCTACTAGGGCTTTAAGGGAATTCTGTGAAGTAGTGTGTGCCACTGTATGTACACTCCCTCAGAGTGTATGTATACATACACATACACTATTTCTTTTCTTCATGTATATCCCTTCTTACCCAGTGAGAGGGAATCTAATTGTTTGATCACATCCTGGTTTTGTTTCTCATTCGTGCATGCTTTCTGGATCTCCCAAGAGTATACAAAAGAGTCAAGTAGTTTAAACTGGAAAAGGGAGACATTTATTGCACCCTCTAGAGGCAACCCAAGAAAAGCATGTCTAAACATTTTACAAGGAGAATTAATTAAGCCTTACAACATCTGTGGGAGGGAAGTAAGTAGCATTATCCCTGGTTTACACATGAGAAAAGTATAAAAGCACAGAGACTTTCCCAAGATCACACAACAAATCAGTGGCAGAACTGAGACCAAAACCCAGGAGACCTGACTCTCAGTCCCCTGCTCTGACCAACAGGAAATATAGAAAAAATTCCAGATAATCAGGATACCCTGCTGTTTTGGTAAATGAATGAAGTGATGCAATTTCCTGATGCTAAAAGTGGCTTTATTTGTAACTTCTAAACTAAGGACCTTCCCTAGAGATATGAGACAAGCAACGTTCCTCTGGTCCCATCATAAAACTGCTTGTCTCAGAGTAACCTTATTTGACTGCAGAACACTTTCCTCTCAGACTTTCTATATAACTGAGCCGTCCAATCATGGGAAACTGAGAGAAAAGCACTCCCCCCTAACTCATTGTGAGAAGTGTCCTTTTCTTTTCTTTTTTCTTTTTTTTGCTACCATGGCTACTGTATGTAAGCCAAGGTCATGTTTTGTTATGATTGTGGTTGTACTAAGCCTGTGTTTTGAAACTGACAGCTGCTGCCTATCGGTGAAATTAAATCATGTTTTGTGGCAAAGTATAGGCTTATACTAATTCAGGAGCATCATGCCAAAAAGTGGCATCTCAGCCTGATACAAGATATTTAAGTCTTCTATGGGCCAATCACTGATTTCCATTATTACACTGATGTAAATTCACAGTAATTCCTTTATTTCTTTCATGTCAATTTAACAGGATATTAATAATTTGGAATGAACTGGTGGCTATGGGAATAATTTAAGTATTTGTGCAATTGCTAATTCTTTGCCTTGTTGTAGAGATACATTTTCCAGAACTAATGACGTTATTGCAGGCAACCCGTGCCTGTGATTTATCTAAGTAATGTCAATCTCTGAATTAATTAGATTCATTCTGGATTGAACGGGTATCAAACATTGGCATACAGTTGCCGATGCAACATCAACAGGAAGTATGTGGCATATATAATTACTCTTCTTGCCTTAATTATAGAATTTACTTAGTGAATTTTGTGTGTAATTTCTGTTGAAATTTCCTAGTAAGAACAGAAAGATGCTCCAAAAGATATTTATGCTCCTGGATTACTCGAAAGTATTTGTTATATGTTTTCCTTAGGTGTGGCTGAGCCTTAGCAGACTATCCAAAAGGATGGCACAGGTGGATTTATGCCATTTTTTTGTATTCCATGCCCAATCCTGGGACATCCCGGGGGCAGTGGAGCTCACAATAGAAGTTAAAGCATCTTCAGCTTCTAATATGTAGCAACTGCAAAAGCCGCCTAGAGACATTACTACTAATTTAGGATCACAGATGCACTCAGCACTTCATCCCCATCCTCATATCTCCTCTTTCTCCATCTGTGATATGGAGGTAATAACATTTACCCATTTTCTTTCAAGTTTGAGCTACATGAATAAAAAAGTTCTATGTAATTGCAAAGTCTTCATTATTATATATTTTATTTACTATCTGTTTTCAGAAGCTGCTTCTCAGATGTAGCCTCCTGAAATCCATTATGATCACATACCTCTGCCAAAATGATCAGGAGTTCCTGTAAATAAGAAATATTGCCAGCACATGTGCAATTTGCTGCAGAGAGATTTCACTAATACTCCTGCATTATGCCCTTCAGAGATTTTGAAGACTGTTTTACCTTTGCAATTTACGCAGTTATATTTAGCTTCATCATGCATTTAATGGCATTAAGCTCTAAACCTCTCCTTGTAAAAACAATTAGGCACATATCAGTAGTAATATATGTATCCACTGTGTCATACAGAGAATCACTTCATAGATGTTCTTAAATGTTCCCATGACTTTGCTCAAAACTTAGAAATCAGATACTTCTTTTATTCTCTGTAATTTGCATTGACAGTGAGCCAAACAAGCAGAGGGAGAATCTCTATCTTGATATCAAGTTGAAATGTTTATTTAGCGTATCATTTTTCCAGGACAATATTATCATGTTGTTTTTGGAAATGAGTGGAGTAGAATTCTTGTAATTCCAAATGATTGTCTGGGTATGAATCAATTTTGGCTCCGGAACCATTGCACTCCATGATTTCCCTTCAACAATATCAATTAGTTAGTGGGACGAATACTTGATGACAAATTCTTTGAAAAAATTGCTCACAGGAAGATGGAAAATGAGTCAAAAATCTCAGAAAAAAACCAAACAGTCATCTTCCAGGCATCTGATCCGTTGTCCCAGTTTTTCCAATTTCGGACAGACAAAGAAACAGGAAATTTATCCATGTGAGTGACAAGTAATACAAATTTTTTACTTCCCTCTTACTTGTGTAGCAAGCAATCCATTCTTATATTCAGCACTGAGGGGAAAGGCAGGGGCCACAGAGGTCAGTTTAGCTTTCCTCAGTGGAGTAAAGATTCCTGGAGGGCCAAACACCAACTGGAACTTGAATAAACAATTTGCTCTGTCTCTGGTGTGAAAATATCAATAGCACTGTATTCTGCACCAGTAGGAATGCTGAGCACAGCCACGGCAGCTTTTCATATACAGGTACATCCAGCGACTGTATTTTTACTAGCAAGGAGAGAACCAGAAAGGTCCATGATAACAGTTACTTGTTTCTGCAGTTAGCCATGCTAAACAAAGTGCAGAAAAATGTAGAAAGGAGGAAAAAACTCAGACACTAAGGACTTGTCTACACTAGAAATGCTGCAGTGCACAGCTGCACCAATGCAGCTGCGCAGCGCTGCTGTCATGCTTCACTGAAGATGCCACCTACACTGATGGGAGGGCTTCTCTTCTTATCACGGGTATTCCGCCTCACCAAGAGGTCATAGCTGTGTTGATGGGAGAAGCCCTCCTGTTGTCATAGCACTGTTTCCACCAGGAGTTCGGTCAGTATAACTGCGTCACTCAGGGGTATGGAAATCGCATCCCTCAACAACACCAAGACCAACCAAAGCAGAAGCAAGCTTTTAAGAACCAGCAAAACTTGTAATTACTTACCTCTCGTTTCTCCCATTCACTCAGATAGGAGGGCCTTGAAGGGACAAAAATCTTGACAGTGGAGACATTGTTTGGATGTAGATATTTTAAATAAACTGTTCTCACAGTTCTGGGAAATATAGGATCCCCATATCTTCAGTCTCTATTTTCTCTTGGCATGACTTAACAGTCTCATGTGAAGGTATTGAGACTGATGTCCATCTCGATTATTGTTTGCTACCATCTCATTAGTACCTGAGTTTTACCTCCAGTGAAATCTCATGCTGTTTCTACTTAGATTATGAGCACTTTTGGAAGAGGGACTGTCTTTTCGTTGTTTGTATAGCTCCTAACACAATGGACTCCTGTGCACTATGATAATAATAAGGTCAAGAAGGCAAGTCTCTCGTTCCTGGTCTTTGGGTGGGGAGGGGTGAAATCTGAAGATAGCTATGTAAATGTATTTACTACTTACCAAGAAATGAACAAAGTAAACAAGAAAATTGTTGGATTTGTTTTTTGGGAGGGGAGTTAGGTTTGCATTTCTTTGTGTGTGGGCAGCAAGGATACTGTAGGGTTAAGAGCTTGTCTAGCTTCAAAACGAGAGCAATTGTTCCAATTTATTCTGGAATAGGGTATCCACAGAGGAGAATTATGCCAGTATAACTACAGCAGAATAATTGTTCCACTGTAATGCCAATTAATTTCTTCATGTAGACAAACCCTAAGAAGCAGAGAGCAGTTTTAAGGCCTTGTCTTGATTAGGAAAAACAGTGTAGGGCGGGGGGAGTTTAACTCTCTTGCAAACTCCGTTGAACAGCAATGTAAACACAGTTTATAACATCTTTAGCTCAATTTTAGCAGCTCAAGTTACAGCCTGTCTGTGCTGATGTTAAGAGGGGTTATACTCAAGTTAAACCAAAGCCCAATGGAAAAAGACTTTTTTTCCCCTAGTCTAGATAAGGCCCATCCAGAGCCTTGCTAAAGCATCCAGAGGAAGCACCCATACTCACAGTCTTAAAACCCTACCGTTAACACACAAGCTGTTTGAAAAATGAATTGTTTTCTTGCATATAATATTATTGGGGGCGAAAGGGGGAAGTGGGGGAGAGTCTGGTTGACTAGGAAGTTAGTTTAGTCAGAATATTTATGAGGAGTTTGACGGATGCTCAGAAAAGGTAGAGCACATTGATCCTAAGGTTTCAGATTTGCAGAAGACCTCCTTCCCTTATGCACCAATAACTCATTTTCATTGTATCCTGGGTGTGCAAACATCAGCAGTTAAAGCAGTCATCACAAAGGCCTTTCCAAAGATCACTCTAAAGAACAATGCATGCCTTTATACCAAAAACTACAAACATGATCGGGCCTAAATAAGGCATTTTATGATGTAGGTCAACACTGTACTTTAATCTTTTGTTTAAAATTTTATAGGATGCTATTCCTAGAACCAAAGTCAATAACTGGATCACAAACATACACAAGTAACAGCTCCTCTCGTAAACTAAATCAGAATGATTGTATGCTTAAAATCCCACACTTCTTTCATGAGATGATTTCAGAGGATATACAAATTAGCAAACAAAAAATTAACTTTATGATAAATATGCTGTGCTCTATTTTTCTACTCATATTTTACTATTTTTTTCAAAAACTAAAATAATAAATCTATATATACATGTAACTTAACAAATTTGAAACATATTTTAAAGCATACACACAAACACACACACATGCTTAAAAATTGCATTAAATGAATGTTTCAGTTTCAGAGTCAAACACTTAGAAGTTAAGAAATACCAGAACTAATATAGCTTGTGCAATTTTAAGTGCTTATGCATTACGATATAATCCCTTAGTGCTTGGGCATTATGATATAGTCTCTAATTATCTGATCACATGCTCTTCTCCCCACCACCACCACCACCCCAGGACCCTTGCCTCATTCAGTGCACAGGATGAAAGATATTCATTAAATGGGTTGCTATTCAATATATTTATCCTTCTTTAATATGTGCCCTGTGCACTGTTTATTACACACCATCCAAACCCTGCACTGAATACAGAATTACTCATTTCTCTATGGGCTTTTTCTGTGGCACTGTCATTGTAGTGCCCTGGGGATAGAGTTTTAAAGTTATTTAGGCACCTAAAATTGCAGATAGGTGCCCAGTGGGATTTTCAAAAGCTCCTCGCTTCCTAACTTTGATTTCTCATTGATTTTTGAAATCCCACGGGGCACCTGTCTTCATCTTTACATGGCAACTTACCTTTAAAAGTTTGGCCTTTAGTTCTTTCTAAGCATTAAAGATTTTATCTTCACAACACCCCAGAAGGGAGGTGCTATTATTATCCCTATTTTATACATTGGGAACTGAGGCAGAGGTTAAAGTATTTTGGGTGCCTAATCTGAGAAGCCTAGGACTTGATTTTTCAAAGTATTTTGCTTTTTATAGCACATTTTACATTCAAAGCACAGCTTCCAGTGACCTCAGCTGCAGCTGTGAGTGCTCAGACCTTAATCAAATCAGACCCAAGCTGGGCACTCAGAAAATGAGGAACACCTCATTTTCTTGGTGCCCACCTGCAAACAGTTTGTTTACATTGACTTGCCCAGTATCACACAGGAACTCTGTAGCCGAGACAGGGGTAGGATCCAGTGAGGCTGAGTGGCTTTCAACTGCCTTAACCCTGAGATCATCATTTTTCTTCCTGCATTTCCTGCTTCATTTACTACACACTTTTGAACTTGTGCATGACACTAGTTTCAATGACTACACATCCTTGAGTCATTCCCTGTTTGTAGAATGAGGCATAGTTCCTGTGGTAAAACATAGTATGTAATCATGTAATATATGTATTAGCAAGTCTTAAAAGTAATGTTTGATGAATGCACATTTTAGCATCTTTAGGCTTTTAGCAACATTCACAAACCAGTCTCATTATTTGTTAACTTTTTCATTGTTGGATTATAACAAGCAAATAAATGACTGCCTGTGGATTGGCAAGTGATGTTGATATGGGATATTTGAGCTAGAATGCCTGTATTCAACCAAATCTCACAGACCTATTTCTAAGATATGTGAATTCATGAATATCAAAAGGCATTTATGTCTTTGGCTTGAATCAAAGCACTAGTATTTGTGTAATGTCTGCTATTTTAATTCAAATATTCTACAGCTAATACTAAAATAACATTATGCTGTCTTCAGCTAGGTGGCCACTGCAGCAGTAGGACCAGCAAAGTTATCTTTAATTTTAAAATCAAAATAAAAAAAGAGAAGTCACTTTATTTACAGATGTATTTCAAAGTTTAATCACAAAAAGAAGTGCTTATCGCCAGGTGGACTTTCAGACTACTAGGCTGAACACTATGGGTATAGCTTTCATTTTAAGGGTCAGTTGCTGTTATAACTCTTATTCCTTTGAGGTTACTTTGCCCTCTGAATTCACATCCGTCTGAAACTTGGCAGTCAGATTGTTAATCCAGTGCGTATCTATCTTCCTTCTATGTCATTTTTTATTCTAGAATAGAAGAGATGGAGTTCACTAGCTACTTTTTTCTACTCTTCTACCTTAAAGTTCTTTTAAGATTTTGCATGTGCAATCTTATCTTAATTTTACTTTTATAATCCTCATACTTCCCTTATCTTGGACACTTCTGTACTCCCTTGATTTGTCATCTCTTGTTATATTGTTATGACTAATACAGGGTCCAATCCTGAAATACTTGTTTCCGTGTGAGTAGTGCTTGTGCATGCAAACAGCCCTTGACTTCTGCATGTGCGTAAGTACTGTTCATAAAGAAAGGTGTCCAGAACTGAGTCTATTATGTCATCATTATCGTTATTTGTACGCCTAAGAACTCATCATGGACTAGGGTTCCATTGTGCTAGGCATTGTACAAACAGGACAAAAAGATGATCCCTTCCCCAAGAGGTGTATCAAGGGAGAATGGGTGGTTATCTGTTATAAATAATAATCAAAAAGAAAAATAGTTTTGCTAAGGGACTGAACCAGGACTCATAAGATCTGCATTTAATTCCTAGCTTTGCCATAGATGTCCTGTGAGATCTAGGCCCAAGTCACCTAATCTTTCTATGCATCCTGGTCTCCATCTCTAAAATGGAAATTATAATTCCTTTCTCCTACCTTTCATCTGTCTTGTCTATTTAGATTGTAAGCTCTTGTAAGCAAGGGCTGTCTTTTACTATATGGTTGTACAATGCAGCCCAGATCTTGATTAGTGCCTCTAGCTCATTTTGTGATACATCTATTTAATAATAATTATAATGATTAATAAGGTACTCTGCTTACATTTAGACTTCCTCTTTCTTTATTTTTTAGAAAGTGGCTGTACTAACTTTTCATAACTGAAAGTCACAATGAGAAAGAAACAGCTCATTGATTTATTTTTAAAGGATATTTTATTTTTCTCTTATTGTGAGGCCTATACTCCTTTTCTTACTCTTTCCAAAAACATCTTCCTCTCTGCTGCTGATGTCACAGAGAAATATCTTGCTGTTTCCTGTCAGAAGCGTTGCTATGGAAGTAGTGAGGGAGACAGTACTTGCTTGAAGGAAGAAGACTTATGCAGCTAGACGACCCCCAGGGCTAACAAATGTGACCAACATCCATTCACAAGGGACAGTCATGGGGAAATCAACAACTTATTTCATTCCAAGCATTCAAGATTGTTGCCTAAGAACTTTAAATGTACCCTGCCATTCTACTCCACATCTGCTTCTTTTGTGCTGCTGTCTGTTGCACCTACATGGGCATCTACTAGAGCTGTACAATGTCAGTGTTGAATTAGAAAGGAACATTTTAAGATATTTCTCTAAAATAGCAGACACAATGTCTCTCTCTGCAGAAATCTAATGTGGTCATATTAAGGACTGCTATAAGTTATGATGTCAATATAGTCTTATAGTAGAGATGCATGTACTTTTGGTCCAATTCATCTGACACACATCGAGGTATGAACTAGTGATATGTCACCTGTGTTAACATCTTCCCTAAAGTGGATCAACAATTTCCATGAATAAACCAATGTTTCAGTAGTTAGTTCCACATAACTACAGCATCTCAGACTCAAGATGGCAACTATTTTCCTCATTCCAAATGAGTCAGAAAAATCTGTGCACATTTATAAAATTATAAAGATACAGAAACTGACTGTGGCTCCCCAAGTCTCTCTCTGGCTTGGAGTCCGTTTCAGGAAAAAATAAACCTGGTTACATGGATTTCCTACAAAATGTGGGCATCAAAGTAGATACACTACATGGTTCACATAAGTCTTCTGTTTCCTGCTTTATTGTGTCTTTTTCACCTTCCAGGAGCACAGAGTCCACTCAGAAAGATGACATTGTCCTTTTGAAATTAAGATGTTCTTGACTTAAAAGAGAAAATGTTTGATTCCTTCTGACCCCCTACAAAGGAAGTTATTAAAAGAATATTTGTTTTCAGTGCTTGTGCACTGAGTTAAACTTGCCCTAGGTCAATAGGGCAAATCATCTGGTCAGGTTAAAAGTGTTTGGCCACAGGTTGTAAAGAACAAGGCACATTTCTAACACAAAAGAGTTTTGAATTGCATTAATTAATTCATTAACACATCACATTTGAAGAGAATGTGTCTTGTTGATTAACTTCTTGGATGAGAATCAGTGGCTTGGGTATTCTACCATATCAACTTTCTGAATATCAGCACTATGACTTTCATTACAGGGAACACAACAGAGTACATATGGCAGAGCAAAATATACCCAGGAAGCTATTCACTTAGAATAAATATACAATCCTTCAAGTAGAAGCTGGCCTTTTAGTCAGGTTGACTGCAGAAAAGGCAAGAAGGGCACACTCCTAGGCCCTGATTCTTAACTGAGTCTAAGGGTATGTCTTCACTGCAAACTTATGTCGATTGTGTTCAGGTCGATTTTGTAAAGCAGACTGTATAAAATCAATTTTGTGCGTCCACACAAAACACAGCAAGTCGGCAACGTTCTTCTACACTACAGTGGAAAGCGTCGACATAGTGAGTGGTGCACTGTGGGTATCTATCCCACAGTTCCCGGAGTCCGAGCAGGCACCATTTTGAGTGGCGCACTGTGGGTAGCTATCCCACAGTTCCCGGAGTCCCAGCAGACACCATTTTGAGCTTTCTCCGTTCCCAAACCCACCCACGCCCCCGCAGTGCCCCTCCCGCTGTGAAAGCAACTGCAAACAGTCATTTCGCACGCTTTTGCTGCCTGCGCTGACGCCATAGCAGTGCAAGCATGGAGCCTGCTCAGGTAACCGCTGCAGTAATGACCGTTGTGAATACCTCGTGCATTGTTGTGGACTTTGTGCTGCATTGTATGCACAAGAAGGCGATCGGGAGATGACTGCACTATCAGGAGAGTGACGACAGTGATGAGGACATGAACATGGACACTGACGTTTTTGAAAGTAAGGGGTCTGACAACCTGGCAATTTTGGTGGCAATGGGGCAGGCTCATGCTATGGAACACCGAATATGGCCAGGGAAACAAGCACTGACTGATGGGATTGCATAGTGCTGCGGGTCTGGGATGACTCACAGTGGCTCAGAAACTTTCGCATGAGAAAGAGCACGTTCATGGAACTTTGTGACTTGCTTTCCCCTGCTCTCCAGCGCGAGAATACCAAAATGAGAGCAGCCCTCACAGTTCAGAAGTGAGTGGCAATAGCTCTCTGGAAGCTTGCAACGCAGACAGCTACCGGTCAGTCGCGAATCAATTTGGAGTGGGTAAATCTATAGTGGGGGCTGCTGTGATGCAAGTAACCAGGCCAATCACTGATCTGCTGCTATCCAGGGTTGTGTGTCTGGGAAACGTGCAGGCTATAGTAGATGGCTTTGCCGCGCTGGGATTCCCTAACTGGGGGGGGGGAGCTATAGATGGCACTCATATCCCTATCTTGGCACCAGACAACGAGGGCGCAGAGTACAGAAACTGCAAGGGATATTGTTCAATAGTCATGCAAGCACTGGTTGACCACAAGGGATGTTTCACCGACATCTACGTGGGATGGCCGGGAAAGGTTCATGACGCTCGTGTGTTCAGGAACTCTAGGCTGTATAGACAGCTGACGCAAGGGACTTTCTTCCCATACCAGAAAATTACTGTGGGGAGTGTTGAAATGCCTATCGTTATCCTTGGGGACCCAGCCTACCCCTTAATGCCCTGTCTTATGAAGCCATACACGGGATCCCTGGACAGGAGTCAGGAGCTGTTCAACTATAGGCTGAGCAAATGCAGAATGGTTGTGGAGTGCGCATTTGGCCATCTTAAAGCGAGGTGGAGAACCCTACTTACTCGCTCAGACCTCAGCGAAAGAAATGTGCCCATTGTTATTGCTGCTGTGTGCTCCATAGTCTCTATGAGAGCAAGGGGGAGACATTTATGGCGGGGTGGGAGGCAGAGGCAAATGTCCTGTCAACTACTTACGAGCAGCCAGACACCAGGGCAAGTTCAAGAGTGCACCAGGAAGCGCTGCGCCTCAGAGAAGCCTTGAAAAACTGTTTTGTGGCTGGCCAAAATGCTGTTGAAAACCCGCTCCCTTGCTCTGTTCAGTGATAAGCCTCCCACCCTCCAGCCCCATAGTGCTGTTGAAAACCCGCTCCCTTGCTCTGCTCAGCGATAAGCCTCCCACCCTCCAGCCCCATAGAGCTGTTGAAAACCCGCTCCCTTGCTCTGCTCAGTGATAAGCCTTCCACACTCCTTATCCCCTCCCCCCCATTTGCAGAGTAAATAAATTCACTTTTTTAAAAAGCATGCATTCTTTAATGATTCTTCACAAACAAAGGGGAAGACTGGCAAGGTAGCCCAGAAGGGGTGGGTGAGGAGGAAAACCAGTTGGTGTGGTGGATGTGGAGGGGGGGGGACAAAGACACAGCACATTTTTAAAACTTTTCTGATAAACTAAGCCGCCTGCTGCTTGTGTTGTATTGTGGGGTAGAGTGGGTCAGTTCCCAGAGCCTCCCCCCGCACATTCTCACCCCGCATCTGGGTGGGGAGGCAATGGAACTTGGGGAGGAGGGGAGGTGGTTACACAGGGGCTGCAGGGGCAATCTTTGGTCCTGCTGAAGCTCCACCAGACACCAGAGCATGTCACTTTGATCCTCCATTATCCGCAGCATTGCATCCATCCTCCTTTCTTCCCGCTCCTGCCATCTCTCCTCCCGTGCTGCTACTTCTGCCCTGGACTCTAAAAGGCTTTGCCTCCATGTACTCTGGGACTCTAAAAATTTTTGTCTCCATGCGTTGTTTCGAGCTGCCTCACTGCGGGAGAAATGCATAAGGTCGGCAAACAAATCTTCTCTTGTGCGCTTCCTTCTCCTCCTTATCTGTGGTAGCCTCTGCGAAGGGCATGTAGGAGGAAAGAAGGAAAAAGGTTATAAGATAGATCCATTCTCCAGCACAGTGGGAACAGTCTTTCACGATGAAACAAAGTATTCACAGAGTGCATATGCTTTCTGTACAAGGTCGCATTTTGCACCTTAAATTGAGTGCCTGTAGCTTTCCTGTACAGACATCACATCAGACACCCTCTCCCAGGGCCAGACAACAGAAACCACCATGCAGGCGGCCATGGTAAGCCACATTCTTTCGGTTTGATCCACATTCTTTACAGCAGTGCTCTCCTTTCCCACAGTAACCCCCCCACTGCATGGCTCCCTACTGGTGCAACACAAGCAGCCCCATGCGTTTTCTCTCCCTCCTACCCTCCTTACCCTATGGCTGCTCTCAGGGAGGTTTTTCCCCCCCACAAACACAAACATGCCGTTTGGGATACTGTGGGGAGGATTCCTTCACAGTCAGATATATGAGCAGCCCAGCGGGAACGTCCAAAAATGACTGTCCCCTATTTCAAACAGGCTACCATGAATGATATCACTCTGCTGAGGATTACACAGAGAGATAAAGAACAGATGCTGCTGGAATCAAAGCAACAACCAGGAGCATATGCTGCCATGCTGTGTTATGCAATGGTCCCAGAATACCTGATCGCATGGTGGCATGGTAAAGTCTGCTACTATGGAGGACGAAATAAGGCTGCTCTCTCCAGAAACCTCCTGCAAAACGTTCAACGCTGTCTGCAGGACAGCTTCATGGAAATTTCCGTGGAGGATTATTGCTCCATCCCCGAATATATTGACAGACTTTACCAGTAGCTGTTCTAGCCATGCATGCATTCCAAGTTAATCATTAATAAACGCTTCCTTTTAAATCATGCCTTATCTTATCCCTAAAGGGACACTCACCAGAAGTACCTTCACTGACTTCCCCATCTGGGCTACTGCCTTGGGAGGGTTCTGAGGTTATTGGCTCCAGGGTGATAAACAGTTCCTGGCTGTCTGGGAACAGAGTCTCTCCGCTTGCCTGCTGCTGCGTGGTATCATCTTCCTCATCAGCTTCATCATCATCATCTGAATTGTCATGTCTCATGATTACCCCATCAGAGGAGTCCACGGACACCGGTGAAAAGGTGGTGGGCCCCCCCACCCAGTATTTGATTCAGTTCGTTGTAAAATTTGCATATTTGCAGTGGTGCCCCAGAGTGTCCATTTGCTTCTTTTGCTTTCTGGAACGCTTGCCTCAGCTTCTTAATTTTCACGGGGCACTGCTGTGCCTCCCTGCTGTGGCCCCTATCCAGCATGGCTTTGGAAACTCTGGCAAACGTGCTGGCATTCCATTTGTTGTTACGAAGTTCTGCCATCACGGATTCCTCTCCCCAGATAGCTATGAGATCCAACACCTCCTGTGTGGACCATGCTGGAGCTCTTTTGCGCTGGTTGGTCTCCTGTGCTGATGAGCTCTGCATGGTGCCTTGTGCTGAGGAGCTCTGCATGGTGAGTGTCCTGTGCAGGTGAGCTCGCCACTCTGGCCAAACAGGAAATGAAATTCAAATGTTCCCGGGGCTTTTCCTGTCTACCTGACCAGAGCAGCAAGTTGAGACTGCTGTCCAGAGCAGTCACAGTGG
The DNA here is from genome assembly GCA_007922305.1 of Dermatemys mawii. Lineage (NCBI taxonomy): Eukaryota > Metazoa > Chordata > Testudines > Dermatemydidae > Dermatemys > Dermatemys mawii. The sequence goes on from ML677339.1 coordinate 3,035,716, forward strand.
AGCATTGTGACTGCTGTCCAGAGCGGTCACAATGGAGCACTGTGGGACAGCTCCCAGAGGCCAATAAAGTCTACATGCGTCCTCACTAACCCAAAGAGGTTGATTTCAGCGCTACTCCTCTCGTCAGGGAGGAGTACAGAAATCGATTTAAACGGCTGCCATGTGAGGACGGGTGCAGGTTTAGCTCAACTTAACAGCACTAAAGTTGACCTTAAGTCGTAGTGTAGATCAGGCCTAAGTCTCACCTTGGACATTGAAGCTGTACTTAATTGGGGTGCAAAAGACCGCAGTATGACAGGCTGTTTTGTTTTTGTTTTTTTAATTATAGGATGTAGGGAGAAACAGATAAGAGCTATGCTCAAAAGTAAGACAAATATGGAAATATGTTATGTATAGAGCTGGTAAAAAAAATTGTTTATAACTTTTCTTCAATGAAAAATGGCCTATTTTTGAAACTGGAAACTTCTGCAAAAAGCTACCATTTAAAAAAATGTTTTGTCAAAACCTGAAATCTGTTTGGTTTTTAAATATATATTTCCTCTTTCTCCTGCTTTGTCTGTCTTTCCCCACAGGGTAGAAGAAATTATATTTGACGTATATTTTACTTTTCTTTTTTCTTTAAGATTTTTTTTTTTGGTTTGCTTGTTTGTTTGTTTTTGCATTTCTCCCTTTGTAACTTTCCAGAAGTGAAGGCAATTCTGAAAAAGTGGCCAAAGGAAAAATGATGAAAAAGAGTAGAAATAAAATTCAATCTGGACTTTGTTCATTCTGTTGTGTTCTGTGGTAGAAGGAAAAGGGGGAAGAAAAAGGATAAATGTTAAAGAACTTTAATGACTAATTTTATAACAATGAAAAATAGTTGTGTTTTGGAATGAAAATCAGTCAAAATTTTGAGAATTTTCACAGCTTTTTTTTTTGTTCCAACTAGCTCTAGCTACTCAGAAGTGTGGATCTGAGCAGAAGTGTGGATCTGGAATTTACGGTAATGTAGCAATCTTTTCTCATAGCTTTTCCATGATTTTTCCTTACTTCTTGTTCTAATTTTTCTACATTTTTCTGATGTAAAGGAATCACTGGCAGTTTGCTCCCAATGGATTGAAAAGTACCAGAGTTTCTACACGTAGTACACATAGAAGCAAATCCTGGCCTCCCCACTCTGTGCAACTCAGAAGACTGCATCAGAAGACCCTGACAGCATCAGAAATGGCATAGTCCCTCTCTACAAGGAACCAGGATGCAAGGGCTGAATTCTGGTGAAGTGTGCTTTGCAGGGTTTCAGTATGTCCTGGCACACAGAGGGGATTGGGAAGGGGCCTCTGACTCTGAAATAAACTAGTTTCATCAACTATTTATCCCTGTTCCCAGTGGACAGGGCACAGCAGGCTCAGGAGATGTAACCTGGAAAGGCAAATATCCTCATCACAGTCCCGGAGAAAATCTTAAATGCATAGCAGATTTACTGGACTATGTTCTAAGAGAAGTATTTGGGCCTTCGGGGACAGGAATAATTCTCTACATTCATAGGATGGTTCAAATTCCTTCTCATTTTCTATTGCAGAGCTTTTCTTAAGGAAAACCCAGAGGATTTTAGTTCCCTTTGAAATTGTTTGGTGGCTTCAGATAGATAGACTCTTGTTTCCATATAGCTCATGCTACTTAAAAGGAAACAGTAGGCCTGTTTCTCAGATAAGTAAACTGAGGTTTCAAATGATAAGAAGCACTTTGCACCATGAATATCCTCATGAATTAACTGAAACATTTATTTTATTTTATTTTATTTTATTTTATTTTATTTTATTTACTTCAGATTCCTGGAATGAAAAAAAATGGATACAGAGTTCTTTTAGTTCTTTTTAAAGTCATTGTGTGAGAGGATGAGCATGGAAATTATGTATCTAAAATATGAAGAAGGGTTGCAAAATTCTGTTGCATGCATATCCATGAAATGAAAGACATGTCACATATACCTCCTTGTAGACATACTACCTCAGCAGCCTGTCAAAGGTCAAGCTATCTTACCATGCGTATGCCACTGCCTGTGAAGTGTATCAGAACTGAAAACATAGTATCAGGCCATTAATTTAATTGCTGTGCTTACTGCAAAATATTAGTCACTAAGGTTTGCTTTTTGAACTTATAAATCAGAGGAGGAGAAATTGGAAAAGAAACAGAAAAATTCCAAGGCATAAATTCCAAGTATTGTACAACCTACCATTTCCTTCCAGCCTACAGAGTATACCAGAAAAAGTCCCACTTTGAAACAAAGGATCCATCCTTGATAATAGAGGGAGGAAGGGTGAGGTTGATTTTTGTGCTTTAAAATGTATTTTAACTCCAGCTGTTTGTTATAGATCAGAGGGGCAATATGCTTCTGCAGCATGATATGGGTTTTAACAGAGGTTGTTACCCTCTACTCAAACAAGATCAAACTATTTTCTTATCAGCTGGAGAGTACTGAGTTATAAAAGGTAGTGTTGATAGTATAGACAGGTCTTAGAATGGTCCAATTTAACCCTTGGAGCTTATTATCATTAAGGGGCCCAATTTTCAGTCTTAGGCATCTAGGACAGGATTTTAAAAAACATGTATGAGACTTTGAATTGGGAGTTGGGCATCTAACTATGTTAGCTTTTTAAAAATCCCACTTCTAAATTTTAATTCAAGGAACCTCATTTTATATTGTAGGCACTGATGGCTGATATTTGGGCTCATGGTGAACAGGATGATGAGATATATTCACATCTTTACTATGGTCATTGTTAATCTGGAGACAATTTTCTCCAAAGACAATGTGAAAAGGAAAGCAGCTGATCATTGTTGCTGCATCAATACATAAGACACACTAACTGAAAGAGAGTCCTATTGATAAGTTACTTAAATAGCAATAGAATAAAATGTATTGTCTTCAGAACATTTGTATAATTTAGGGCAAAGTAACAGCAAGGGTTACAAGGAACAGTAGAAGTCTCTAGAGAAGTATTTACTTGTTATGATTGTAATTTATATTTACGTCATTTAAGTTGTCACTGGCTCACAAAAGCCAGGCTAGAGCTGAATCATCCTGGGTAGTAGCCAGAATCTCCCACACAAAACCTGAAAAAGATCATCTCTTATGGAATATACATGTATTATAACCTCCACCTTTTATTCATTTACCCAAAAGGTATTCTTTGATGTCCAGATGCTTTCGTGCTGCGAGAGCCTAATTATGCAAGGTAAATAATATATAACGTCCAGGTTTTCTCATATCAGCCTTGCCACACTATTAGCCTACAAGCCTTAAAATATGTACTAGTCACATAATTTATGGTATGTAAGTGGCCCAATATACTCAAGATATAGAGAAGGCTGCTGGATTTCCAAATTAGTTAAACTTCATATAACATTCTTATCAACTAATCCCTGGAATTCTGCCTATTTTAGTGTTAAATTAATTTTGGCACAGCCACAATAGAAGCTGTTTTATAAACTGGCCTGGTGCTGATATAACCATCAAGAAATTTATAGAAAGCCCAGAGTTTTGTTACATAAGACACTAACATAATATCTCAGTAGATTTGACTTCAAACTATAATTTTCATCTACTGCAAACAAGAGTTTAATACTCATATTAGTCACTAACTATATACATCACAGATCCACTGCTCAGATTCAATTGGGGATGCTGGGCAGCTTCCTGTCAGTGATTCCCAAAACTGTCTGTAATTCCTGAGCCGAGATGCACTAGTGTAACTGAGTGGGGAATCCTATACAGTGCTCGACTCACTTTCATTAATGTTACATTCATTCAGTTTAGAAGGCAAAATAAATCTATAGTTGAGTCACATATCACAGTATAAGTGAGAGAGGGAAGATGGCCTAGCTGACTAAGCATAGGATGGGGAGCCAGTCAAGCACTCTTGTGGCTCTGCCATATATTTGCTGTTTGACTCTTAGCAAGTAGTTTAAGACTCAGTCCTACATTGACTTCAGTGGGACCAGGGAAAGGTGATTAACCTAGCTGCAGCTCAGTGTCCTCCTGTGCAAAATGTGAAAAATATCCTCAGACGTGGTGTTTTTAGGGATAATTAGTTTGTACGGTATTTTAAAATGTAAAACTCTATATAAGCACTAAGTATTAATCTCTCATTGAAGAAAACTTGAAGGCTGTCAAGTACACAATGTAGTCTGTCATCAAAATGATCAGAAATGGTTTAAAAGTGGTTTCACTGGTAATTAGCGGAAATAATGTGTTTAAGCCACACATCCGGGGCTTGGTAAAATGCTTGTCAGATTGGTAACAAAAGCTGTTTCTTTATTGTCAGCACTATGTACCAAGTTCTGTATTTCAGGTTCTGAATAGGTGGGGTGACATTGGATCTAACTGACAATGGAGCATCACAGTAGAATGAACTTGTGAACTGACACATTCTTTTAGAGATTATATTGGCAAATATTTAAGTATGTAAAGTGCCCTTTCATTAACAGGCTGGCAAACAGGTCTCTAGAATCTCATAATCTCTTTTTTAATTACTGTATATTTGTTGGATTTTCACACAGAATTGCAAAACATGTCTCTAATAAACGGAATACAATCAAACACATTTCCAGAGAACATAAGAACAGCCATATTGGTTCAGATCAGTGGTCCATCTAGCCTAGTATCCTGTCTTTAAACAGTGGCCAATGGCAGATCCAGAATGAACAGAACAGACCCAGTTTCTGGCATTCAGAGGCTTAAGGACCACCAGAGCATGAGGTTGCATCCCTGACCATCTTGGCTCATAGGCATTGATGGACCTATCCTCCATGTACTTATCTAATTCTTATCTAAACACAGTTATAGTTTTGGCCTTCACAACATCTCCTGGCAACAATTTCCACATTGTGTGAAGAAGTACTTCCTTTTGTTTATTTTAAGCCTGGTGCCTATTAATTTTGTCAGGTGACCCCTGGTTCTTGCATTATGTGAAGGGGTAAATAACACTTCCTATTCACTTTCTCTCTACATCATTCATGATTTTATAGACCTATTAATTGTCTTTTTCAAACTGAAAAGTCGGTCTTTTTAAAACTTTCCTCTTATGGAATCTGTTCCATACCCCTAATCATTTTTGTTGCCTTTCTCTGTACTTTTTCCAATTCTAATATATTTAAATAGGGCGAGCAGATCTGCACACAGTGCTCATAGTGTGGGCATATAATGAATTTAAATAGTGACATTATGGTATTTACTGTCTTACTATCTATCCCTTTCCTAATGGTTTCTAACATTCTATTAGCTTTTTTGACAGCCCTGCACAGTGAGCAGATGTTTTCAGGGAACTATCCACAATGACTCCAGGATCTCTTCTTGAATGGCAACAATAATGTAGACCTCATTATTTTGTATGTATAGCTGGAATTATGTTTTCCAATGTGCATTATTTTGCATTTATCAGCACTGAATATCATCTGCCATTTTGTTGCCTCGTTACTCAGTTTTGTAACTCTTCATGGCCTGTTTTTGTCTTAATTTGAATATTTTTTTTATTTTCTGCAAACTTTGCCACCTCACTGTGTACCCCTTTTTCAATATAATTTATTACTAGGTTGAATAGCAATGTCCCAGTACTGGGGACCCTACTATTTACCTCTCTCAATTATGAAAACTGACCATTTATTCCTACTCTTTGTTTTGTTTTTTTAGCACCTGCCTTAAGCCATCATGAGTGTAAAAGCAGTATTTGTGTAAAAGAAAAGGAGACAAAAAGAGGAATTGTAAGCAAAAAAAGTAAATGTCCTATTTTATACAAGAAAATATACTCAGTTAAAAATAAATGCCAAACATTATAAAATAGCAGATAAACTCCAAGTAACATTTCAGCATTACTGTATCATCCATGAATGGTTCCTGCATAAAGGGGTATCTTGATCTATTAGACTGAGTATGTAACAAGGAGACATGACACATGAGTTTTCTTCCCTTTTGTGTTATGAATGATGTGTTATTTTGAGCAAGTCTCTTCTGTAAAATAGGGATAATAATGCTTACTCATCTTTAAAAAGTGCTTTGACATCTAGACAAGAAAAGTGTTGTAAAAGTGAGAAACATCATTAGTTCAGTAGTTAGTATAGTTCAACCACGGCCAAAAAAAATTTATAATCTAGCATTTATCATAAAATCATCATCTTTTAGATTGCATCGTGCTGTAATATTGAGGGGGTGAGCCAGTTCATTGCATACTGTACCAGAACAAAATATGAAGTAGACACCAACTCTGCCAAGAAGCAAAGACAGAGAAACCAATAGAAATCAGGATTTAAGGAAATTTCTGGCAGCTGTCACTAATCTGAGTTGAACAAAGCATTTTCTTAATGAAAGTGAGGGCAATGGTCTGCTCCTTTTGTAAATAGTGATGATAACATTGATATCTACTAAACTGACCATTTTTAAAGCACTAAGGATGATTTAGAGCTGTGTGTGCAAATCCCATAAAAGAATTATGGGATTAGACAAGTGTATGACTCCCTACATGACAACTTGAAAATTTACTCCTTCTCCCCATGTTCCAGCACTGCAGCTACTGTGGCATAGTAACTCAGAAAGTGAACACTGTGAGTTACACTTAAGGGTTAAGAAGGCTAGCAAGGACTTATGATCTGTGTGCAGTCTCCAGGGAGAATAAACAGACTACTCTATGCCAAAACACTCCGAAACTGTCCTGCCAATGAACAGCATTACAGGAAAAGTACCGGTGCGGGACATGGAGAAGGAGCAGAGAACAGTGGAGGAATAGAGAAATGCTTCCAGTATTTCACCTGTTATATTTGTTTCTCACTCTCATTGGAATATCTCTTCTGTTTTACAATATAGACATCTGAGGAAAAATGTCTTAATTTAAATTATGATTAGGTCGAGTCTCTTGTGCTGCACGTAGAACCCTTCCATGTAACTGTGAATTTTGCAACATTCGGATGAAGACATTTTCCTGTTTCTTTAGAATTTATTAAGCATGAGGAATCAAGGACAGTTTTGGTCACCTTTGCTCTTTCTTGCAGAATAGTACTTGTCAGGCTGTAATTAAATATAAAAATTAAATCTTTCCATATGTGAAGGTTTGTGAAGGTGATGGGGTGTGCAAAGATTTACAAGATTACACATTAATTAAAATCCAGATTCTCATAATCTACATCATTTGGATTAGCTATTTAGAAACTATTAATCAGTCTTAATATCTGCTGCACACTAGTGTATGCAATAGGGGTCAACACAACCTTGAACATGAACGAGGTATTGTTTTTCAGTGTACAGATCTTTCCCACAAGCAGTGAAGTAGCAGCAACTTGCCAGCACAAGGAACAGAGGAAAACAATTTATGGCGGGGAGGGCTTGATTGTGTTGGCTTAGGGAAGGGCCATGACGACTTCATCCGAACAGCCTTTTCAAACATAGCATGCCTTCACTTCTGTAGCAATGGTTTGCATAAGGTGTGTGAATGAGATGTAGCTTTGTTGAGATTTGTATGAGCATTGTATGAGCATTTCTGAAATATTATGTAATAATGCCATTATGTATATAGTAATATATTATATATGAGCATTTCTGAAATATTATGTAATAATGCCATTATGTATATAGTAATACATTATATATGAGCATTTCTGAAATATTATGTAACAATGGCATTAGTGTGCTCCTCTGCATGCATAATCTTAAGTAAAAGCAAAATTGAGTTTGAAGGCTAAGAATTGAAGTTGAGGAAGGATGGAAAGAGCTTAAAACTCAGCTATGATCAGTAAATTACATTAGTTAGTTGAAAAACGGTTTTGTAATATAACACTTGACACTTCTTTATTATCTTCCATCTAAGAATTTCCAAGTGTTTTCAAAATATGTATTAATTAAGCCTCCCAAGAGAAATATTATTATCTCCATTTTACAGCTAAGGCAGAGACATGTAGAGTGACTTGTCAAAGTTAAAGTAAGTCCATGATGGAGTCAAACCTATATCTCCTGACTTCCCATAATTAAGCCACAAAACCATCTTTCCCCCTCTCAAAAATACAGATGTTCTCTTCTTTATACTTATGTCATTTGCAAAGAGATGCTGATATGGAAAGAGACTAGAAATGAGAGCTGCTGCTGACTTTAAGTACTGGGGTCTTACAACAACCATAATTTAAAGATATTCAGAATTAGATTTCCAACCTAATGATGCAGACTGAAAATATATAAACATCCAAACATTTAGGTGATTAGCTGAAATGATCCTGTAAACTTTCTGTGCTTCTCTCATCACTGATACAATCATGGTTTGGAATCCTCATCACTAAAATGGGTTAATTCTCTCTGCCTGTCTTATAATGCAGCAAAATGCATAATGACTAGATTAACCCATGACTCTTAAGGAAAGACATGTGGCAGTCTACTGAACACTGTCGTTTCATAGCAGTTCAAACACAAAGTTATTTAACGTACTGTAGGTGTTGCTGTAATTGTGACACACTGGGAAAAATGTGGGTTGAATACTCCTCAGATTCACTCTTCTAGCTTTGCAGTTTAGTAGTACAATGAGTGCAGAAACTCACTTAACTCACGTCTGCTAAAGGTTTCTTTCTTATATTGTGATCAGTTGTTAATCTAGGTGTGAGGCCTTGTTTTTGCATTTTAAAAATATCATGTTTTTAAAAGAGGCAGAATATCATGTTATTTAAAATCTGGAAATACCTTACAATGTAACCTGGTTCATTGCTAACATAGTTATATGGATATTCTATTATTAGGTAAGTCTGTGAATCTGTCAAGGTATGTCTATAAATGTATGCAGTCCTGAATTTTGCTGTGTATTAAATATATTGATTCCAAGCTGCAGCTTAGCATCTATTTATAAAAAGAGTTTTGTTCTTGTTTACTGGCTGTGTTAGGCAGATGACCATCCATACCTAACAAATCATTAATTTTCCTTGTTTAATAAGCAACTGTGAAATATCAGGACAATGAATGGTGACAGAGACATGTGTGTTAGGAATTTTGCATATACAAAAGACCACTAGATGCTAACTGCTGATTGGACACCCAGTATGTCTGAAATAAATCTGGCCAGAAAACAAGTTGAAAAATTTAGATGTTTCAACATTTCTTTTATGCAAACAAAACCTAGACCTTCTGAAATGGATGAAAAAACAGCTGGATCCACTCCAGTGGTTAAGGCACTCCCTTGAAATGTGTGAGGCCCAGGGTCATGTCCTTACTTAGCCTTAACTGGAATAGAGACTTAACCTGGATCTCCCACCTTCCAGGTGAGTGCCATAACAAAGGGGTTAGTGGCTATTCCAGGGCATCTCCCCCAAAGTTCCATCCTGGACCTGAGAAATCTTTTTGATTTCAAAAAAATTGTCAAAGCATTCGCTATCAGCTCTAGTCTGAAATGCACCAAGTGTCATACAAAATATGGGTCCCAATAGTGCACAGGTGTTCACTCCACCATTTGGACTGCACTTACACCAAGCTAGGTTAACCACCACATCATCTACCTCTGGCATGACAGCACCAGTGCAGACAACAAGTGCTTGCATAATAGGTCAGGTAGCAGAATTAGTCCTGTCCCCACAGTTTTTATACTCTTCTGGCCTAAGAAGGTCACACTTTTCTTAAGCCCTTTACTTGTAAAAGTAGCAGAGATCTCATTGTGCATTATTTCTCACTGGTGTCCACTTCTCTGTGATCATTAGCAAAGCTACTTTTGCAGCATGTCTCAGAAGAAACTGTTGTATGAGCATGCTGCCAGCTGCATTTTGGCAGACATCTGGGCAGCTGTGAATATTTGAAGCAAATAGGTGATGCAGTCCCAGTTGAACTCTGTAATATTAAATGAGGTATCCAAATGTCTTTCCAAACAAGCTATCATTAATTTGGAAAATCCAGTGGTGGGAATGAATGGGTTGTAGATGCCCCATAAAAAGATCCATTGTGCCAATATCTGCTCCAGGGCAGGTAGGTGGATTCTTTTGGACAGAACCAAGATACTATTGAACAGCACCAAGGTACCTGGCACCAGGTTGCTGAAGAATTAGCAGAAAGGGAGAAGAATGCCACCTCAGTGGCCTTGTGCAAGGCAGAGATGGGGACCAGGAGCTGGAGGACCTGGACGCTTTGTCAGAATCCCAAAACCTCTGTAACAAATCTGACTCTAGAATCTGCAACTGAGAAGATGCAGAGGGAGAGAGACAAGATTTCTTCCTAATGCATATTGCTTTTTGTTACCTTTACCAGCCAATGGCTGGCTTAGTATTCACAGAATCTGAGGAAAAAGCTTTCTGAATTTTTATAAAGATGACCATTTTGGTCATGAAATGAAGCTATGCCTCATCACATAAGGGCAGAGGTTCACTTTCCCCTCCAGCTCTGCAACCACAGCACAAGTGGTTGCTTCCTAACCACTCTTGGGTTCCTCTGGACCCTGCAAAGTTTGTCAGCCCTCTCTGGACCCCTCTTCTGACACTGTCCTTCCATGATAGGCAGTGTGGACCAAAGTGAGACAGAAGTTCTGTTCAGAGCAGCTGAGTGAACTATGCCATATGAGCTGCTTAAAAAGGGTAGCCAAGAATGGAACAAAATGTGTAAAAATCAAACCATCAGCAAATATATGAAAAATCTCATCCAGCAAACAGAGATAGGAAAGCAAATATATCAATGAATGGAGATTGTCTCTCAGTAATTGAGAATTACGGTAGGTTGTCTACTTAGAAAATACAATCTATCAGGGAGCTATTTCAGTTACTTTCCTTGCTGCGCTTCTCATCGCTTCTCTTCTGCCATCCTGCCTGTGTGAGATGTACACCAGTTCATTGCTGGCCCTCTGGAAAAAAAAATCCACTTCTTCACCAGCTGCCAGATGGTGTTGTCCCCCTTGATCAGAGGAACCTTCACCATGGCAGATCCCCTCAGGACAAATGAGATACAGGGGATCAGGAAGGTGTTCAAGGTGTTGATCTTCTGCCATGGTACCAGTAGGGAGGAGTTGATCCTGGCCACATCCAGTTGGCAGCCTGGCTGGTGATGTCGAGCATTCGTTAGGAACACTTGGAGTTGTCTGCGATCAAGACCAGATTGTCTGCATAGGCCAGAATATTCACACTGTTGCCATACAGGTTGAAACCGCCTAGACCACTGGAGAGCTCTCAAATGAGTGGCTCCTTGGCTAAGTTGAAAATGATGGGGCTGAGGGGACAACCTTGCTTCACTCTACTATGGATAGGAATTTCAGGGTTTTTTTTTTCATTCCGTGAAGCAGATGGTGGTGGTGCAGCCTTGATAAAGTTCCCAGATCAGTAGGAGGAAGTTTTCAGGCATCCCAAATTCTCACAGCGTGGCAAAAATGTACTGGTGGGGCATTGATCCAAAAGCATTAGCCAGGTCAAGCCGTGCTATTGCGCATTGCCTCTGTGTCCTCCTGGCCATGTGCACGTCAGTCTTAAGGACAAAGTTGTGTTCAGAACAGCCTTCTCATGACATGAAGCCTTTCTGGATGGAGCCATGGGCCCTCCATTCGTCGACCAGTCTGTGATCCTAGCCACAAGGCAACTGGCATACAGTTTGTACATGGTGGAGCAGATAGAGATGGATCTCCAGTTGCTAGGGTCATCTTGCTGGCCCTTCTTTTAGATGAGGACCATCATAGGCATCTTCCCGGAGCTGGGAGTATGGTGGAACTGTTTGCATTTGTGGAAAAATGCAGTTAATACTAGGCAGCTGTTTTTTCAGGATATTATAGTAAATGACATCTTCTCCCGGGGCTGTGTTTTTGGTCTTTGTAAGTCTGGTCTCTACTTCCTGTGATGTTAAGTTTTGTTCCAGGTCCCCTGCAGAGTCAACCCAGGGTAAAGGATGATTCCAGCATTCATTATGATTTCCATTTGTTTTTCCAGCAGCATCTTTCAGTGCTCACACTTGCAGATTTGTTCACTGTGCAATCACACAGTGCCTTCACTGTTAGAAAATTAGCAAAAGTTAAGTAACAATTTGTTAGGAAATTATTGTGCAGTATATAAAGTGCCTTCACAAGGATTTGCAAAATTCTCCACAATTTTCATAATTTGTTTTCAGTGTCTAGCAATAAAGATGTAATTTAATAATGTTTCATAATATGATAACATGTTAAGAGAGACCTATATCATCTAGTTAAAAGAGAAGCCCCAAACATATAATGTCTAATAAAGTTCAGATAGGCTACAGTTTTGTATAAAAAATTTGGCATAGAAAATGTATTCCTCCCCATAGAATCTACAAACTCATGAAGCTATTGAAAATTCTGCTGTTAAAAATGGTTATATATGAATGCCCTCAGTATAGAAAGAAAGGATATATAAACTAGTTCACATTTGGGTCGCAGCAATAGGGTTAAATGACTCATGGTTCAGAAACCAGGAGAAGTTTGAAATACTGAAAGTTCTGCCTGAAAGAGCTATTTGAAACTAGCTTCTTCTGCATTTGTAATAGTTTGTCCTATTCCTTACACATGGAAAATAACCGAAGAGAACTGAAAACTCAGAGGGTACAAATGCAAGACAACAAATTGTGAGGTGTTTATTTACAGGTATAAGTATGTGTGGTAAGAAAAGCATGGCATCTGTACTGGTAGCTGTAAAAACAAGTATTGCAGTATTTAGCCGTTTAGACGTTGATTCAGCAAACCTCTTTAAGCACATGCTTCATTTCAGTGGTACTTAAGAATGTGCGTAAGTGCTTTGCTGAATCAGGTTTCTTGGTTTAATGCTGAACTTTAACACACCTGAATTGAAACTGCATCTTTTAGAAGGAAATGTGCTTCTTATTTCACTATACTAGTTTTATTAATAGATCATTTTAGCACTGACTACTTATTTTAAAATGCCTTATTCTACAGCACTTGGGGATTCATTCTGCTTCCATTGGAGTCAATAGCATTGATGGCTAGTGGACGTAGGAAGTAGATCCTCCATCCAAATTTGTAATAAAACTCAAGCAATGTGCGCTTCGTTGACTTTAACAGTCATTTTCAAGCAGCTTACTAAAGTTGCTAATCATTCACAAATATTGTACTACAGCTAAAGAGTAAAAGTTCCATATGGTGCATGGGGGAATTAGTTGCAGCTCTCCAATTTTCAATAATACAAAAGGATTTTTATCTAATTCCTGTACATTCCTAAAAATGTATTCCTAGCTGTAAGAAAATCCTATCCCTAATGTGCTAATAATCAAAGTGCTTCAGTGCAAGAGACATACCACTTCAGCTGTAAAGGCTTACAAAGCAAATGACATCTACTGACTATTTATGATAATTACAGTTCTGATCTGCTGATGGTTACACCAGAGTAGATATTTTAGGTTCTAACTTCTATTTATAGATGGCTGTCTTGAGTAGTATCAAAACCCTGTCCTGTTGAGCACCTCTAACATGTATGATATTAAGCCTGGCTCTTTTGATCTGCAAGTCTAACTGCACTGCCACTGGCAATTTTTAAATTAAGATTGGATATTTTTCTAAAGGATGTGATCTAGTTAAAACAGGAATTAATTTAGAAAAGTTGCATGGTCTGTGTTGTACAGGAGGTCAGACTAGATGATCACAGTGGCTCCTTCTAGCCATCTATACTTTGAATCTATGAAATTGGCCCACTCTGTTTGCATATTTGGAATACTAATAATTTTTTTCAAGCCTTTTCTGAGTGTGAAAGAAACAGGCAAAATCCTGACTATTCTGGTCTCCATTCTAGATGAGTGCAGGGCTGGACTTGCAGCTACCTCAGGTGCCAGATTGTGGGGAAGATGGGTGGACACCACTAGGACCCAAAGTGTAGAAAATTGTGTCTGCTGCTGGTGCAGATGAATTCTCTCAACATGCACAGAGATGGTGGAGTGGAAAAATCTGGCTAAAAGTCTGGCATGCTATGAGGAGGCAGCAAATCACCAGAGAGTATTCCATAGGTGGAAAGAACTTAAGATGAGACTAAGGTTAAAGGCCACCATAGATGATCAGCATCAAGAGAAGATTGCATCAGTCTCTTTACTGGAAAAATGTTCTGAAAAGGCTCATTGTCATTGTGAGAATGCTTGCAACCCAAAACCTAGCACTGTGTGGCACTTCAGATCATCTGTATGCACCAAACAGTGGAAACTTCCTTAAAATTATGGAGCTGATGGCTGAGTTTGATGCTAAGGAGCATCTAAGAGACACCATCCCAGAAATGTACAGACACCATTACCTTGGAAAAACAATATAAAACAAGATCATACAGTTACTGGCAACAAAAGTCAAACAGAAGATTGTGGCAGATCTGAAGATATTACTCTGTTATTCTGGACTGCACACATATAAATTTAAATTTCTCTGTGTCTTAGTGTTATGGCATGACATACTGTTTGAAATAAATATTGTAAACAAGAGACTCCAAGGTGTTGACCTTGATTTATCTGCAGCAATGGAACAACTGGACAAAGCATAGTCATGCCTACAGTTTTACCAGTCAGATGAGGGATTTCAAAACATTCTGAAGCGTGCACAGAATTTGGCAGAAGCTGTTTTTCTACCCATTCAAGAATACATGAGTCACCAAAGAAGGCATTTGCAATACAGTCAGTTGAAGAATGTTTCATGCAGTTCAAGGAACACAGCAATATATTTGGGATGTTGTATGATATTCTAAAACTCCTCACTATATCTGAAGAAGATCTACACCAACAATGCAGGGCACTAGAGACAGTGTTGACACATGATGACATATGTGATATTAATGCAAGTGATATAGGTGATGAACTGAAAGCCCTTTCAAGATACATTTCAGCAGGATCAACTCCAAAGGCTGTTCTGGAATATGTGCACAAATAAGATGACCACCCTCTTTCCAAATGCTTTTGTGGTTCTGTGCATATTTCTAATACTTCCTGTAACAGTTGCCAGTGGAGAATGCAGCTTTTGTAAGCTGAAGTTAATAAAAACACATCTGCGCTCCACAATGACACAGGAGAGGCTGGTCGGCCTTGCAACCATCTCAACAGAGCATGAGTTCATGCAGACTGCGGACCTTCAGGAAGCAGTTCAAATCTTTGCAACCAAGAAGGTTTAGAAAGCACCACTTGGATTATTCAAACAGATACAAATGCCAGTGTTTACTATGCAGAGAATTAAGTTACGTTTGCTGTTCAGGCGTTTGAAAGTTAAGTGTTACTTAACATTTTTGAACAAGGCATTTTAAGTTCTCCTTTATTGGGGTAGGTAGCAGAGCAGTACCATGAGAGAAGTAGAACAGGAAGAAGGCAGAATTGAGACCTTTCAAAGTTTTGGCCCAAGAGAGAGGGCATGGGGGTGTCATTTGAGCTTCCCGCCTCAGGTGCCAAAATGTTGTGAGCCCAGATGAGCATTGTATTCTACTCTTCTCTTGAACTTCACTGTTCTACAGTTCTTCATAAATATATTGTAATAGTTCTTGGCCAACCTAGAAAAGTTTTTAGAATGTGAATTTCTTGTCCTTTCTTGATGAGACATTCTGCCATTATATAAATATGCTCAAGTCCCTTGATGTTACTGGTAGTTATGCTGAAGCATAGAATTTGGGCCTTAGAAACTACAACTTTCATTTTTTTTAGTTAAGAAAATCAAGATTTTTCATTGGCTCATTGATAATCCAACACCATATCATATGTAAATCCCACTTTGGTACTTACCTTGGAACTTGTTTCTCCATTTGTGTGTTCCCAGGAGCATCATTAAAGGGATTTTTTCAAACTTGCAAAAGGAAAGAGAGGGTTAACATTAACATATTCCAATCCTGGAAAGCTCCCTGACACTGACTGACGAGTGCTCTGGGCACTACTAAGAAGCTGAACTGGGATTTTATTGAGAAAATGGTCATTTAGAATTAAAAGAAACTTGAATTAGTGATAGTGGTACATCAAAGGGTTTTGTTTGCAGTGAAAATCAACAGATGCTTATCTGAATTGCGATAACTTCTTAAGATTGAAAGACAAGGATGTAAATATCATAACAGGGTTTCTTGCAGGATTTCTACAAATTTCTGTTTCTAGCGAGTCAAAAACAAGTAACCAAGTTCTGATTCAGAACCTGAAAGGGCAGTCATGAAAACTGAAACAATGATTTGAAAAGATTAACCGAAGTGTTTTGCATTTCAGAAAGGGTTCTGGATGAAAGTTCAGGTCAGCTTTTATTTTACTCCTACAAGTTCATCCAACTCATTGCAGCTGAGGAAGAGGTGGATTATGGGTAAAGTGGCCACCTTTCAGTTCCCCCAGTCCTGGCAACACTTAATGCCTAATGGCTGCTCTAAGTTACACAAACTGTAGCAGTTCTTTCATGCCTCCTACAATTGATGGGGGGCACAACTGAGGATCTAGCTTAGTGTGTGTACATTTTGTTCAGAGCGGAGTGGGGACTAGTCCCACTTCCAATAGAAAATATAAGTTGAATATGTAAGAAAATAAGAAAAATTCATGATATAACTGTGACAGATATTATGGACAGATGGAATATTCAAAGACTATTTTGTCAACTTTATAAATGTGGGAATTGTATTCTGGCTTCATGGGGAAGTTACAGAGGTTTCCTGTAGGGATTAAAGTCACTACAAATCCCCCAGCAGCTAACGAGTCTGGAGGAGCATCTCCCCACCCATTGGGGCTGAAATCAGATAGACTAGTTTGCACTGATTTAAGAGGCTGGAAAACAAAGAACTAAACTGTGTTTAAAAGTGACCACCCTGAGATAAAGGGACTTACGTGTTACAATGCTGTTCTAACTTTTAGGTGCCTAGAAAATCACAGGAACAAGCCTGGGATCCACAAAGTCTGAGAGAGATGCCTCGGCTCCTCTACAATGAATGGGGAAAGATAGGTGCTAAGAACACAATCCACAAAAGCCAACATGCTAGGTGGGAAACCACTTTAACCAGTGGGAGATACCATGGACATGGAGGGAGGGTCCCTAAGCCCCACTTATCTTATGGAGATAGGCACCTTTCCCTGATAACAATCCGGAGTAGGATGCCCCTCTTCTGGAGTCAGATGGCTATGGGTATATCTACACTGCAAAAACAAGATGCATGGCAGCAAGTCTAAGAACACAAACCAATTGACCTTAGCCTTTATGAGGCTAAAAATACCAATGTAGAGGCTCAGGCTGGAGCCCAGGCTGTGAAAACCATGGTGATATAGCGGTCCAGGAGTGCAAGCTCCAGCCCAAACCTGCATGTCTATACACTAGTTTTAGTCCCATAGTGTAAGTCCTGCAAACCCAGAGCAGTTGACCTGGATTCTGAGACTTACTGCCAAGGTTCTTTTTTGTAGTGTAACCATACCCTTAAGTCATTATCTGGTGGGTTAAGTGCCTAAGTCCTGGTGCCTGCCTCATTCTACACACACAGTGCCCAGAGGAGGAAGAGGTGTGCCACCTTGTAACTGGAACTGTTTCAACAGGACAGAGTCAGAGAGCCCTGCCTCAGAATATCACATAGCTGAATGGTTAAAACACTCTCCTGAAAGGTGGGAGATTCCTGTCTAAATCATTTTTCTGTCAGTAAAATGGGCAACTTGAACCTGAGTTTACCACATCTTAGGTGAGTGCTCTAACCAGTGGACAAGGTAGACATCAGCACCATCACCACTTCGTCCAGCAGAGATATTTTTGAATGGGACCCATCTGGTAGGCAGCCTCTAAGCATGCTTATGAGATTGGACCCTGCACATAAGAGAGGTTAGTGAACATCTATTTTTCCCCTGGTTCCTGGATCACTTTGGGGCTTAGAAGGAAGATAGGCATCTGGATGCCTAGAGGTTGGAAAGAGTGCACATACCCAGAGGCAGAAGCGTAGGTGCTAAAGGAACTTGTACCCTAGAGACTTAGACACTGAATGAATCTAGACATATACAGAGTTAGGCAGGAGTTTTGTGGATCACAGTGGTGCTAAAACAGGGACTTAGACACTTCAACCCCAGAGTTAGGTCCCTTTGTGGATCTAGACCAACATCACTCGCACTTGATTCAAGAATTGACCAAGGGGGCAAACTCTGTGGACACAATCTGAAGTACTTGTTCCTATCAGGATCTCCATGTGGAACTTGGATGATTGCCTAATAAGCTAAACCTACACATAAGTTGTTTATTGTTTTAAGATATGCTTTCTCTGAACTACTTTTGTTCTGAATAAATAATACTTTGCATTTATGAAGGCTGGTTGGTCACTGACTAACCTTATCATTGCTTCTGGGCAAACAGGACTGCAGGTGCTGAACTAAAGTCAGACTTGCTAATGTGATTACAGTGAATTGCAAGAGGAATTGAAGCCTAAATTCCCATGTCTAGAAAGAGAGATGTAAGACTCTGCCCCCAGAAAGATGATGGCAAGAGACCTGAGAGCTATGTGGAGGCCACAAAGGTATCAGTTGCTTCAAGAACTGTGGTGATAACCTATGCTATTGTATGATTCTTTAAGAGATATCATGTTGCCATGACAAAATAAAGAAACATGATACAAAAGGTGATAGTACTTGAAAGCTAGTCGTGTTTGAAGACACTGTCTTTTTTGGTTATTTAACAAGGAAATAGCCTCTGAAGGTGTTTTATCCTTTCTTTCAAGAATGTCCTTGAAAAGTGTTTACTCAGCACAGAGGCAAATATTTACAAGGTATAACTCATGGTTCATTAGTACAGATTTAAAACATTTGTAAAAACATATTATACACACATCTGTGAGCTTGATAAGAATATAGGGCCAGATCCAACAAAACATATCTACCACTTTTGGGGCTAGATAAGCTCAGACAACACCTGACTTGTCTCAGTGAATAATTAGCTAGACATGAAAAGGCAGAACAAATACTAAAAGCAGAACTTTGCCATGAGGACTTGTGGAGCTATACAATGTGGGAGTGAGGAGGATGGAGAATACATATTCAAATGAGCTCTCCATTCCCAGAGCTCTTGAGACCATTTTGCCTTTCTAGGCTTTATACAGCCCATGCAAGTTAGGGCCACAGTAATTCTGGTGCATTTCCTCAAGAAAGGGAAAGAATAATGGTGAAATCGTGGTCCCACTGAAGTCAGTATCAAAACTCCCATTTCTGTGGTGTACCCGTCTGAAACACCTCTCTATTCTAACATGGAGGGGAGTATGGGCTGCTCCAAACCTCTCCTTGCTGATGGTCTCCAAACCCCAGTAATACTGAGCTCCTTTATTAGAAGGCACACAGTTCATTAAGTGGGTGGTAGTAGAAAAAGATTTTAATAAACTGGTGCAGCTTCCTGAAAGAGAGAGGAGCAATAAAACTAAAGTACTCTTCGAGTTAGCTTTTAACTCGTTTGGCTAATCCAGGTATTTTACCTCTCTGGGATAGGGTAGTTATAATTGCAGCTAGGAGAGTGGGAAAGGGCTCTATGCAGGAAGTAGGGTATCTAAGCTATTGGTATGGGGAGGTAGGATCAGATCAGCATTCGTGATTGGAGTCTGTTGTGGCCTGATGCTGCTTGGATACCACAAGCTTCTACTCCTTCTCCAGGATGCAGAACAGACATGTCCATGTCTGTGTAACCTTCCTACTTACAGATTTCTGACCACTTCCTCAGGCAGGATCCTGAAGCTGAGAAGCAGGTTACATCATGAGATGAGACCATATTTAAGGAAGAATCACCATGGGACCAGCAGCAGATTGGTGTGGAGAATTATGTGTGCAGAGAAGACTTCTCTCTGCCTCCTTGCGGTGTGTTTGTGGAGGTGGTTTGGTGTGTGGGCAAAAAGGAAAAAATGGCGTCTGTTGATTTAAGAGGGAGAGGGAGAAAGTAAGAGAAGGGTGGAAGCAGGGTTCATCCTGACAGGAAAGAGGAGGAAAGAGGAACTAAAAGAGTTGTCTCTGAATCTGTTCCTCAGTCAAAAGCAGGAGTCTGTTTGTCCTCAGTGAAAGAGTTGATGGGTCTAAAACCAAAATCTGTGGGGTTCAAGAGAAGCACTCTTTCCTTATCACAACCAGGATTGGTTGCCATTAAAGAGGAACTAAGAGGCTGAACCCTCCAGGAAGTCCAGTCCTATTAGGCAAGAGTGACAGCTCTCTGTGATTCCCTGACTGGCTAGCAGTCCCCATATAAATGAGAGAGCCATTGCTGGAAATTGTTTGAGCAATTAAGACTTCTGGTGTGCTTCTTCTTTAGACCTGCTTGCTGCTATTCATTGTGACTCACCTTGATCCGAGACTCCTAGTTCTTAAACTAGTCTCGGCTCTGATGACTCTGATCCTGGTTTACTGTCTCCAGCTTAAGAACATTGTTGACCCTAGCAAAAGATCCTGCGCAGGCCTGACCCCAATTCTAGCCGCATGCTGTCAGTTTGGTAATGGACTCTGACTTTGTGGTTTTGACCTAGTCTGGCTACGGAGTGATCTCTGATCTTTGGCATCAATACCTAGAGATTAATTCCATGCCCACAGGCCACCCACTACTTGACCCTAACACTCAGTGTTGTAAAGGTTAACACTATTCCCATCACTTGATTTAAGTACTCCAGAATCTTGTGTGATCTTTTGAGGTGTAGGACAATTAAACATTTTCTTACTGTACATATAAATCCCAAATACAGCTTCCTGAGTGAAGTTCAAAAGGCAAAAAAAGACTGACTGCTACTTACCAAACTGCTTATAACTTTCTGCCAAGAAATATACCAATGGCATACACTGTGGTAGTTTTCTAGTACAGTACTACCCAAATCAATATTACCATACATATAATTAAGAAATGAAAGAGTAATTTCTAATAATATTTAGCTAAGGAATCCTCATTTTCTTTCAGTGTTCCAAGCTGATAGTCATAAAAACCAAACATTCAAATTGTCCTTTATATTGAGTCCAGCCATTTTTGACTGGCAGGATGGTCACTTTGCTGTGGTATCTTTAAGGGGGAAACAGTTTAGAGGGGAGAAAATTAATAACTCTCTCCCTTCCAAAAAAAGGCCCTTAAAGTTCATAATTTATAGCGACATCTTTTGTGCAAAAGTACTTGTGCTTTCGTTCCCCTTTTTAGCAGTATTGTCTATTCAGTACCTGTATGTGCTTTATTTGCTATATTTAGATGAACGTTGCAATGGTATCTGCAAAGTTGTTGGTGTGAAAAAAGTTTATTCAAGTTTAGAGACAAGTCTTATGAGCACAAGACGTACACAAAGCTGTAGATTTAAGTAAATGTACTATTCAGATTCAGAATTAGATACAAGAATGTCTACTAACAAGTAAGTCTATATATCAGAAAAACATCTGAATAGTTGTAATATTTCACATATAACACTAGAAAAAAAGACTAACAAATTAAACAATCACATCTAGGTCTTACTGGATAAATTAATTAGGGTATTTAACATTGATCAGTTTACATCCAGAAGATGAATATAGCAGCAGTCTGACAAATTGCAATATTAGTTAAAACTAAATGAGATTAAAGACAGAAAAATCAACAGTCTGAGACAGTTTCTTCTCCTTATACTGTTCTCTTCCTAATATCTAGAGCAGGTATTGGCAACCTTTCAGGAGTGGTGTGCTGAGTCTTCATTTATTCACTCTAATTTAAGGTTCCACGTGCCAGTAATACATTTTAATGTTTTTAGAAGGTCTCTTTCTGTAAGTCTATAATATAGAACTAAACTATCGTTGTATGTAAAGTAAATAAGGTTTTTAAAAATGTTTAAGAAGCTTCATTAAAAATTAAATTAAAATGCAGAGCCTCCCAGACCTGTGGCCAGGATCCGGACAGTGTGAGTGCCACTGAAAATCAGCTTGTGTGCCGCCTTTGGCACCCGTGCCATAGGTTGACTACCCCTAATCTAGAGCATGGCTTGATTAATAAAAACAGCCCACAACTTTTACCCATTTTCAAGTTAAAATGCAGGTGATTATATCAGGACAGTGTTCCCAATGGTGTGTGAAATGTTTAATGTACAATCTGACATTTGCCAGATAAAAATGTGAATTTTGGTACAGCTCCCTATTATATAAATAGGGACATCAGCAGCTGCAAAACTTCAAAAAACAAAAACAAAAAAACCCCTTTGAATATGATTTTTCGTGATGGACTTCTTAACTTTCTGTTGGTCCTAAGCTTTTCTTCCTGTTCATATTGAAGATAAAGCATAGTTCGTACTGTATAACTCTCAACAAACCATATTTGGGTTTACAAGCGAAAGCTAACTTATTTGAGCTTTAATACAAGAAAAAGTCTGTCTTTGCTCATTAGAAGGGTCACTTTTTTCACAAAGGTAAAAACTAAAAGGAGTTAAACTATTTGTAAAATCTTGCATTATTAAAATGCAAAACAGCTTGAAAGGCTTTATTATATTTCATTAGAAATTCAACAATCATTTTTAATGGAAATGTCATCACTGTACATATTTCAAAGAAAATTTGCCCCATTTCCTAGTGAATAGGGACCCAATTTTGGAGGAAATGAAACAAAAAAGTCATCATAGACCTGAATGAAGCAACATCTAGATTGAAAAAAAGGTGAAAAACTATCAAAAATGTTAATATTGTGAAACAAATGGAACTGTGGAAACAAATGTGATTTTCACACAGCATGAGCCAGGTCAGGTTTCAGACAACCGCATTATGGGGTCATGCTTGTAGCAATTCCTTTTAATATTCATTACACATTTAATATTGCCTATGCTCTTGTTCCATTTGTGAAGATGACATTGTAACCTTTCATGAATTGATAAGATCACTAATTTAGTACACAGTTGTGAAAATGCCAGACTTATCACCTCATCAACTTATTGACACAGTGCCAAAGAGTGGAGTGATGTGTTACCTTCCAAAAATGGTTAACAAATGCATTAACTCATGTGATATTGTAAGAAAAGAAAACATCTGTTATCTTGTAACACAGACATTCACATATCTATATTATACCTAAATATAAGTAATTTGCAAACTGAGAAAAAATGGTGAATCAATCTCTTAGCAAATATACCATTTTTAAATTTCTATTTTTATTTTTGCTCGCTGCAATATTCTCAAAATGATATTTACTGAAAAAGCAATCTTGGATATGTGTTCATGTACTTAAGTCACCATGGTATAACCATGTGCTGCAGCTGTCATTAGAATTCAGCTTTCATCAATGTTTTTGCACCATTTTTTTTACCATTTTTTATTTTTAATAAACGATAGCATCCCAAGAAGTCTTAAACAAAATAAAAACCAAAAATGATTTCTGACTCATGTGGGCAATCATGGTAATTGAATTGGGGATGCAGTTTCATACAGCCCTGAACTCCTTTTCTTTTAAAATAAGTTTTATAATATTTAAACAATAAAAGCATAATACAAACCAAGTGTAGCCTAAAGCAGTGGGTTATCGGTAGCAGAACTCCATCAATGAAATACAACTCAAGTATTAAATTAAATTGTCCAGTAGCATAGCAAAATGTCTATTGATTTATTTTCCAATTTATAAAAATGTCATACTATGTCTTTGGAGCAAAAACATTATAGAATAAAGGCATAAAATGACAGACACAATCAAAATAACAATGCAGGAAATATAATTTATCAACTGCTTTATCACAGATTGGGATTTAGAATTTATCAAGCAAATGAATGACTATAACAATGAAATGGAATGGTGATAAACTTGGTTGTAAAAGGAAGGCTGCATCCTTTTAATGTGGGACAGACAGCTAGATAAAGAATGACATGGTAACATTTGCCATTCTAGTGTCAATTAATAGTGCCATGATAGTTAAAATCAATTGTCGTTTCCACTGCAAAAAAAAAAATAAAAAAATACTCAGATACTCTTCCTGTGAATACCTACACAGAGACAAGAGGAAAACTATTCTTGTTGGCAGACACTGTTGACATCTGAAGAGAGAGCAGCAAGAAAATACTTTGCTGTGGAAAAAGAGAAATTCTTAGGTTTGCTAATTTTGATGTGTTAGCTGAGAAGGATAACTAGGCTTAACAATCGGAGGATGTCCAGAGACAGCTTTAGGGAAGTGTTTCTTACACATTTCCTTCCAGCCTATGTCTAAGAGAAGGAGTGCCTATAATATTTGTTCCTTTTGGCACAGATGGATGATAACAATAGACAGCAAAGTGAGGGGGAGATGTTCGCTGTATGGTTTTTCAGACACAGTTAAAGTGTCTATTTGTGAAACTGAATAAAACCTAAGCTTTATGGCTTGATATATGAGATTCCAGTTATGGAATTGATATGGCTTGATATATGAGTTCCAGTTATATTAATTTTCTACCTAGTAGTCTAAACAGACTATTTACAGTATATGTTGTGAAGGTATCCTTGAACTATGACTCATGTGAAGCAGCTAATAGATTAAAGAAAGATCAATAGGAAACAAGAGCAAGTTGGTGTATTTTTAGTCAATTATCTACCTAGCTTTCAACAAGGGGAAAAATTAAGAATGTAGAACATATCCTGGTCATACTTGCCAAAAGAATCCGTGGACCAGATCTTGAGCACTGGCCAGGCTGCACCTGGACAGCTCTTGATAGCTCACACCCAAATTCAGTGGTACTAGAACTAGAAGTGCTAGGGGTGCTGCTGCATCCCCTGGCTTGAAATAGTAGTAATAAACTCCAGATACATGGTTTCTATGTTTCCATTAGCAGCATCCTTACAATAAAACTTGTTTGATATTTACATTGCCCCATGGGTCCTGGATGCTGAGTCAATAAGACAAAAGATATCAGAGTTTCAGAGCTGCCTCCTTCACTTATATCTGGCTGCATCAACCATTCCAGCAGATGAGCAGGTGGAGGTTGTGACTCTTTGGATGGCCATACATCCATTTTCCTCAGCCATATGAGCAAAGAGTAGTATATTTAGATACTATGTAAAAGGTAAGACATTAAAAGTATTGTCTGCAAACCTAGTCTCTAAGAATGGCCAGTGCTAGATACTTCAGTGGAAGGTACAAAAAACTTCAAAGTAGAAATTTGGAATAACCTGCCTTCTGGGGAAGATTTTTTCCTAATCCATGTCACTTAGAAATTGGCTTATATCCTGAAGCATAAAGGTTTATATCCCTCATTTTTTATTCTGTCTAATGTAACTCTTGACATTTTCATTATCCATTTAAATGTCTAATACTTTTTTGCTTGAGCTTATGGTAATGAGATCAACAGGTTAATTATGCATGATGTGAAAAGCATTTTCTTTTATCAGTTTTAAATTTTCTGCCTTTCAATTCCATCAACTGCCCCATTCTTGTATTATGAGAAAGGATAAATAGGAGTTACTCATTTTATCTTCTCTATCCCTTCATTATTTTGTTTATACCTTCTGTGTATAAATAAAAAAACCACAATCCTCTCAACCTCTTATTTCCATGCCTTTATTTATTTTAGTCTCCTATTACTGGAAACCCTTCTATACTTCTGCTATTTCCTTTTGAGGCGGGGTAACCAGAAGTCAGTGTAGTATTCCAGGTAAGGATATACCATTCCTTAATTTAACGCCATTATGATATTTTAAGTATTATTTTCTATCTCATTCCTTATGCACCCTACATGCGTTTTCTCTTTTAACCATTGATGCATATTGAGCAGAGGTTTTCATTAAGCTGTGCTCAGTGAACACTTAGATCTTTCTTCTTGAGTGGTGACGGTTACCTTTGAATGCAGTAAAGTTAATGTGAAGTTCAAATTATTCCTTACAATATGCATTTGTTAACACTGAATTTCATCTGCCATTATGCTGACCGTTCACCCAGCTTTGTTAGGTCCCTCTGATAATCCTGAATTTATCCTAGAAAAATTCAATTAAACTGTTCATGAATGGAAGAAAAATGGCTGCATACCTTATACAGTGAACGTTACCAGGCTTCTCTAGTTTGGAATAATTTGCCAGTGATTTCAGTAGCCTAGTGTCCAATTATTTGAATAGATGCAGGTGAGTCACTACCTAAGCACTAAAATCCTTCAAGAACTCATTATTTTTTTTTTAAAAAAAGTTCAACTATAATACTTAGCATTGTTCAAGGAGTCAATAATTTACATCACATCTTATCCTGCCAACATATCTTGAGAAACCATACAAAAGAAATACAATTAAAACCGGTAATACAATCTATATTCCCAAGATAAGGACTGAAAGCAAGCAGAAACAAATGCATTAGTACAAACTTATACTTTCAGCTTCTACTACTTATAAGATTATAATGGATTTGATTGCCTTTGGTGTTAGTAATGTCCTGAGTAAGCTTGTGGGAGGAACACAAGTGTAAAACGAAAAACTGTGGGGCTATTGTATGTTTTAAAATGTCCATCTCTAATTACACGCAAGAATTTCAACTCAAGCTGTTTT
The DNA here is from genome assembly GCA_007922305.1 of Dermatemys mawii. Lineage (NCBI taxonomy): Eukaryota > Metazoa > Chordata > Testudines > Dermatemydidae > Dermatemys > Dermatemys mawii. Next base: position 3,062,028 of record ML677339.1, read on the forward strand.
CTCTCACATATTATTATGTAAAGTAAAAGCTCATTGTGATTGCTTAATGGGACTAGGATCAGTGTAGGTATAGATTTGCATTATAATTCTGATTTCAATTGCTTATTATGTTATTTTTTCCTTTTATGATGAAATTGTTCACGTTTCATTTCATCCAAAGGAATAGCTCCTGCAGCTGGAAATCACTGGGTTGTAAAAGAGTCCTGCCCATACCTGTTTTCATTGGCTATGCCCTCTATACCAGCTGCTGGAAGGCGTGGTGGTGTAGGAGAGTATGGTGGCTCTTCTGCATTACTCAGAGATTCTTTGCTGCAAGAAGCTTTACAGCTATTTTGTGCTGCCAGAGTTGTGCAATGCTTCACCAATGCACTGTCTCTTTTTTTCTCTCCCCACTCCCTCTCCCTAAAGATAATTGAAGAGACTTCATCTTAAAACTTAATACTTGGTATAATCTACGTTTCTTAGTGAGGAGTGCATGCTTTTCTAAACTGGAAAGAATTTGAGAAATAAAGGCATTACAGTAAGAAATTAGGCCATGTACCATATTTTATTTTCCATAATGAAGGTTCAAATCTTGGATCCAACACAAAGCTTTGGGAGTTAGGTAGAATCCAATTCCCCAGGCTGTGCTCACCAGACTCCTCAGGACGACATAGCCTCCCTTCTCTCCTCCCTCCTCCACTCTGCTCTTTACCATCTCTTAGCAGACTGAGGGGAGAGGAATGAGCCAGTGAGTTTGCATATTAACGTCCTGCTTCATGTCCCCCTGCCCCATTTATCCATGCTCCTAAATTTCCCTGCTTGCTGGGGCACAGCACCCACTATGGACCTGTATTCAATGGTGTGCAAGGGGCCTAGACTCCCTGAATTGAATCTCAGAATCTTGACACTCCCTCCCCACCTCATCCCTCAAATACAGCTGCCCAAGTCCCACAACACCCAGGGTCCTCCATCCCTGTCATGTGCAGGACTTCCTCAAAAAAAAATAATCAAAATTCCATGTATTCTGGTGACTAATAAAAGCACTGTGTGTTGCTTATCCCTTGTTTTTAACTTAATTTGAACAGTGTCCTGTGGCACCTTAAAGACTAACTAAAGTATTAGAGCATAAGTTTTCATGGGCTAATACTCACTTCGTCGGATGCATGCAATGGAAGTATCCAGGGGCAGGTATAAATAGGTAGTCAAGAACCAGGTTGGAGATAACAGGGTCAGTCCAATGAGGCTGAACCAGCTTGTTATCTCTAATCAGGGAGGGTGAGGTATTCCTCTAGCAGCTGAACTGGAGGTGTGAATAGCGAGAGAAGAGAAGCTGCTTTTGTCGTTAGCTACCCACTCGTAATCTTTGTTCAATCCTTGATTGATTGTATCAAATTTGCAAATGAATTGCAGCTCTGCAGTCTCTCTTTGCAGTCTGGTCTTGAAGCTTTTTGCTGCAAAATGCTGACCTTTAAATCTTTTATGGTATGTCCAGCGAGGTTGAAGTGTTCTCCTACAGGTTTTTGTATATTGCCATTCCTGATATCTGATTTGTGTCCATTTATCCTTTTTTGTAGGGACTGTCCAGTTTGACCGATGTACATAGCAGAGGGACATTGCTGGCACATAATGGCATATATTACATTGGTAGATGTGCAGGTGAAGGAACCAGTGATGGTGTGGCTGATCTGGTTTGGTCCTGTGATGGTGCTGCTGGTGTAGATGTGTTCGCATCGAGGTTTGTTGCATGGATTGGCTCCTGAGTTAGAGTTATTATGGCGCGGTGTGCTGTTGCTGGTGAGAATATGCTTGAGGTTGGCAGGTTGTCTGTAGGCCAGGACTGGCCTGCCTCCCAAGGCCTGTGAAAGTGAGGGATTGTTGTCCAGGATGGGTTGTAGATCACTGATGATGCATTGGAGAGGCTTTAACTGAGGACTGTAGGTGATGACCAGTGGTGTTCTGTTGTTTTCTTTCTTGGGCTTGTCTTGCAGCAGCAGGCTTCTGGGTACACGTCTGGCTCTGTTGATCTGTGTCCTTATTTCCTTGTGCGGGAATTGTAGTTTTGAGAAAGCTTGGTGGAGATCTTGTAGGTGTTGGTCTCTGTCTGAGGGGTTGGAGCAAATACAATTGTACTTCAGTGCTTGGCTGTAGACAATGGATCGTGTTGTGTGCCCAGGGTGGAAGCTGGTGGCATGAAGGTAGGCATAGCTGTCGGTAGGTTTTCGGTATAGGGTGGTGTTGATGTGGCCATCATTAATTTGCACCGTGGTGTCTAGGAAGTGGACCTCCCATGTAGACTGGTCCAGGCTGAGGTGGATGGTGGGGTGGAAGTTGTTGAAATCATGGTGGAATTCTTCCAGAGTTTCTTTCCCATGCGTCCAGATGATGAAGATGTCATCAATGTAGCACAGATAGAGAAGGGGCGTGAGTGAACGAGGGTTGAGGAAGCATTGTTCCAGGTCAGCCATAAAGATGTTGGCATACTGTGGGGCCATGCGGGTGCCCATAGTGGTGCCACTGGTCTGGAGGTATATATTGTCACCAAATTTGAAATAATTGTATGTGAGGATAAAGTCACAGAGCTCAGCAACCACTTGTGCTGTGGCATCATCAGGGATACTATTCCTGACAGCTTGTATTCCATCTCTGTGTGGGATGTTTGTGTAGAGAGCCTCTACATCCATGGCGGCTAGGATGGTGTTTTCTGGAAGATCACCAATGCATTGTAGTTTTCTCAGGAAGTCGGTGGTGTCACAGAGATAGCTGGGAGTGCCGGTGGTTTAGGGTCTGAGTAGAGAGTCCACATATCCAGACAGTCTTTCAGTGAGAGTGCCAATTCCCAAGATGATGGGGCGTCCAGCATTTCCAGGTTTGTGGACCTTGGGTAATAGATAGAATAACCCCGGCTGGAGCTCTAAGGGTATGTTGATTTGTTCCAGTGTTAGTATAGGGAGTGTCCTGAGTAGATGGTGCAGTTTCTCGGTATATTCTTCAGTGGGATCTGAGGGAAGTGGCCTGTAGAAATTGGTGTTGGAGAGTTGTCTGGTAGCCTCCTTTTGGTAGTCAGACCTGTCCATGATGACAACAGCACCTCCTTTATCAGCCTCTTTGATTATGATGTCAGGGTTGTTTCTGAGGCTGTAGGTAGCATTACGTTCTGCACGGCTTAAGTTATGAGGTAGTGATTTACATTATATATTAATATTATATATTAATATATAATGATATATATTAATATATAAAATATATCATTATATATTATATAATATATAATATATACCATTATAGATATCATATAATATAATGATATATATATCATTATATGAAAACTATAATGATATCATATAATATATATATCATTATATTATACGATATCATATCATATAATAATGATATCATATAATATATCATATCATTATATATATCATGCAAGCATGATTTATATTATATATTAATATACTATAAATCATGGAGACCTCTGTCAATCTCAACTGTGGTGGTATAGTAGAGGGTGAGAGATGGTCTTTTGGGGGCTAAGTCAGTTTGAATATAAAGGTCAAAATCAGAAACCAGAACCTTTTCACCTGGAAACTCTCAGCCAGCCAGTGCAGAGCATGGAACACAGATTGACTATGCTCCCAGTCAGATATTCCATTTACGAAACTTCTTGCAGCATCTTTAGTTTCCTGATGAATGTAAGGTGAAGTCCCTAAGTAGATTGCACTGTTGTTATAGTATTATCAAAAGAAATTCCTAGGAAGGACATTGCTAATCTCCCTTAAAGGATAACATTGAAACGTAGAAGATGAATTTTGATAATACCCAGACTCTTTTTAATGGCACCCTTGAAAGCAGCCTGATTGCAAAAAATGGCAAAACCAGAGTACATGTAGAAGAGTACGAGTTGGGGTAATGAAAGCCTAAATATATACAAGGATACATCAGAAAACTTGCAGAGAACAAGTACCCTGAAATAAATTGTTGTACCTTTACAAGTGGCTGGCAGTACAGCTTTCCCAAACTTTTTCACTCCAGAGGGCCTTAATCATGGGATTTGTCTGGCAATCTTTCAGAAGTGTGGTGCTATAATTCATATTTTGTCTGGTGGCTAGGATTAGTTTAATACAAGTACAGGTAAGTTGCCACATAACTATGTGATAATTGCTCAGTTTTTATGTCGTTACACCAGTCTTACACTGGTGTAATGACACTTACACTTACATCCAGTCAAGGATGGAGAATCAGGACCATATAAAATAATGTAATTGCAAATATTTATGTATTAGAGCTTATGGTTTAATTATAATAATGAAAGTGGAATATGATTTCCTTGAATATTACAACTTTTGAAATAAAAAATAAAAAGAAATTGAGCTGCTCATTTAGTTACATGCCTCAGATAATAGATATTGGTACTAAACCTTGACATTTAGATCAGTAACAGATATAGCCATTCCTGAAGGCAGTTTCTGCATCTTTGAACTACTTCATAAATAGTGAACCACATATTTTTCTCCATATGCTCATTAGTTTATACTCTGGCATGTGAAACCTCATTTCCTTCTTCATGTCTTCTGCTAATAATGGGAGCCACTTTAACTCTGAATGTCTTTCTGATTCCTGCCAACGGTAAAACAAAATATGTCTGGTAATAAGGAGGCCCTCATCCATTCGTGTCCTATTATTTTTCTATGTGTGCATATTTTTGGCTCATTCCTTTTTTTTCCCAACTTTACAACCAAAGTTGGATTTTTCACTAGTTCTGTTTTTATAATCTTTGACAGGATTTTGAAATGACACCCCTACAAATCTTTAGTGCTGTGTCACATTTTGAGGAAATATTTTATATGTATGTGATAAAATAATAATCTTTTCTAGAACTTTAATAATAAAATAATAATATATTAATAATATGACAGTATAATATAATAATTATAATTGCAATATTATAATTACAATATATTATTATTATATATAATATATTTTATAATTTAAAATATTTTATTTTATAATATATAATATATACTATATTAATAATAATATAATATAAAATTATAATTATAATATAAATAATATATAAATATTAGTAATAATATATTAATAATAATCTTTTCTAGAACTTTAATCATGCATTATGCCATTTTGATTTCTTGAGATGTTAGTGTGTTATATTATGCTTTGTTCACCAGCGATATATTATTACTATAATGAATTGCAGGTAAGTGGAGCTGAATTAGGAAACATTTAATTAACTATTTCAATTGGATATACCACTTTCTTCTCTGAATTATTGTGCAATGTTTTTGTGTGCACTGTTACATAACTGCTGAATTCCACCCCAAGAGGTAGCTGCATTTCATCCATAATTAAATCCTTGCTATATATGAATTAAGTCCTTGCTATATATTTCATGCAGTGTTAAAGTGTATCAAGTGCTTTAGAAAGAAATAAGCTACTATAAAATACTGTAAATGAAAAATAATGTATGGTGATATTTATTTGTAGTAGCTCATTAAATAAATACTATGAAAACTGTTTCATTTCTAACACATGAAAAATTCATTAATGATGAATTACTATATTGCAGGGTTCATGAATAGTTCTGTATCATGACTATAATATGATTTGACAGGTTACCCCCTTTCTATATACACATGAAAACATTTGCTTTTTTAAACCAGAAATAAGTAGTAAGCTAGTGATAATCATAATTTCCAAATTGAAATAGCTTACAGATGCCTTAAGAACATCTGAACAGTTCTTTTGAGGTGATTATTGATATTTATGCTTGTTTATACAATATATATGGTGCAGGGATTTTGTGTGTGTGAATAAGATCCTTGCTGCTAAAAGGGAATGTCATGCTATTGGACAACTTCAGTCAACTATGCTGAGAAAAAAAACTAGACACTACTCCTGTGGTTTCTCCCAGACCTAGCCTGAGATTCTTTATTCTGACATATTGGACATTGGTACTATATCGTTCTCTGCATCACCCACTGTGTTTCTCAAGCTCTTATCTGTTGAACAAAGTCAAAATTTCACCATAGCTTACCCAATTTTTCAGTTCAATTACTCTCCTTTACATTCACCCCATGGATTTTGGAAGAAATCTCCCGTATTCTGTTTTTTATTATCTGTTCCTTTCAAGAAGTACTGGATACCATCAAGAAATTTATAGACTAAGATGAAGATATGTGGTGTAAACCAAGCTATGTGGATTAAGCCTAAAATATGTTTATGGACTAAACACAAGCTATGTGGACTAAACTCAAACTATGTTTAGGTTCACCTCCAGGAAAGTCCTCGGATAGAATTAAGAAAGGACCAGTATCCCCACCTTTTGAATCCATTGTGGTCTCTCTTGCTCTGTCTCTACTTTAGGCATTTTTAAATCAGCAGGTCCAACTAGCTTGCATCCAAGAGTTTTAAAAGAACTGGCTGTACAATTAATGTTGATTTTTCAATAAGTCCTGGAATCCTCGGGCATTTCCAGAAAAGTGGAAAAGGGTAATCTTGTACCAATTATTAAATAGGGTAAACCAACTGACCCAGTTAATTATAGACCTGTCAGCCTGACACTGATCCTAAGCAAGATAATGGGGCAGCTGATATGGGGATTTGATTAATAAAGAATTAAAGGAGAGTAATGTAATGAAGGCAAATCAATATGGGTTTTAGAAAATAGATATTGCCAACCTAACTCAATATATTTTTGATGAGATTTCAGATTTGGTTGATATAGATAACAGTGCTGATGTAATATATTTAAACTTCTGTAAGACATTTTACTTGGTACCACATGACAGTTTGAATAAAAAGCAAGAACAGTATAAAATTAACATGGCACACATTAAGTGCATTAAAGACTGGCCAACTGACAGGTCTCAAAATGTAATGGTGAAATTTGAATCCTCATCAACTAGGTGTGTTTCCATTAGGGTCCCCCAGAGATCTTGCCCCTACACTATATAACATTTTTATCACTGACTTGGAAGAAGACATAAAATCATCACCGATAAAGTTTGTGGATGACATAAAAATTGGGGGAGTGGTAAATAATTAAAAGGTCAAGTCACCGATTCAGAGTGATCTAGATCATGTTGTAAACTGGGCACAAGCAAATAATATGCATTTTAAGATGGCTAATCTAAATGTATGCATTTAAGAACAAAGAATGTAGGCCATACTTACAGTATGGGGGACTCTGATCTGGGAAACAGGGACTCTGAAAAAGATTTGGGGGGTCGTGATGGGTAATTAGATGAACGTGAGCTCCTTGCCAAATGTGCCAAAAAAAAAATGAATGCAATCCTGGGATGAGTAAACAGGGGAACCTTGAGGAGGAGTAGAGAGGTTATTTTACCTCTTTATTTGGCTGTGACCATTGCTGAAATACTATGTGCAGTTCTGGTGCCCAAAATTCAAGGATATTGATAAATTGAAGAGGGTTCAGAGAAGAGCCATGAGAATGATTAAAAGATTAAAAAAACACTCCTTAGTGATAGACTCAAGGAATTTAATCTTTTCATCTTAACAAAGAGAAGGTTAAGGGATGACTCGATTGAAGCCTATCAGCTCCTACATGGGGAACAAATATTTAATAATGGATTCTTCAACCAAGCAGAGAAAGGCATAATAGTATCCAACAGCTGAAAGTTACAGCTAGATAAATTGACTGGAAATAAGGTATACATTTGTACAGTGAGAATAATTAACCATTGGAACAATATACCAATGGTCCTGGCCCATTATCCATCACTGACTATTTTTAAATCAAAATTTCATATTTTTTTAAAAGATTTGCTTTAAGAATTATTTTGGGAAGGTTGTAGGCCTGTGTTATGCAAGAGGTGATACAAAAGGATCACAATGGTCCCTTCTGACCTTGGATAGCCTGTTGGGTTGTCACCAAATTTGTTGTTGAGAAGTTAAATGCATCTAGAAGTGAAGGAGCTGGCACTTTATAGACTTTTGTGTGCAAAGTAAAAACATATTTTTTGCACAGAACAAAGGGGTTTTTGCCCATAAGAGAGAGAATATAAAAGGCCCTGGAAGCCCCTCCATTTTGTCTTCAACTGGTTCAAGAGATGACCTCTCCTCCCCAAGATGATGCCTGAAAGAAACTGGAACAAAGGATAGTAACTACAGCGGTGTGAGTGATTGCTGGACCTAGGCCATAAGCCACAACATATGTTTGAAAAGGATTGGACCCAGACTAGGAAGGAGTCTAGTCTTTGAAAGAAGCTTATTGGAACATCTCTGAGGGTGTGTATTCAGTTTCCTACTATATTAGGCTTAGACTTTCATGTTTTGTTTTATTCTGCTTGATAACTTACTTTGTTCTGCCTATTTTTACTTGGAACCACTCAAATGCTACTTTTTATACTGAATAAAATCACTTTTGCTTATAAATTAACTTAGAGTAAGTAATTAATACCTGGGGGAGCAAACAGCTGTGTATATCTCTCTATCAGTGTTATAGGCGGTGGACAATTTATACAGGCTTTATACAGAGTAAAACTGATTCATTTGGGGGCTCAGGCTCCCAGAAAGACCCAGAATACTGGGTGCTGGGAGATTCCACAAAATGACAGGCCCATTTTAACTCCTGTATAATGGAAACTTTGAATATTTTTGTGAAATTCTTTTACTATTTTTTTGCCGCCTCTAGATATTTTAAAGTTGGAATCCAAGGGGTAGAATATAGAATCTTCCCTATGGGTGGAGCTTGTCTCTCTACTCAGAGGGTGACCTACACATATTGCATGGAGTTTCCCCTTGAAGAAATGAAAAAACACACTTCCCATTATGGAATAGGGCTTTCCCCAAGTCCTGCTTATAAAAAGTTATAGGTTTTATAACTAAGTGGACTTTCCTCAAGTCCAGTTAGCTTTGGTGTCAACAGGGCTCCTGTCCTGCAGAGTGGAAGAAGAGCAATGACATCTAAAGATCACAGAGCCCCTGAGGACTGGAAGAAGAAGTGTGACCCCTTGGCAGTGACTGAAGACTTGGAATGAAGGGTTATCTTACCAGACAACCCCAGCTAACTTTTTAAGGTAGGAGGAGCCAGGACCTGCAAGGCAGAGCTTGGAGAGACCCCATGTCGGCATTGGCATAGAAATAGAGTCAACGGGATTGTTAGGGCCATTGAGACAGCAAGGGAGGCTGGGGGCCAGCAGATATTGGGGGAGGGGAAGAGAACTAGAGCAGCTGACTGGGAGGGTAAGCACATGAGGGCAAAGGTGTAAGTTGATGATCTGAGGCAGGCTGGAAGAAGCAAATTGGAGTGAATGTGGTAAGCTGTGCCATGGTGCTGAAGGAGCAGAGGCAGGGCTGGTAACCCTCATGCTGATAATAGCTATCTTTTCTGACTATGCCACATAAAGTTGGTATGGCAACCTCCTCGTGTGTGTGTGTGTGTGTGTGTGTGTGTGTGTGTGTGTGTGTGTGTGTGTGTGTGTGTGTGTGTGTGTGTGTGTGTGTGTGTGTGTGTGTGTGTGTGTGTGTGTGTGTGTGTGTGTGTGTGTGTGTGTGTGTGTGTGTTTTAGGGTGACCAGATGTCCCAGTTTTATAGGGACAGTCCCAATATTCGGGAGTTTATCTTATATAGGTGCCTATTACCCCCCCCCCCCCACACACACACCTCTTGTCCTGACTTTTCACATTTGGTATCTGGTCACTCTATTGATGTCATCTAAGCATCTAAAACAAAGTGGATTGATCCTCTCCTTCATTTCAAACCATGGCTGCTTGAGCATGTAGAATTGCTGCTTCCCAAGCAAGACTTTATGAGGATTTTTACTTTGCACCCACAATGCCCAGTGCCTCCAACTGGCATTGAAATTCACTGTACAGAAAGCCAGCATAAGTAAGGGCCATGTATCACTTAAGTTTGACTCAGGGCACAGTCTTGCAAGGCAGCAAGTAGTGAGCCTGATCCAGCAAATCCCTTAAACATGTGCTTAATGTTAAGCACACATGTATCCCTGCTGAAATCAATTGTTTGGAAAGAATTGGTTTCAGTGGGAATATTCATGTGTTTAATGTTAAAGCATGTACTCACGTACTTTGCCAAATCAGGCAGAGTGCTCGCCACCGTGAAGGGCCAAACCCTGAAGCCCTGTTGTGAGGCTTTTATGGGACCTAAGTGGTGCATGGGCCTTTTCCTGCACCTCTGCACAGAGGTGAGTTTCACCCACTCAGCAAAGCATGGCAAGCACACTGTATTGTGCATCTTACACTTTCTCAGCCTCTTTCTAATGTATCTTCCTCACCATCCAAAGGTGTTGCCCTCTGGGCACATATTAAGAGGCATACATACCAGACTGTGTTCACAAATGTAAAAGTCAATTTTCTGATGCGCATAAGATGGAAAAGGCAGGAGAGATTTTCCCATAATGACATCAGAAAACATTTTTGCCCTGCTATCAGTCTACATTTTGTCATGTTGCCGTGACTAATGTAATGGCAGTTTTCTCCATAAGGCCCTGCTCTCACGGGGCTCTGAGTGGCTCAAGTCTGATGTGTCTGTCTAGGCCGTTAGCCTGCGCTTAGCACTGTGCACATCTGCCATACCCTGAGCACTCACACAAAGTGGTCATCATCTTGGAGGATCTGGCCTTGAGGGGCAAGGTGCTTTCGAAGAACCATTCTAGAGGGCAGATTCTGCTACCCCTGCTCAGGCTGAGTTGTCACTCTTGGAACAGGCCCATTGTCTGCAGTGAGTCACTTGGCACTTCTGCAATTAGGGACTCCTGAATTCTCATTTGATCTGTCTCTGCCTTGCTGTGTAGCTTAGGGTTAGTTACAGTGGCGCACATTTCCAAAAGTGGCTCTTACTTTTGGATGATATCTACGTATATAAAGTTTGGGTAAAAATTGAGGTACTCAAAATATAAGGCCATTTTTGAAAATGTGGTCCTTAGCTTGGCTCGGCAAAATTAGATTTTATTTGGTCGTAATTTCTACAGATAATCTCAGGGTTTATTTTTTTCTATTTTTATTGATTTAAATGTTCACTGTTGCATGAAATTATGGTGGGAGGGGTCAACATCACATGTCAAAATATATACAGTAAATATCCTTAAATCAAACTCTAATAAAATTCTCAAGCAGCATTTTTCTTTCTTTGACTATTTGTAAATTTCTATCATCATCAGTGGAAATATTTTGTCAATTGGTTGTATGTGTATGAAATTGATATTTACTGACATTTACCGATTAAAAATCTAACCCTTCAAGCCCTGCCCTTAACCTTTCCATGCCTCCTTTGTAACTAACTGGCTTCACAGGTAAAGTTGCTGTGTTTTGAGAGTGGTGAGTCAGGAATTCCTGTGGGCTAATCCCAGTCCTGGAACTTATTTCTTCTTCAGCCTTGAGCAAGTCACTTGTTCTTTGTGTGCCTCAGTGTTCTGATCTGTGAAGTAGGGTGCATGATGTAGACCTTCACGCCTTACAGGGCTGGTGTAAAGATAGATTAAGCTTTGCGCAGCACTTTGAATATATAAAGCCCTGTGTAACTCCAAATCCTTTATTCCATTACTGAGCTGCCGGCTCTCTAGCTTCACTGTCTCACAAATGGGGTGTTATTCCTTTTCTCTGCTTTGCTCTTGATAGCAGCATTCTACCCTTTTAGCCATCCATTCTCAGCACTAGTCATCCTTCCTCCCTATCTGCCAGCAGGCCAATGGGATCTGATCCTTCCTTCTCTTGAACTCAGTGGTGTCAACAGTTGTCATTCAGATCTGTCAACCTCATTTCATACCCAGCAGTTACTCTCATCATAGCTGGCAATGGTTACAGCACGATTTCTCCTCCATTTCCTTGGGGAAAGACTTGATCTCTTAGCTACAATTCTCTGAAAGGTTAAGCATCTTCCTCTACAGCTAAGTGTAAGATTGCTCCTTTAATAATATCATTCTATATGATGTCTGTCATCTTAGCTAATGTGAGACATCTTTCTGTAGAGTTCATCCTACATTCATGCCTCCCAGGGCTTCTCTCAAGGCATTGTTTTGCCAAATGTGAATTTTCTTTCATTCATTAATTTCCGGGATATTTTCAGGTTTTTACAGTTGAGATCAGATATTGAGTCCTAAAATTCATCTTCTGCATTTGTGACGGTGAAAGTCCAAGGTGGTTCTTCTGTTCCCTGTTTACATCAACTCCTATTTCATCTCTAGTTTTATATCTGGAAAATGCGGTCCTGAGAATAACATGGTTCCTTGGGGTGTGATCCCCATCTGACTGAAGATGTAAGGACTAGGGCTTATATTTCAAAAGTGACTAATGATTTTGGGTGCCCAATTTGGGGTGCCTCAAAAGGGCCTGATTTCCTCTTATCTAAATATCAGGCACCTTTAGGATGTCTCAGTTGGCTCCCAGAAATTGCAGCACGCCAAATTGTGAGTCCTAGACCTTTTTATTTTGATCTAACGTACAATATCATACGAAATGAACAAAAAGGGCAAATAAACCGTGTTTGCCTGAATTGGACCTAATTCTGATCTTACTTACACAGTGTAAATCAGGAGTAATGCTCTTGATTTCAGTCTGAGTTTGGAGTGCACAGGTAATGTTAGATCAGGCTTTAACTCTGCATTGTACCCTAACTGCATGTTACCCCAAGATTTTGCACATGTGGTTTTGGGTGATCTAGTTTTTGTGCAGGCTAATGGATCTAAACGCTCCCTGACTTTGATGTGTTCGAAGTCTGGATCATAATCCAAATATTGTGATTTGAGCCCATTTCTCCCAGTATTATCTTTTCCACCTGTTCCGATTGCCTCATGCTGGTCAGGTCTCTCAAATTTATTTATTTTAATTGCATTGCATTTATTCTTTACAAATGATGACACTATCAGTTAAAGTGGTGTTGCAGGCCTGCCACCAAGGTGGCTGTGAAAGTGTGGACCTATGATCTGATGATATGTCCCCTAACATGCCCGTCCCTTCTCTTTTAATAAAGATAATCACTCCATGGATTAGATCCCACTTGGCTGATGCCTCCAGAACAGAAGCCATGAAGCCAGATATTGTGGTTGCAGGTTCACTACATCTATCCAAGGCTAGGACTATAAGAGGGTTTAAAAGAGAACTGGATGAATTCATGGAGGTTGTCCATTATTGGCTATTAGCCAGGCTGGGTAAGGAATGGTGTCCCTAGCCTCTCTTTGTCAGAGGGTGGTGATGGATGGCAGGAGAGAGATCACTTGATCATTTCCTGTTAAGTTCAATTGCTCCGGGTCAACTGGCATTGGCCACTGTTGGTAGACAGGATACTGGGCTGGATGGATCTTTGGTCTGACCCAGTATGTTCAACAAAGTGATTGTACCAGTGCCCTCATTTGTGTGCACACCCCATGCAAGGGGAGAATTTTTTCTAATGAATCCATGTTGTATTCCCTTCAAAATTAGCCCTCTTACCCAAAGATTTTTCTCTTTTCCTTTGAAGACAAGGGTATTGCACTAATATACAGAGCTTGCTGAATATGCCTCTTGATCTTGTATGCAGTATTGTAATAGCCATGTGGGTCCCAAATATTAGGTGGGTGAGGTAATATCTTTTATTGGACCAGCTTCTGTTGGGGATAGAGATGAGTTTTTGATTTTGTTCTTATTATTTATGCAATATTTAATATCTGTTTTTACTTAGCAAGTAAACTGAACAAGTATGATGCGATCTGCTCTATTTCAGCTTCTCACAGCTTTTGCTAATGGCCTCACACTCTGTAAAGCCTGGTTTCAGCAAGAGGGGCAAGGAGGTGAAGGTGTTAATGTAGCAATGTTCCTTATTTTAACATGTGAATGAATCAGCCCTTTAAGGAAAGAGTTCAGCCTGTTAACCCATTGTTCCTGGAGCAGATATATAAGTCTCTATACAGGACAGGCAGATGGCTCACCGTATATTTTTAGCTTTGCATTCTGTTCCTATGGTATTCTTCTGTGCTATGCAGGGTCTCATTCTGCACCCCAAAACTGGCATAATAGGAGAACTGAATCCAGTTCAGATCATATTTGTTTCAAGCTACTTTAGATCAGACATTCTCACATACTGAACCATGGACCTCTGGTGGTTTTAGAGAGCTGTCTGGTCACAAAATGATGGCTCTCCCTCATTTCCAGCTTCTAAAGTACATTAAAAGGAGCAAAACAAACACCTCCCCCCCAAACAACCCAAATAAACCATGAAGTACTACGCCAATATTACTTATCCATGTAAGCAATAGATGTCATTGCCACCGGACTGGCAAGAGCCCAGATCCAAAGGCATATTGAGGTTTGTGGAAAAACATGTTGATTTCAGGGCTGGATTAAGCACCCTTTGGGATTGTAGATGGAATAGGAGGTGATTTGTGTAATTTGAGCACTCTCTATGTATGAAGATCTGGTCCACCCTCTATAGAAGTTCAGGCTATTGGAAATGTAACTCTCTTGTTACATTAGCTCATATGTTTTGGGAGTGCTCCTGCATCAACAATTTCTGCTATGAGCTGGTTCAAAGGACTAATAGATGCAAAGCTGAAGCTCTCCCTCTTCAGTTTCTAGGGTGACCAGATGTGCCGATGTTATAGGGACAGTTCTGATATTTGGGGATTTTTCTTATATGGGTGCCTATTCCTCCCTAGCCCCCCATCCTGATTTTTCACACTTGCTATCTGGTTGTGTGTGTGTGTAAAATCTTCCTACTGTATGTTCCACTCTGTGCATCTGATGAAGTGGGTTCTAGCCCACCAAAGCTTATGCCCAAATAAATTGGTTAGTCTCTAAGGTGCCACCAGTACTCCTCCTCCTTTTCACTGCTTTAGTTTGGTTAGTCGGCTTTTAGCACCCTTCCCCCCCAAAAAAAAGTGTTCCAGCACCCTTGGATGGGGAGTTGTGCAGGGAGGTGAGAGGCTGGGCTCTCTGGCCGCCCACACTGCCCCACTGAAGCGGGGGGAAGCTCTCCCCTGAGGATCCCTCCTGCACCAAGGACAGAAGGGTGGCGTGGACATGGAAAACAGCTGTTAATTACCATACCCCCCCCTTGGGTGATCAGATGTCCCGATTTTATAGGGACAGTCCTGATTTTGGGGTCTTTTTCTTATATTAGCTCTTATTACACCCCACTCCCTGTCCTGATTTTTCACACTTGCTGTCACCCTCCCCTCCCCTTCCCACTCAGCAGCCTCCTCGCCTACACCCCGACGTCTCCTGCTTCAAGCGGTCTGCAGCCCCCTCCCGCCTGGGGGAGCCCGCATCTCCCCGTCACCCCAAGAGCTTCCCCTCGGATCTTCTCGCGAGATCTCCCACCGCGCCGCAGCCTGCAGACTCCGAGCCGGCGGGCTGATAACTTTCAAACCGGGGGAGCGGGCGAGCGCGAGCCAAGGCCCCAGGGGCGGGACGGAGCCGGCAGCGGCACTAGTCGCTACCGCGGGGGCGGGCTGAGGATCTTTGGGCAGCGCGATCGCAGCCCGCCGCCTCCCCCCTCCCTCCGAGGCGGCGGCGGATGAAGCAGTAGCGGCGCTAGCATCCGCCCCCGAGCGGGGTGTCTCCTCCCGCCGCAACGCGGCCGGCGCAGGAGGACGGAGCCTCCGAGACAGGCGGCGCCCCCTGCTGCCGCACGCGCCCCGGG
This sequence comes from Dermatemys mawii, assembly GCA_007922305.1. Taxonomy (NCBI): domain Eukaryota; kingdom Metazoa; phylum Chordata; order Testudines; family Dermatemydidae; genus Dermatemys; species Dermatemys mawii. Next base: position 3,077,623 of record ML677339.1, read on the forward strand.
AGAGGGACGCGGAGCCGGGCTCGTCGGGTCCGAAGGCGAGCGAGACCCGGCGGCCGGGCCGCCAGGAGCCGCCGAGGGAGGGGACTGGAGAGGAGCCACTTCCGCCGCCAGCCGGGCCTCGTGTCGCTGTAAAGACCCTGCCCCGAGCCGCCCCGCGAAGCCGCGATTGGCTGAGCCCGGCCCGCTCTGCCGGCTGCTCGCAGCGCGGCGCTGTCAGTGCCCCGGGGCTGGGCGAGCGCCGCTCCGCCTCCTGCTCGGGGTGTCAGTGCCGCGGCGTGGGGCCCTGGCGCGGGGTGTCGGGCGGCTCTGGGTCTAGGTCAGGTAGCGCAGCGGGGAGCGGGCACCGCCTGTTTCCTCAGCCGGGGCGCCCGCTGAGTGCCGGGGGAAGCAGGCGGGGTCGGAGGGGGCGGGGTCGCTGGCCCCGCGCGGGGTGCCGGTGCGGAGCGCGCAGCCAGGCGGCTGTTAACTTGCTGCCCCTCTCCCGGGGCCAGGGGCTCGTCGCGGCCGGGGAGACAGAAGAGCCGCCCGGCAGAAGCAGCATCATCGTCACCTGGCGCTGCGGCGGAGGGAGGGGCGAGCGCGGCGCGTTGCGTGGTCTCGGAGCAGCCCGGCTGGTGGTTGGACGTTTAAAGCAGCGGAGCCGTCGCTCGGGTTTCAGAGGCAGCCGGGGCTGTCGCTCGTTCGCTGCCGCGTGCGCCGAAGACATGGAGGGGAAACAGCCGCCGCCCGGCTCCACCCGGCAGCAGAAGGAGGCAGCGGCGGCGGGCGGCGCTGAGGAAACGCCGCGTTCGCCGGCTGGAGTTGGGGACGCGCCGGCTGCCGGCTCTGAGCCCGAAGCGGGTCTGTCTCCGGCGGCAGCGGCCGGGGATGCGCTGTGCAGACCGCTGGGTCCCAGCCTGAGCCGCTTCCAGGTGGACCTAGTGGCGGAGGGCTCTGGCCGGCCGGCGTCGGACGAGCCCCAGAAACCGGGCGGCGCGGCGGCGAAGGGCAGCGAGGAGGCCAAGGGCAGGTTTCGGGTGAACTTTGTGGACCCATCGGCCGGCGATGAGAGCCCGGCCGAGCCCGGCGGGGGTCTGGAGGGCGGCGGGGTCAGCTTCCAGAACGGCGGCGACACGGTGCTGAGCGAGGGCAGCCTCCACTCCGGGGGGCATCACCACTACTACTATGATACTCACACCAACACCTACTACCTGCGCACCTTCGGCCACAACACCATGGACGCCGTGCCCAGGATAGACCACTACCGGCACACGGCCGCCCAGCTGGGCGAGAAGCTCATCCGGCCTAGCCTGGCCGAGCTGCACGATGAGCTAGACAAGGTAAGAGTCTGCAGGCGGCTCCATTTCTCAGCCCGGGTGCCCAGGCTTGGAGTCGCTCCGCTTCTTTCCTCTTCCCACGTGGAGGCCAGATAACTCAGATCTGCCTGGGGCCGCTGGGTTGAAATAGGTCTTTGCTGCCCCCCGCCCCCCCCGTCTGAATTTGGCCAACGGCGAAACAACTGGAAGACTTCTCCCGCCTCCCTTCCACACCCCGCTGTCTGTTCCCGTTGTCCACGAACCGGCTTGAGAGAAATGCAGATTTGTATTGGGAGGAAAAGGGAAACAGCAATATCTTATCACTCAAAGATATAAAGGTGTGCAGGAGCTGGGACACCGAGCAGTAGGAGCCAGTCACCGTTGTACATGTAATGGTTTTATTGCAACTGAGAGGAGAATCTATGATCGGGTAGATAGGGAAAAGGTAATTACAAGTAAGAGATTCCCTCTCCTAAGTGCAGCATGTCATTAAATCAACAAAGCTGCTTCTACTGACGTTACACGAAAAAATAGAAGAGCTCACATGGACCACTCTTTACCCCTTATTTTAAATTAAACAGTGTATTGGCAGGGAAGGAGAAGGCAGTTTCATTATTGTAATTGAGTCCCTTTCTTGTCAAGGTTCTTCATAGGTTCCTTTGAATTCTATTGGATACTAGCTATAACAAGCTGCAAGCTTCTGCCACCTTTTGGAGTGATCAGTATGTTGTTGGAGACATACTAGTTAAAGTTTCTGCACAGTGCATAGATATTTCCCTTGATTTCTGTTTGAACTAGAATATGCTTTTTTTTAAAGGAAGTTCTGTGGCCTGTTCTGTACTGGGGTCAGATTAAATTATATAGCAATGGCCTATCTCTGAATATTTTCAGATGCTGATATCTTGTTGAAAGAAACCTGCCTCTTGGTTGGTGTGGACAAGGGTTAGAGACTTTTTAATTTTAAATACTAATTAAAGACTATTTCTTGTCTAGGAAAAACTTGGCAAGTGTGGATGACTTTTTGTTAAGATTCTCTGATAAAAATAAAGAAACTTGTATGTTCTGACCTCTTTCCATCCTAGCTTTCAGTACTTTGTATTAGCAATTGTGCTTAATAGCATTGTTTTGTCTTCAGTAACTTTTTTCCCCTTTGTACTACTGATTACTGCATACCACAAAGCTATAGTTGTATCTATTTCCTTTTCTCATATATTTCTAATAGAATTTCACCTAAATTAACTTAGAGCATAGCCTATTTTAAATTCATGCTGAAGTGTGTTTGACAGGGTGACCAGATGTCCCAATTTTTATAGGGACTGTCCCAGTGTTTTTTTTTTTTTTTTTTTTTTCTTATATAGGCTCCTGTTACCCCTGCCCTGATTTTTTTTTCATATTTGCTGTCTGGTCACCCTAATTTGATACTAGCTTGTGTAGTCTGCATCATTTATCTATTTCCTTCTGAATTCTAAATACTTAATTTAAAAATTCTCATTGCATTCACTATATAACTCCCGGTGAAGATTAGTAGTAGTAACACACATTGTGAAATTATATGGTATAATTCTCAAGTCAAACTTCATAAAAAGTAGATCTGGTCAAACATTTGACCTGAGGCAGTGGGAAGATGCAACTGCTGTGTTTCATGCAGTTCAGAGCAGGTTTGCTGAGTCCTGTTAAATGTAGTGCCACTGAAATGGACCACTGTAGCACCAAAAGTGCTGAAATTTCCACGTGTCAAATGTAAACGCTAACACACTTCTTTGAAAAGTGAAGTTTTTCTGTTTCCTTCATAAAATTTTATTTTGCATGTGTATTTACTATCTTATCTCTAGTACTTAAACATTACTGTTGTTCCTATCATCTTTCTTGTCTTATCTCATTCATGTTTTTCTCTCTTAGAATCCTGTTTATAAATTAATGTGGAACATGAATGGCCATTTACTATTGTTTTTGGTTTCTTTCATGTATATAACATATAGAGTATGTGTGTGTGTGTAGTATCTGGCATTGCTCCAACATGTAAGGTGGGGAAAAACAATCTTTTTGCAGGGGATAGGAAGAGGGATAGTGGTTAAATATTCATTCCATCACAATCTAAGACGATTTAAACCATAAGATTTAGAATTTGAACCTCGGAAGCTCTACAGGACTTCATGGCTTTGATTGCTTCTTCAACTGCAATACTGTAATTTAATTCTAAGTCTTTGACTTTGTGAGCTTTTCAACTTCCTTAGATTACATTTTGGGGTGAACTTTGCATGTTTGTTCTAAACAAGTATGATCACTCAAACACATTTTATTAGGAAGCTTAATAAACTGTCCTTGAGTTATCTTGATCAGGGGAAGGGGTTGAGGGACAGGGAGGCAGCAGGGGTATATGTGGGTAGATTGTACTTAACAACTTAACCACTTTTATTTTTATGCTTTGCTTTTTTAAAAAAATAAATTTAATAGTTTTAAAACATGTAATGGGTTTGTTCCTTGATATAGACAATTGTCTGTATAAAGAAACTTGATACAGAAAAAACAAGTTGTGTGTTTGAAAAAGTAAGTGTAATATGTGTTTTCCTCTAACTTAGAACAATCTGGTATTACAAATGTGTGAAAAGATAATTGTAATAATTGGAATGCTGCACACTGAATAATAATTAGCTCTCCAGTGTGCTTCACCTTCAAAACACCTACTAGATAGTAGTAAGTAAATCCTGTCAATTCTCTTGTCAGGTAGGGAAGTATCATCCTTAGTTTTAGAAATACCCTCACTGTGTCACTTTCCATAAGTCTGACAGAAGTAGTTGGTCTAATAAAGGAACTTGGGCATTTGAATACATGTATATGTTATATATAACTGCATCTAATGCCTCTGTCTTTACCTCTCTAGAAATACCACAATTACATACTTCAATTATATATCCATCTGGAGGCCTCACAGTGTTGCTATTTCTTAAATCATTGGGGTGTTGAGTTTAGAAACAGATGGCACAATATATACATCTTCATATAAATGTGGACATGGCAAAGACTTAGTATCGCTCATGTAAATAGCATTGTGCTTTTTTGGGTATGTGTACGCTACAGCTGAGAGCAAGCCTCTTGGCTTGGGTAAACAGACTTGCACTAGGGGGCATGAGCTAGCCATATTAAGTGTTGACATTGTTGCACTGGTGGAGATAGACCTAGGAGGTCAGGTGAGTCCAAGTTTAGGTGGCTATCCTGAGTGTCTGCCTATGCATCAGTGTCCACATTGCTGTTTTTAGTGTACAGATTTGGACCATAATAGAAAAAGTGTGTCTACTGCAATGGTAGTCTTCTGCCAGCTGCAGTGTAGACATACTCATTGAGGTTAGTATTTTTGTGTTACTTCTAATTGAAAGATTAGAAGGGGAAAACAGTCTTGTCTTATCTTACTTTAGTTCATTGTATTTTACAATACTTTATTGTTTTCATTCTTTCCTTTTTTTGCTTGTGTGGTTCTAGTATAGATCACTCAGTGGGTGGAGGAAGACACATTTTAAAAGTCGTTCGTGTGACTGGGGGAGGGAGAAAAGATGTAATATAAAATTAATATCTTTATTTGAACAGTTGCACTGGTTTGGCATCTGGATGATACTTGAGTTGATCAACCTAACTTTCTGTTAATGGAAACAAGGGCTTGGATGTAATTTAGGGGTGTTTGAAGCTGGAAACAGCCCTATCACTGAGGGGAGTGAGCGCTAGGAATTAGTAAATTCAAATAGATGAGTTGCTTTCTGCTGTATTCCAAGTCTCATATTGAAATGGACATAGAGGGTGCCACATGCTAAATTTGTCAGACTTTTGTGTTCAGATAATGACAGGTCATAGGGTGGGTGAAATAGCCAAGCTCAACTTTGGGTGGATGAGTCTGTCCTTTGCTGATCTGATTAGTGACTTGATCCTTTAAAACAGTTTCTTCCCCTTGAGTTACGATAGGGTGTTAGGACAAATGACTTCAGGTCTCTTATGCCTGTCCCTATACCTATTACTAAAATGCTGCTAAGCACAAGTGCTAGTCCCTGTTGAACATAGGTCTAGAATTGAAATGAGAGGTTGATGGGTGGGTGGAGAGATTGAGGAGAAAGCTGCAGAGAAATTCTGTTCTGTGGATCTACTTGGTCTTGACTGGCTTTCGCTGTGGTTTTCTTTAAAACCATAGAAGAGCTAGTTCTGTTAAATATATGGAGCGGGGGCGGGAGGAGGGAAGTTTGGTCTTGAAGAACATGGAGTAAGAGACATTCTAAATCAGGCCCGCACAATGTGCGGCCCGGGGGCCACATGCTGCCTGCACAGGCTCACTGTGCGGCCCGTGGGGGATGAGTAGGGGCAGGGCAAGCCAAGCCAAGCGGTGGGGTGGGAGGGAAGTGGATGGGGGCAGGGTGAGGGCAGGGCTTTTCGGTCCGCAGCTGGGTTATTTGCAGTAATATGGCCCTCGCTGCTTTCCGAGTTGTGCAGGCCTGTTCTAAATGATAAGCTTAAGACTTTATCATGCTGTAATACAGTTCTTGGTTACCCCTCTTCCAAGACTTGAACATCTCCAGTTAAGAGTACTCAAAACCAGACAATGTTGCAGGTGACTGATTACCATGACTGTACATAGTTATATTTATAACTTCACCTGGGTATATATATGTTCCATTGACACAGCAACTACACTATGGCACTTTCTGCACTGATAGAAGTGGTTTTTCCATACCTATAGTTAAACTAACTTCTCTGAGAGGTGGTAATTAGATTGACAGAAGAATCCTTCCATCAACCTAGCCACATGTCACTGGGAGTTAGGTTATCCTAACTCAGCATGTGAATTTTTTTCGCACTCTGAGCTATGTAGCTATGTTGATCTAACTTTTTAACGTAGATGAAGCAGTAGTGTAACATCCTCTTATTTAAAACTTTTTATGAAAAAGAACTTAGCCTTGGTCTGCACTGGGGTGGGGACAGGGGTCGATCTCAGCTACGAGAACAACATAGCTGAAATACTTAGATCTACTCACGCGGTGTCTTTGCTGCCGCTTTCCTGTCCACTCCACCAGCGCCTCTCGCAGTGGTGGAGTACAGGAGTCGACGGGGGTTGATTATCGCGTCTAGTCTAGATGCAATAAATTGACCTCTGCTGGATTGATCCCTACTTGCCAATCTGGTGGGTAGTATAGACATATGCTTATTTTTTAATGCAATACATGAAGTACTCCGACTCCTTAGTGCCCCTTGCATGACCCTTGAGGACAGTAGTAACTGGATAGCTTGTGAGTCAAGCCTACTTCTGATAGCTGACCTCTACTCTCTGGCAAGTATAAATGCTGCTTTCTGAACATTCTAGTCTGTTCTTTTAGCTAAGGGGAAAAGCTCTAAGTGGAAAAAAGTTCAAAATGATCAACAGGAAAGCAAAATTATATGTAGAAATAGTGTGGGGAGAGGGGAAAGGAAACACCTACAAACTCAGAGGGACAGTTGGGTGGATAAGTGGGAATCTGGCATTGTGACAGTATCCAAGAAGCAGAACTGGACAGTAAATATTATTCCCCTCTTTAGAGGTACTGGGCCAGATTCTCCATCTTGGCCAGATTATTTTTGGTACAGATTTTGAGGTGGAGGCAAAAGTGACTTCCAGCCACATTTACATTCATCTGGAGCTGTCAGGTGCCAGCCTAGTATCTAGTGTATACTAGAGTAGCCTGCTGGTTGCCAGTATCCCGTAGGGCTCATTTTGACAATGAGATCAGCCAGATTCAGGGGCCTCTGACTTTAGTGTCTCTTCCCCAGCCATACCTCTCTTTTGGGAAGTATGGCAGTAGCCACTGCAGCAGCTCTATCTCACCTCAGGATTGCCTTATGGAGGGGGAATCCTTGAGTGGTTGGATCTGCTAGTGTTAGGGCTGCTGTTCATTCTTGCTTCTCAGCCCTAGTCAATGCTACAAACTTATGTTGGTATAACTGTCAGTCAGGGATATGGAAAATCCACCCCTTCGAGTGATGCAGTTATATTGACCGAACTCCTGGTGTAGACAGCACTATATCAATGAAAGGGCTTCTCCTGTCAACATAGCTACTGCTTCTCAGGGAAATGCTTGAGTGTCATCAGTAAATGCTCTGGTAGCACAAATATACTGGTGCAGCTGCAGCACTGTAAAAGTAATGTGCTCTGAGAATCGGGGCCATTATCTGTGTAGGATTCTCACTTCTGCATGGTAAGCGTGAGGAATATCTCCAAAAAACTTTGAAATAAAAAATCCCCTCCTGGAAGTCCAAGCCAACAATGACCTTAATGCATTTGAGAGGACTCGTAGCTATAGTTCGGAGGCGTTTGTGTGGAAACATCTTTGAAACGATCCACAGGGGCAGTTTTGCGTTAGCTCATTGAGCCTTAACACATGGCCTTCTAGTTTCAGGCCAGCCGGGTCATTGCACTGTGAAGTACAATTAGACATCTGTTTAGAGATGGTCGTCGTCTTAGGAACATCAGTGGATGGATATGGAAAGAATACTGACAAGACAGTAGTGTTATGAGGGCTTCAGATTTAACTGGTATGCAACGCTACAGCATACAACTCTTTCATGCTCTTTTCTTGGTCTCCACAATCAAACTCTTTAACAAAAGGTCTCTGCAGTTATGGTCACTGAAAAACACTTGGGTCACATTTTAGGCTAACTAATGAAGTCACATTTGCCTGTATTTGCAGAACTTGAAACAATAGTTCTAAGGGCTGCAAATTATCCCATTAATCTCATAGGTGCTAACGTGGATGCCTCTCATACTATTTTAAATATCAACATTGTTGACTTTCTGCTAATCAGACCATGTAACAAATGAGGGAAGTTCATAGCATGAAGATTTGCACAATTCACTGCAACAGCTTTTTTTTAGCACCACTGGTTAGTGCGCTTAGGAGAGTACTTCCCCTTTTTTTCACCCCTACTCAAGAAGGAGCCTAAGACGCTATGGCTACACCGCAATTAGACTCCCGTGGCTGGCCTAAGTTAGCTGAGATGGGTTAACCCCCATATGTTTAATTATTGCATAGACATATCCATGGAGTTGAATAGGGCATCTGAGCCCCCTCAAAGGGAAGTGAAGCTAAAGAAGCTCAGGGGATCAAATGATACCCTGAGGAAGTCCACTCCATAAAGGCCATATATGTATTTGGACTCCAGTGAAGGGAACTAGAGACTGTGTGTTTTGAATATCCACTCAATCTTCTATGAGCCATGTCTCACATTGGTAGAACTTACTTTCTTAGCAAAGAATGGAAGAAGTCCCCCCCCAACCTTTTTTTTTTTTTTTTTAAAACACCCAGTTAATGTGTATTTCCAACACTGCCTCCGGACAGGCATTTTGGATGAGTCTGCAGCACTCCCTTGTCCTATAATCTGCCATAAGGTAAATTTGGTAAATAGCTAAGATTGAGAGAACCTAAGACCTTAAAGTTTCTCCCACCAGAAAACTGACCTTCACAGAAGAAACCTGAGTTTGCAAGTCCTGAAAGTTTATCAATATAAACTTCTTGTCAACTTTGTCAGGACCACATTAATAATCAGATGGCATAGGGAGTTTTATTTAAAAAAAAAATAAAATTGTCAATCCCTGTGTTAACTTGATGGCCAGGGTTGCTAAGATGTTAGTCTATCTCTGGTTAGTCTGTAATAGTTGTCAAACTAGGATGGAGACTTTCAGTTGATATTGCAGGTAGAGAACCAGCAGTGTTGGTGAGCCAAGTAGAGCAGTTGTTCTCTACCGGGGACCTGGGGGCTGTGAGCAGGTTTTAGGGGGCCTGGCAAACAGGGGGGGCATTAGACTTGCGGGGCCTAGAGCAGAAAGCTGAAGCCCCACCACATGGGGCTGAAGCCCACAGCCTTGAGCCTCACCACCCGGAGATGAAGCTGAAGCCTATGCAACTTAGTTTCTCAGGGCTCCCAGTCATGGGGTCCTGGACAGTTGCCCTGCTTTCTACCCCCCCAATTCTTGCCCTGGCTTTTATATGCAGAAAAACAGTTGTTGTGGAATAGGAGGGCCTTGGAGTTTTTATAGCATGTGTTTGTGTGGTGTTTTTTTTTTTTTTTTGTTAGGGGGAGGAGGGGTATTCAGAAAGAAAAAGGTCGAGGACCTTTGAAGTAGAAGTCTACTTGGGCTTGATTGTACCTTCATGCAAACCTTCTCTCTTTGAAGTTACAGGCATGTCGCGTCTTAGGCACATTTAACATGCACAATTTCCACTTTACATGATCAACTAAAAAAAAAAAGGGAAAACTAAAAATATATAAACTTTCTTTAGGGCGTGCGATTTCACCCACCATTGAAGTCAATGGAGTTTTGGCAGTTCCCACTTTACACGGAAACTGTGGAACGGAACCCTTGCATAAGATGCAACATGCTTGTACAGGTTCGTAGGCTTGGAGTTGGCGGGTAACATTTTCAAAAGTGACTTTCAATGGCACTTATGCAATGGCAGGATATAGGCTTCTAAGGTATTTAAACACTTTTAAAAATGTTACTTTTTATGCTTAATGGTCTCTACCTTGTTACGGAGAGAGCCCTGGGCTAGGCTTAGGGTGACCAGATTTCCTGATAGACTTTTTTTTTTTATTAAGAAAAAGAAAAAAGGACATTCTTGTATAGAGGCCTATTGCCCCTCTACTTCATGTCCCGATTTTTCACACTTGCTGTCTGGTCACCTAGCTGGGCTAATACCCTACTTGAGTGATCTGAGACCAAATTCTCAGGTTGATGGGACTGCCTTTAGTTATCTGTAACCATTCGATATATGGTCACTGAGCATTTTGTCTACTGAGTATTGCAGGATCTATGCTGTGAGTTGGGCTGGTGGAAAGGAAATATACAGGTGAAGACATTCTTTGCTAATGTGGTCTCCTTTCATGCCATGAGACGATTGGTAGCTTGTAGTGGTGAGTAGCAAGGAAACTCATCTCTGGTGTCCCTGACTAGTTAAAGCTGTGCTGACTCTTCCTTATTGAAGGACCATCTTTAAGAATCTGTAATATCCATTGCATGATGATGATCTCTGCCATGAATGTGGCAACTTTGAACATCTTATAAAATAAAGCTCTTTCCTGTGTCTGTAGAGCTGCCAGCAGGTGTGACCTGGTGTCTCTGTTTTGTTTACTTGAACCAGGACCACCTTTTGTAATACTAGTCCTCGAAAGGTTCTTAGACTAGATGTCCTGAAAATGCAAGCAATGTGCAACTACTGTTTCTGGATAGACTGTGTTCTGTGTGTGTGGAGTTCTGTATTCAGAGTTGCTCTCATGGTGTACAAATCTGTCATCACTACAGCCTGGACAAGACGAGTCTTAGGAATGGATTTCAAATTAAATATTGCTGCTTGTCTCCTACCATACTAACGAGGCTTAATCTGTTAGTTGTCCAGATGTGATGTGAAAGTCCTTGTATTTTTATTTTTTTCCATTAGGACCTTGAAGTCCACTTCAAAGCCTTTTAATAGTGATCTGCCATGGAAACTACTTGGAAGGCTTTGTATTCCAATAATTAAGGCTATGATTTAGTCATGGGTATTTTTAATAAAAGCCTGTGACTGATTATGACTTGTACTATAAAAATCTCTGATTATGTCCTTGCTGAGGGCCCACTGCTCTGGGAGTTGCCAGCGGGAAGCTGCTGCTGGGGGCGGCGCTGCTCTGGGGATGCCTTGGGGCCAGCGGCACCAGCTACTGGGGGCCGCCAAGCAGCGGCTACTCCGGCTGCCCCCAGGACTGCAGTTTATGCATTCCCTAGGTCTGGTTGCGCTAACCGCTGCTTGGGCGGTACCCAGAGCAAGCTGCCTGGGGCCTGCCTGAGCAGCTGCTGGTGTGGCTGTCCCTGGGGCCACCTGATCAGCTGGCCCCAGAGCCAGCCACACTGACTGCTGCAGAAGTCTTGGAGATTGCAGAAAGTCATGGAGGCTATGACTTCTGCAGCCTCTGACTGATAAGGAACCCTACCAATAACTGTCAGAATCTAAGCAGTCAATCTTGAATTCTAAGAACTCCAGCACCCCACTGGTGACACAGATTGATGTTTCAGCACTCACCAGAATGTTATCTCTAATCCCTCTATAGCTTGTGTAGAAACTTGGACAAAGAGAACATTTAATTAAAAATAAAAATGTGGAGCTTTTGCGACCACAAAAGGCAAGACATAACTAGCAGTGCTGTTTTACAGCTACAGCAAATCCTACTGTTGGTTAGGAAGTATTTCTATGTGCTTGTAAGTATCTTCAAAGTCCAGAGGATGCACAGTCATTCTCTTATATCTAGAAGAGGGGTGATAGTTCTTGGATAATGACCTTGAACTTCTTTGGCTAGATATTGATGCAGTTTCCTGAGCTTTGTGTGGCAGGAAAGATCTAGAGTAAACCCCCTTTTGCCTTTCACCTGGTGGCACTGCCTTTTTTGCTCTTTGCCAGGCCAGATGGGATTTCCCTGCAGCAATTTTTCCTGGTGTCTTTTTATGGGGAAGGGAGATATGTGTACTCTCAGGATGGCTTTCTGAAACCTAAGATCATAGCCCCACAGGACAATCTCTGAGTTGAGCAGGGATCATCAGGAGTGTTTTATATTAAAATTCCAGTCTGCTTCTGAGAATAAGGTCCAGGTAATGGTGTGCTGAGTAAAGGTTCAGCAAACACTGGAAGCTAGTTGATCTTACTCTGGAACGAAGGACCCTGGGGTGAGATGCAGACTTTAGAAAATGCAATGCTATCTCTGTTTTCTTCTTGTAAAAACACTTTGTGCTCCCCAAACAGCCTCTCTTTGATCTAAGGTGGATGCTCAGTTTCTCTGGAACTTTTCTAGGAACCCAGGTGCTTGCAGACCACTGGGCATACACTGCTGAGGGTGTGTCCAATGTCACCATATATAGTATCCAGTATTGCCCGTGACAGAGCCCTTGAACTCAGTGTTGGACATTTCAGTGGGACAGTTAAACAGTTGGGATATGGGGATACGGAAGGGAGGTCTGTGCTGACGTGGGCTTTACTGGGACCAAATCCTGCCAGTTTCAAAGCTTTGGCCTTTGAAGCTTTTCAGCCTGGCTGTGTGCTGACTTACAAAAAAATCTTCCTTGGGTTTCTCAGGTAGGGCTTGGCAGTGTTCCTGATCTCTCTAGTGCATTGGGTGATGCTTGTCAGGGGCCACAAATATGCATAATGCACTCAAGCGAGGTAGACATGCAATGATCAGCGTACTCTGATTCTAACACTTTGTTGCACTGATAAGATTTGAAGCTTCTAAGCAGCCCCCCCCCTTTTTAAATGCTATACTGTACTTGCAAAAGAAGAGAAGTTACTCATATACTGGACCATCCAGAAACTTGTGTGCCAAATGCTTTAATAGTTACTGAACTGAAATAGGTGCTAAACCAAATAGCATACCTGATATTGGTTTACAGAGAACAGGTCAGGCTTTAATTAGGAGTAAGGGGAGTACATAGCAATATTGTATTTCACCACCTCTTTTGAGCTGCCACCTTGTTCTTCCAGTTATAAGCTTTTGTAGGGAAGTGTTTTGTGGCTGTGGCTGTGGAAAATTTACTCCATTTCTGTTTTGAAGATCAAATAATGCAGTGATGTCTGAGTGTGAAACAACAACACTGAGAGGTCTGTTCTTGTATTCATCTTGACTTTGATGCCCAGTGATATGTCCGCATTGGCTATTTCACTGCTGATCAAAGCATGAAAGGAAAGATCATATCATGAAGATCAGCATAATTTACTGTGAGAGGGGACACTTGGAAGACGACCACATTCTTTTTCCCCCCCTTACAGTCAGGAAGAAGCTCAATCAAAGAAGCCTGTTAGGGCATTTGAGGCCCCATGACGGGGAACTGAGCTCAGGAGAGCATGTGTGATTGTAGTTTGAACACTTGCACAATCTATTATGAGTGGCAGCCCCATAGTCCCATGCTTCTGTCATGAACTTGACCTCTGGGATAGGACTGATGTTGAAATGTCCAAAGAAAAATGCATCTCATGACAAGGCATTAGGAAAATGCAAAAAACAAAACCACAAACCTGAGGGGAGGGGAGGGGAAATACCCTGAAACAAAAACAAGAAGTGAGGTGGCAAACAAATGTTTCTGTACTTCTGTATTGAGGGGGAAAATAGGTGTCAAAACACCACAGATATGCACTCAAAAGCTTTGGCCTCTGTTTAGTATAGCTATTTGAGACTTTATTGAGAGCTCCTGTGCTGACTGTGCTAAAGAAACAACGTTCAGAGGGCATGGGAAGTGATGACAAGCCAAGCCATGACATTGGGTTTTGATCATACTTTACCACTGCACTCAAGTATCACATTCTAGAAGTTAGTGCATGAATGATAGACTTTTTCCCTAAGGAGCTAAGACCCGGGGTGAGGAACTGGCACAGATAGTATCTTCAGTTAAATGAAATTTAATTTTACTTGCTTTTACATTTTTGAAGGACCATAGTCTACCTCCACCTCTGGATTTTCTCTGTTGTCTCCTGTCAGCTCCCCATTCCTTATGAAATATCTACCTCTTCTTCCAAACTCTCTTTTTGAACATTGGGATGATCTCTTCTGGGCGTTGTACTTTAAGTTCTTCCATGAGGGATTATGACTGGAGATAGAGGAACTCCTCACTTAACATTGTAGTTGTTCCTGAAAAATGCGACTTTAAGTGAATCCAACTTCCCCATAAGAATTAATGTAAAATGAGAGGGGATAGGTTACAGGGAAATTTTTCACCTGAGGTGGAGGAGTCAGAGGGTGGGATATTTCCCAGGGAATATTTTACTGCTAAATGGACTAGCAACTGGCTGAGCCCTCAAGGGTTAACACTCTCACTCTACAAGGCAGCAGGAAAGGAGGGAGGGCAGACAGAGAGACTCACACCCTGTGTGTATGAGAGAGAGAGAGAGAGATTTCCCCTTTAAGTATGCCGACTCTTAAGTACACTGCCTTGTTAATTAGATCAGCTTGCAGAAACCAGCTTCTGTCAGCCAGGAGCTCGCTCTGTCATGTTTTTCCCCCCCCCCACGGTATGGAAGATTGGGGTAAGTGGGGTGCAGGAGCAGGGGGAAGGGGACACCCTGAAATTAGCCCCCCCCCGCACAGCAAGCAGGAGCCTTCGGGAGCAACTCCAAGGCAGAGGGTAGGAGCAGCACATGGCAGTGGTGAGAGGGACAGTCGAACTCCCAGCAATTGATAGCTTGCTGGGCAGCTGCTAAACAGAGAACTTCGGGGAGCTGATGTGGGGGCTGCCAGTACACCCTGATTCCAACCACCCACCAGCTAGCTGCAATGGACTGCTCTTCCTGCGAGCAGTGGACAAAGCAAGCGGCTGCCAAACAATGTTAGAAGGGAGCACTGTACAACTTTAAGCATGTTCCTTTATTGATCAGCACTGTAGCAATGAAACAATGTTAACCAGGATGACTAAGTGAGGAGTTCCTGTATTCAGCTTCAGAATAACTTCTGAGAAATTGCACAGCACGGAGGACAGATTTCTAAGTGCGTGCAGTCTTTGCTGCTGTTTCGTTCTAGATTATCACTCATTTTTCTACTTTACCTTTTTATGTGAAAGAACTGTTGCATCCTTTTCTGCGTAGGAGAGAAACGGGTGGCATCCAGACTCAGAAGAGAGAATCCATTCTCATCTTGATCGGTTGATAGAATCAGCTAATGAGCATTTCGTGGGCACTTTTCCTTATTTAAGACTTAGTGCTGATGGTGAGAATGGTGCCTCCTGTACTATTCTACCATCTTATAAGATCCAGTGTCTCAGTAGCAATTTGTCTGGATATCCACTAGGATGAATAGCAACAGCCTTATCATTTGAGCCATAGTTCTTGAACAGTTTCACTAGCTTGGTGTAAACTTACTACTTGGGAGGAAAAATGTGAATGGATATTTAGTACTTCTAAAAACTGATCACTGTTTTTCTTTTAGAAATAAACAAAAATGGCTACCAAGTGTTTGTAAAATATACTGTGTTTCCAAACCAAGAGGATCCTTAATGCTCATTCTGTTAAAAATGGTATTTTGCAGCCCACAACTCAATATTTGCTAATTGCAGAGATGGTAGCTGGTTAGTCATTTGACTTAAATTTGAACTATTAAATTTATAATTGCTCTTATCTCTCTACCTATTTTAAAATCACTTAATTTTAGTCAAAGCAATGCTGTCTTTCAGTTTAAAATTGTGACAAAAAGAATAACACTAAGCTAACATCTTTAAATCAGTGGAAACTGAGGTCAAAAGATGAAGTAAAAAGTCTGCTAGTGTATTTTAAATATAGTTGTAAGAAGGAAATTATAACCTAAAACCAAGATTTTGATCCTGTGGTTGCTAAACCTCATCTGGTAGCTAATATCCTAGATTGGGGTGGCACATGCGGCTCTTCAGAAGTTAATATGTAGCTTCTTGTATAGGCATCTATTCTGGGGGTGGAGCTACAGGTGCCAGTTTTCCATTGTGCCGGGAGGTGCACATTGCTCAACCCCTGGCTCTGCCACAAGCCCTGCCTCCCACCCTACCCCTTCCCAACCCCTCCCCTGAGCCTGCCATGCCCTCATTTCCTTCCCACCTCCCCCGCCTGCAGGCCGTGAACCAGTTGATCAGAAGGGAGATTGCCAAAGAGACACAGTAATACCTCAACAGCCACTCTCCCTATTCTCCCACTTTTAGAGCCTCTCACTCACCAGCAATGTATGCTGGTAAACTCTGGCTCCTTCTCAGGCTCAGGTTGGTCACCCCTGTCCTAGATTAAAGGAAGCCTTTTAATGTTCATTGAGCCAAATATAAAGAACAGTGTGAACTCCTTAAAAGTTCACTTTTTATTTGGGTAATGTCTACTGTCGCTGCAGACAGCTCTTTGCATTTGCTTTTATTGGTTAGTGGATTTTGCTCTATTTCTTATTGACTGCTCAGGATACTGAGACAATACTGTTATAATATGAGGAGAAACTAATCACAAATGAGACAAGCAACATGAATTGTAAAGTTCCTAGTATAAGTCGTTTAGCTTAAAACGTATGTGTAAAGAACATATGTCAGGTGAAATCCTCTCACTACAATCAGTAGTTTTGACTTTATAAGCATTAAGTCACATAGTTAAACCATCCCAGTTTTATTTGTAGCTGTTGAGAATTGAGCTTTGCCTTAATGCCTTTGGCTATTAAGAACATTGTTTATGAAGAGGAGCTCAGATTCCTGTGAAACAGTCCTGTGTTTTGAAAGGATAATTTGGTACTGGGAACTCTATAAATAATGCAGCAATCACCAGAAGCATGGATAGGAAGTGTTGATGGCTTTTGAATGTAATTGGCCAGCAAGTTTTGTATTGCTTCAATTTCTCAATAAAATAAGAATTCCTAGAGGCACCGATGAGTTTTTTTTTTTAAAATTTCTGTGTTCTTGTTAGCGTTCCTAGTTTTCATAGTCTTGGTTCCTTCTCTCTTTTTCCCCTCACCTATCCATTGATTGTTTCTATTGGTCAACTGAACATTAATATCAATGGCTACTAAACTCTTGGGTGAAAGTTCTAGTCCTTCCACTCTTCTTTTTAACCAAAGAAGTCTTTTTTTAGTGACACTGGAATTGTGGATTTATATGACTTCCTGTTATCGTTAACATTGTTTATTTAAACTTTTACTCACAACTCCTTTCAGCATGAGGAAATTGGCCTTTTCAAAATGCCAAGTATAGAAAATACTGATTGAGACTATATTCTGTTGGCACATAAGTGTAGTTATGTTATGATCACTGGCAATTGCTACTTTATAATTTGGTGGTTAGTTCATCCTTCTCTATCACAGTGAAGTCTAATGAAGAATTATCCTGAGTTGGGTTTACTAGCTTGTTAATTTAAGAAACTCCAAACAGTGGCAGTAAAATAACTCAGTATACGTACCCCAGGTTGAAATCCTCCATGATAATGTTTTTCTCTTATACAATTACAGAAATTGAAAGAGCTGTTCGTCCTTTTCTCTGTTCTGATCTGGTGATCTGTAACAGACCCTAACATCAGTCTATAAACATTTCAGGTCCTGTGTTTCTGAACTGACTCAATACCTTGAGACACTTATGTTTGTGTATTTTGCTCTAACACCAACCTGACTAGGTGAAAGACTAGCTAAACTAGAAGTTTGGTTTGCCTTCTACTGAGATGAAAGCCATATTGTAATGAGATACAGACTCGCCACTGCAGCTCCTCATGCTGTTTAGTCTGGGAATTAGCTCAGTCAGCAGTCCTGGATTGCCCTCCACTGGTGGTGTCCCCTCCATCTCTTGCCCTTTGTTGTGCTGTCCTCTGGACCCTTCAGGACACCTGCCCCCTTCCAGGTGTGTGTGTGTTTACAGCAGTCTCCCTCTGCCCCCCAGCTGCAATGACCAACCACACCCAAGTTGAACCCCTTCTGGCAGGGGTCTGGTGCAGTCCATGGAGGCCACTTCCAGCAGCCAGGCCCTCCCTCTTCTCTTGGTCCTGGCCCAGGGACCCTTTGGCGGCAGCCATCCTGCCTTTCTTCTCTCCCCTAGTCCATCTTGCTCTCCCTGGGCTGCTTCCCCTTCAGCCCCTTTGCACTGGCTAATCATTTCCCTCAGGGCTGGCAGCCTGACATATAACCAAGCTGAAGTTCCCTTCTGCTCCCCTGAACCTGTCCAGCACTGCTCTGTCCCTGATGCTGCTTCTCCGCTCAGGAGCCGACCTTCCCCTTCAAAGGTCCAGGAGAGACTGACCTAGCCTAGCCCTGACTGGCCCTCAGTAGGCCCCTTTTCTATTGGCTGGCAGCCCAGGCAGCTGCTCTGGCCTACTCTAGGCCACTCTGGCATGGGAGTGGGGCAGCTGCCCCACTACACATTTATAAGAGGCTTAATGTGCTATAAAACTAAAACTCTACTTTACAGTACTTGTGTAACTAACAACTTACCTGCAGTATCTTCTGTTGCTGTTTTTGTTGTTGATGGGACAAAAATGGTATCAAAAATCATCTATGCTTTTGTTCCAGCTCAGATCTCGGGAGATCTTTCAAATCTCACCTGAAGCAATGTTACTCATACCAAAAATTATCATAACCAGTGAAGCCTTAGTATTTGGTTTCTTCCACTATGATTGTTGTGGTCCTTCCCATCCATTTAAGAAATAAGAATGCTTCTTAATAATGTGCCTCTTGCTGAAGATATGTGGGCAGCCCTTTTGGGCGTTTATTAGAAAGACTTAGAGTGCTCTAAAAGCTACTGTTCATCAGTCAGTTTTGAATGTCTGAATCTACTGGACAGTCTTTAGATCATATTGTTATACCAATAAAATAAAAACCAGCAGGATCTTATTAAAGGGGAGAAGGCAAAATGCTGTATTTATTGTGAATACAAAAAGAATCAGAATAAGCAATCAGTTATAGCTATAACATTTCATTCATTCACACAAAGTTCTGCAAGGTAGTTATGGTTATCAGCCTGGAGGTTGCTCATGCCAAGTCACTGGCTGGGTAGCCTGGACACAAGGGTGGAGTGGAATCTTACCAGGTGTGCATCTGATGCTCCTGGAGGATGGTGGCAGAACCAGACTCGGAGTTCAGTCTCTAGGTTTTTGTTTTTATAGGAACTTAATTCTTATACCAGTCTATGGAATCTGCTTCATCATGTTGTGCTTACATTTGAAGTGATAATTAATCACTGTTCCCACATTTGAAGTGATGTTTAATTAGCAAATGGAACATCCATGACAGCTTGGTGTTATCTTGTTCTTTGGTTCTTCACGTGCTTGGGGGTGGATTGTGGATTCCGGTTTGCCCTTGGGGTCACCTGGTCATCTCTCTCCATGCTTTTCTTCAGCCAGTTGATGTTGGGGTTGTAATTCTCAGGCTGGCAATTTAACCTTTAATCTTTCATTTCATTTCTCATTCAATCATACAGACATACATACAATCACACTCCAACGTATATCCTGTCATGTCTGCATTTTAATCCTTTAACATAACCATTCTAAAATCAGTGGGACATGGCAGACTTTGATAAGTCCATTTATCCCACTTGTTACATTTAAAAGGAAATAAATTAGATAAGTGTGGGGGTTTATTCTGGAGTTCAAGAAAACAAAGTTATACCAGCCATAAAGGACAGCTATTATCTTGTTACTTTTAGAACAAATTCTTAGTCTCTGGATGTGCCTCTACAATTAACACTGACCTTGTAAAACTGACAGGCAGTTTCAATCAACACAGACTCAGCAGGGTGGCTGAGAAACACATTTCTTTTTAATGGTCAGGCCAAATTCTGGAGTCTGCTGTGGAGTCACTTTCTTATATTTCCCATATCCAAAATATACAAGTTCAGTCTAGTCCAACAATACTAGCAGAAGTTTGGACTTCTCCCGAGAGGTTCAGGATCAGTTGTCTCAAGCAGAATTAGATTAGACTGACATTTTGTCAAAATAGGAACAGTTGCTAAATCTGTTTGATTAACACTCTTGGCACCAGGATTAGCAACTACAGAAGGAAATTGCCATACTTTGCCAGGAATGCTACTGGCAGCATTACTAGCCTGTTAGGAATCTTGGGGGATAATTTAATATTAAACCCAACTTTTGTTTAAAGCAATACTGCTAAGTAGTTTAGAGGACATACTCAAAAGCTTATAAATCTGCTCCATCCCTGAAAGTTTCTGTCTACATCTCTTAGAATTACGACAACTTCTTTGCATTTCTTGTTGCATGAATGCTAAGCTAACTTTCATTTTGGAGACTCTGACCCACTTCTGGGGGGAGGGGGGGATTTGCTCTTACTGCTATTACAATATTATTTTTTAAAAATAATCCCAGACTGTCTGCATGGAAATCTGTTACTCCCAATTTTGAGATTTATGCTCAACATCTAAATTAATAAAACTTGTAGAAAATACTTCCCTTCCCCCACCCCATGTCTGTAGGCATTTAGTAATGGCTGTTCATTTCCACTTAGGTCTGCAGGTTGACGTTTTGTCTGGATAGTTTATAAAAGCCTGGTCCAAAAAGGCAACAGTGACTTGTACCTTTTGGCAGATTTTCTTCAGTTTGGTTAGTCTCAGCTGTATAGAAACATTAGTTAATATATTTTAAACTTAATTCTATCAGGAAATCAGCTTTTCTTCAGAGTTTGGTTCCAGAATATTGTGGAGTATAGATCAGATCTGGTCAGTCAGTAGTGAGTAGGATACATGTTGCATTATTTAGTCTCAAAAGGTGGAATATATCAGTGTTTTGAGAACATCTTCAGACTTCAGTCATTTATCCAAGGAATTAGCTTGATCTATATAAACACACGTATAAATGGAATTCCTTTAAAACAATTATGCCTTGCTATTCCATTACAACAGACAGATATTTATAGCCTAGGCTGGAAAACTTTGCTAATGGAGTGCACATGATTTTTCAGGTTCTGGCAGCCTATTTTCATGTGTGCTGGTATATCTGGCTTTTGCTGGTTTCCCTGTCTGAATAAAACAGATGTTGCTCTGACATAGGAATTTGCTAATCCATTTTTCATGCTCTTCCTAATCCTGTTTAATGGCTGGAACAGAAGTATCCAAAATGAGTTGGCAGAAGTCTCAAGCCAGTCATTTAAATAGAGATTTTTAAGTGGTAAATCTTACTTTTAGGTGGTTGGGCAAATTTAGCGTTTTTTATGCTATCCAGAGAGACATCTTAGCAAGTTCCTAGCTAGACATATGACATACTGAAAGCAGTGTTCCCCAGTCTAAGATTCCCAGGACTACCAGTTAGATGAGGGTCATTTAAGCATAAAGCTAGTGTATGCCTTCCTCTTCAGTATAGATCAGGCCATTACAACACTTGAATAAGTTCAAACATTAGTGTGGTGTGACAATGCATCACAAAGTATCTGACATCTGTTTGGTTTTACAATAGATTTCAGTGTTCTTTGGTAAACATTTTAATACTTCACCCACAAACTGAGCATAGCCTTCCATTTAAAAATCTCTCCAGGTATTTCATTTTATTTTACCCTTCAGTCACTTTCCCTCCCTCCCCAAAAGCCGTGGTTGGGAAGATGTTAATGTAGTGGTCACTATATCAGCAGCTTATGCTGAAATAAATTTGTTAGTCTCAAAGGTTCTACAAATACTCCTGTACTTTTTATCCTCCTTCTGTTACTCACGCCTTCTTGTTAACTGTTTTGAAGTGAGCTATCACGATTATCAGTACGAAAAGTTTTTTTTTTTTTTTCTCTTGCAGATAATAGCTCACCTTAACTGATTAGCCACTTAAAGTTGGTATGGCAACCTCCATTTTTCATGTGCGCTCTCTTTCTCCTCCTACTGTCTGTTCCACTCTATGCATCTGATGAAGTGGGTTCATGCCCATGAAAGCTTACGCCGAAATCAATTTGTTAGTCTCTAAGGTGCCACAAATACTCCTGTTCTTTTTATGGATACAGACTAACATGGCTGCTACTCTGAAGTATATCACAGGACTTTTTCATATGTAAGATGTCCTTGGCTTCTAGCAGTAAGCTTCTTCAAGCTATTAGGAAAATCGCTTTACAAAAAGTAATTTTAGAATGTAAGCATGGAGGGGAAGATGGGAGGCTGTTTCCCTACAGGGGTAGAGCTGTGGTTGCTTGTATGTCTTAATTATGCCTTTCCATACTTTCAGAGAATTGGGGTTCAATTTATGTTGAATCTCAACTCTGAAATTGTATTTTGGATTGTAGTTGTGTGTTATAACTCACTAAAAATCTTCCAGTTCTGATACAAACAATTAACCTAACTCTCTATTTTAATAATGGTATCAAATACTCTAATCGCAAATTATTTTCTTTCTAGTTGCAACAGGATTTCTTACATGACAGCAGTGAGTGTTTCCCCCCCCCCCACCCTCTCCTAAAATATTTTAGAAAGGATTTTCTTCGCCTTTATTGAGAGTTACTGTCTCCTTCTGCTCTATCTTGGAATTTTTGGCCATGTTTATGCTACCACTTATGCTGGCAAAATTTATATCGCTCAGGGAAGTGGGACCGCCCGTTCCCTCAAACAACATAATTTTAGACGGCGTAGGTGGTGGTGTGTTTCTCATGCCAACATAGCTACTGCTGCTTGTTGGGGGGCGGTTTAATTATTTTGATGGGAGAGCTCTCTCCCATCTGCTTAGTGTATCTGCATGAGGGGTCTTACAGTGGCATTGCTGCATCTCCATAGCTATGCTTCTGTATGGTCTTTAGTGTAGACAATAGCCTTTGTTCTTGGTAAAAAGGTTCAAAGGGAGGACTAAATCAGTCAAGAATTGCGCATTAATTTATTTTCATTGATAGTTATAGTTTCCTTATAGCGGAGATGTTCTCTGTCAGATGAATCCCTAAGACACCAACTGATAAAATAATACTTGGTCAGTTCTGATGTTAGGGGAATATTTAGTTATATGCTCCTGTCATACTGTTTAAATATGAATATATAGTGAATGAAACAATGAATTCATTCAACTTTTAGGTAATGTTGATTGCTAATTGACTCTTGAACCGCTTAGGTCCAAGTACCACTGGACTAGAACGTTTCTTGAAATCTTAGCTTTTGAACTTTGCATCCAGTCCATCCATATAGTTGCGTGCAGCCAGCCAGAGATATTGTCAAGTTGAATATAAGCCCATCTTGAGCTTGGCCAGTTATATGTTGCATAATTAATCTAGGGCTACACATAGCTGGTAACTCATTCACCTACAGCAGGTGATGCCCTGCAAGGGCAGGTGATGGCTCTTGTCTATGTACCTCAATGCTGCAAACAATAAGACCTGAGAAGGTATAAAAACATTAGACTGGAACTCCTGTTCCCAGTTGATCCTTTGGCAATACAATAATTGTAATTTTAAAATAATAATTTGGAAGGTTTGGAAAGAGACTTCCAGGTTGTTTGTAATTTTCTAAGACATGGGTTTTTTAATACTGTCTTCTGAAGCATCTGGCAATACCATTGTTTGAGATGGGTGGTGAACTAGATAGACTAACGAAACTGCTCTGATATAGCAATACAAGCTGCTATGTAGAATAAGGTGGTTTTTCTATTTAACTGATCGATTTTTTTAAATATGTGGTTTCCTTCTTTTTAAATGCTTTCTCTAGTCCAAGATTCTCTTCAGCAGCTAATGGAATTATCAGTATCAAGAGTATGTCATATTACTTGCAGGATTTTATATTCTCCTTAGTGTAGTGCATCTGGGGCTCAAATGAGAGTGTGCAGAGGAGATATGTAGAAATAAAAACATTGCCTGTAGGTGTTTTACTGATTTGAGACTAAAGTCTTATTTTCATCCTGATCACATGCCATCTGAAGCACATTGTGCATATGCTAAGAAGATTTCATCTGTGAAGCTGGTAAATAATGATTAATTGATCACTTCGTAAGATCCTATTTGAATGTGTACTGTTTCTAAAATAGTACTAGTTACAGTACATAATGATGGAACATTACCGTTAATTACTCCTGTGGGAATTTTGCACCTAAAAAAAATTGTTTGGACAACAATTTAAAATTCTGCAAATTTGTATTTTGATCAATAAATAAATGTAGAGGCTCCTGACACAGGCCACTGACTGATCAGAAGTTGGAGATCACCCTGCCACCCCTTCTCCCTCTGTCCTCCTCCCCTCCGACAAGGACTTGGTGGTGATGCTGCACCCCACCCTAACACTGAACAAGGACTGGGCCTCCTCCCAGAAATACTCCAGGGCTCTTCCTCTCCATGCCAGGCACACCAGGTATGGACAGGCAGGCTCAGCTTGGCAGGATCCAGGTGTGGAGGAGCTTAGTGTGTGTTGATCCAGGTTTGGATTGAAAGGGTTTTGTGTGGGGCAATCTGGGCATGGGGCAGTTCAGTCCAGGTGCAATGTGGATGCCTGGGGGCTCATTAGGGGGTTCCAGGTGCAGGGGACTCTGCAGGAAGTCCAGGTGAAGGTAGTTGGGGCTTGTGGGAGGATCTGGGAGTGGGCTCGGCAGGGGGGTCTGGGTGTCAGAGGGATCAGCAGAGGGGTCCAGGTGCTGAAGGAGAGGGGCATAATGGAGTGGAGGTCTGATGCAGCTGGTTGGGGCACTGTGGGATGAGGGTCTGAGTATGGAGGGCTTATGAGTTCAGTTGGGGGGGGGGGCTCAGCAGGGGCGATATGGGTGCAGTGGTGCAGGTCCAGATGCTGAGGGGGATGGGCTTGGGTGGGGGAGGGATACATGGGGTTGGTGGACGGTTCTGGGTGTGAGGGTGCGATCTAGGCACACAGCAGTTGAGCGAACAGGGGAGCAGCTCCCTGTACAGAGACCCCGGCTTCCCATGGCTGAGGAGCAATGAGGTCAGGAATGGGGGAGCGGAGCTTCCTGAAACTAGGGGAGATTGCTGAGGATGGGTCTGATCCTTACCCAGCCCCAGCAGCTCCATGCAGGGGACAAGGAAGCCCCTTCCATCCCTGGCCCAGTAGGGACGTTTGTCTACATGCTGAATTAATGCATGGTCAGCTGGTACACTAGATTCACCCCCTGGCTTGCTGCACACTAACTCTCTCTGTAAACAAGCCCTTAATCTGTACCATGAAAAATAGTAAGCCTAAGCTTGGCTTCTTAAACAGTGGAATTCTTTTGCACCCACAGACTTTCAGAATGTCTCACTATTCTCATTTGTGCATTATTAAAAAGGCACCCACTGGCACTGATAACCTACATAACCTTTAAACAATTCATGTACTTGTAAATACTCCCCTACAGAATATTACATAGTGGAGAAAGAAGACATGGAGGAAGAAACTTCCATCTTTTATTCACAGTATACATAATTTAGTTCTGACTTGATAGTTCATAACTCACTGAAAAGTTAGTGATCCTTTACGTAGATCATAAAAAAAAAAAAAATAGAACCATTAAATTGGTTCAAAGGTTAATAAATAGAACTCAGCTAATCCGCAGATATCTGCTTCATATCTGCGGACCATTTTTGAGAAAAATTGATTGATTGGATGGGATACAACTGCACTAAGCTCTACTCGCTGGTGGCGCCTGTTCTGTGGCATCTGTCTTGGGCAGCCTAGGGGCTGCAGCATGCTCAGGACCGGTGGCCACTGGCTGGGCTGGGTAGCAGGCAGTAGTCGGGGCTGTCCAGAACCTGCTTGCTGCACCACTTCCTGTCCAGCAGCTCGGGCCCCTCAGTCAGTGCCAGCTTCTCCACTGTGGCCCTGCCCAGCAGCACTGGCTCTGATCCCGTCTCCTGGGCAACAGGGGCTGTTGCTGCCACAGGGATTGAAGCGGGCGGGGCTTCGGCACCCCATCTCTCCTCTCTGCTGTGATGCAACAGGTGCTGCTACCATTGCTTGTGAGCCCCTGGGAGCAGCATGCCACCAGCCTGCCACCTTGCGCTGCCCCTTCTCCGAGAGACCCCGCCCCCTGCTCACTCATCTCCCTCATCCCCCCCCATCACTATCCCTTGTGAGACAAGGGTGCAGATACAGGTAAAAGATGGCTAGTGGATCACAGGTTGATTCTGGCAGCTGTGGATCAGATACGGATCCACATTTTTTGTATCCCCACAGGACTCTACTAATAATGTTCTTAAATGTTCAGCTGTTTGTAGAATCTACCAAAAAAAGGAGAAAGCTGTGGTATTGCTGTAACCTACTTAGTTGTTTATAGCACTTAATAGTGACGAAGTGTATTTATTAGTCTTAAAAGGATACTGAGAATATAAATGTGTTCAATAAATAAAACGTAAATTTGTAATTCCTGTATGATTAAATATAAAACCAAGTGTGGGTGTGACAAAATCGCACTATAAAAGTAGGTTCACTGTAAATTCAGGAGTGTGCTAGGTGATTTGAGCACCATGGGATACTTGAAAATCCTGAAATTTCTTTTTCCTCCCTTCTTAGAATCTCCCCCGTCCAGTCTTTTCAATAACACTGTTCTTTGTTTCTTATTAGAAACATGATGTCGTCTTTTTGGTGAAAGCAAAAGCTGTTATCAAATGTTGATGGTCCTTAGTTGGCCAAAGCATAAAAACTGCTTGGATAATATAAACATGTGGGTCTTTTTTATGTTTTGATTTTTAAAATTCAGTTGCAAGCAATTTGGTGCTTTTCTATAACAAAAGTCAACTGTGTATTTATTCATTTATTGCACAAAAGAGTATCTGTACATGGTATTTTTGGCAATTATGGACTTCAGAGCAATAATAAAGAGTTCATTTTGTCTTACTCAATTATTAAAACATTTGTTCAGGAATCATCTTAAGATGTATAGGTAACTTTCTAAAGTTCATATCTGAGAGTGTTAAAATGGTAATGGGATCACTGCCATGGTCACTCAATTTAGTCAGAGGGGCCCAAAAGATGCCTGACAGAGAAAATCTGGTGAGGACTTAGATTGGGGCAGATGGTGACAATTTTCCTGGCCTCCTGTAGTCTAGGGCCCCATCCTCCCCATCACAAAGTAGCATAATTACTGAAATAAACACAGAGGTGGATTACATCAGATAATGAGTTCCTTGCTGTTGTCAGTGCAAGTTTTCTCCTTTGGTGGAGTTTGCTCGTGAATAGAATATCAAGTCTTTCCTCTTTGTAGGGCACCAAGGTATCCAGAGCCAGTTTTGTGGTGGTTGTGTTAAATCTAAGTATATGTCTTTTTTTTTTTTTTTTTTAAAAAAAGAAAAAAAAAAAGGGCCTGATTATTATTTTCAACAAGGACCTCTTTATACCAGGTTGGTAGTGTAAAGTGTTCTTAAAGTTGACTTAAAGATCTGCACAGCCTACACTGAGTGACTTATGACACTAGAAAGAGCTAAAATGGAAAGTGATCCATTAGGTCTTCAAATGGTGAAGCATACTGTTGGTTTAGTTTGCGGCAACCAAACATGTCAAACTTCTCCACTGTGTGTGTGAACGAGAGAGAGTGAGAGCGCATGTGTGCCTGGGTGACTGACTGCTTTCTAGATTATTCCCTCCTCCCCACCACCTCCCAGAAAAAGATCTGCACCTTGAATCTGCCTTTCCTCAGAAAACTCAAAGCAGACAGTGACTCCGGTGTTAATCACTTTGGATGGGGTTGAGTTATGATATTTGGAGTATGTGATCCTTCTGTAAGTGGACCCTTTCCATCCAAATCTCCCCAGTTAGTCTTCTGCTTATAAGTATCTATGGGGAAAAAACTCCTGCTTAAAATCTTGGCTCTTAAATAGGCCCTTGTTAGATAGGTATTACTATCAATGGGTGGTTTAATCATATAAAAATTCAGAAAGGGTTCTAATAAATAGAACCTACTAATATATTTTGGAAATTAGTGTCTCTTGGCTTATCAGTAAATATTAGCATTTGAGAGCCAGTTTCTGTTTAAATCCTAGAACTTCAGAACATGGTTGTGGTCCAAGGTATCCCTCTATAGATCTAAGTAAGAATGCTGCCTGGTATTATACAGGGATACTGGTAGTCCTAGTATAGATACTAGACTTGATTTTCCCCCCTCTGAAAAATTTGTGGCTTCTTAGAGGAAGGAAATACTGCCCCCCTCAGAATTTCCAACCCTCCCCACTCCTTGTCTCCTGACCACCACCCTCAGAAACCCCCTCTCCCCCTGACCACCCCCTCAGGATCCCACCCCCTATCTAAGCCCCCTACTCCTTGTCCTCTGGTCCCCTCCCAAGGCCACCCCACTTTAACTGTCCCCCAAACTCCACCCCCTATCCAATCCCGCGCTCCCAAACAGGCCCCACCGGGACTCCCATGCTCTATCCAAACTTCCCCATTCCCTGTCCTCTGTCCTGTGACTGCCCCCTGGGACTCCCTGCCCCTTTATCCACCCCCCACCCCTGTCCCCTTACCATGCCGCTCCAATCCCCTGCACTCAAGTGATAACTAGACTATTCCTGACAGGTATTTGTCTTACCTGTTTTTACAAACCTCCAATGACTGAGATTCCACAGCCTCCCTAGGCAATTTCCTCCGGTGCTTAACTACCCTAACAGTTAGGAAGACTCTTCTAATGTCCAACCTAAACCGCCCTTTACAATTAAACCCATTATTTTTTATTCTTTCCTCAGAGGTTAAAGAGAACAATTTTTCACACTCCAGCTTGTAACAGCCTTTTATGTACTTAAAAACTGTTATGTCCTCTACTCCTGGGGGAATTCTGTGCCAAAAATACAAAATTCTGCATATTTTATTTGTTAAAATAAGGCAATATAATCACACCAGTTTCACTTATTTTGGTAATTTATTTAAATTACCATATTAAAAAAAATCACAATAATTGTTCAGTATTTCCTAAGCACACGGAAGTTAAATTACAATTACTTGGTAACCAGTACCCTGCATTCCAGTTATAATTCTGGATTTTTGTCTAAATTCCATTACTATTATAGTAGAATGTCACTTTAAATTGCTCAGATTTTTACACATGAAAGACGTGCAGTTGCTAATCATTGTCCTGCATTTTTTAAAAAATGAATAAGTAAAATAGAGCCTGAGCTGTGCCCTTTCTGGCACAGGGGAAAAAAGCAAGAAAACACATACCCTTATGTCTTCACTAGCCGTGTTAAAGCACTGCTGGGGCAGCACTTTAATGTGGCTCTGTAGTCATGGCACCAGCTCTGGGAGAAGCTGTAAAAAGCCCACCTCCACGAGGGGAGTAGTTACCAGCACTAGAAGCGTGGCTCCCAGTGTTGGTGCACTGTCTACAGTGCCACTTTGCAGTGCTCAGGTGGGTGTGTTTTCACACCCCATGAGCGAGAAAATTGCAGCCCTGCATAGTGGCAGTGTAGACAAGTCCTAACTGAGGATTCCATTACTGTCATTTACGATAAGGCACCTTTATATTACTCTGGCAAGGTAAAGGATCCTTAACTGACTAAGAACGGGAACAGTTAACTAAAAAGAGGAACATTATAAGTCTGTCTGCTTCGTTGTTACATTTCTGCTCTGCCTCAGGGACAGCCTGCTTCACACAACCCTACCCCTCAGGATGCAGCAAAGGTGAGCAAAAGGGACTGGTTCCTACGCAGTGCCTGCTCAGCCTTACCCCCTTAATGTCTCTCCATGGATGCATGCACATGCGGTCCCCCCCCCCGCTTCCTGTGGTGATGTGTGGTACCCAGAATGGAACATGCTAATCCAGTGAGTTTATCAGCGTGGAGTAGATCGGAAGAATTACTTTTGGTGTCTTGCTTACAACACTCTTGCTAATACATCTCAGAACGATGTTTTTTTCAACAGTGTTACGTATTTAGCTTGTGATCCACTATGATCCCTAGATTCCTTTCTGCAGTACCCCTTCCTAGGCAGTCATTTCCCATTTTGTATCTCTGCAATGGATTGTTCCTTCTTAAATGGACTACATTGCATTTGTCCTTTTACTTCAGACCATTTCTCCAGTTTCTCCAATTCATTTTGAATTTTAATCCTATCCACCAAAGCACTTGTAAACTCTCCTAGTTTGGTATCGTTAAGTGTACTCTCTATGCTATTATCTAAATCATTTATGAAGGAATTGAACAAAACTGGACCAGAACTGTTCTCTGTCAGGTCCCCACTCAATATCCCCTTCTAGCTTGATCGTGAACCACTGATAACTACTCTCTGGGAATGATTTTTCAACCAGTTACGCATTCAACTTACAGTAGCTCCACCTAGGCTAGCTGTATTTCCATAGTTTGTTTATGATGAAGTCTTGTGGGACAGTTTCAAAAGCCTCATTAAAGTCAAGATATACCACACCTGCTGCTTCTCCCTATCCACAAGGCTTGTTACCCTGTCAAAGAAAGCTATTTGGTTTGACATGACTTGTCCTTGTCTAATCTATGTTGACTATTATTTTTCACCTTATTGTCTTCTAGGCATTTGCTTGATTATTTGCTCCATTACCTTGATATGTACAAGTTGGTTTATCTAGTTTGTGTATTTTACGTTTTTAATTGCTGTTTGAGGCTAAGGTATCTTCAGCTGGAGTGGAGTAGTGGCATGCAGATGAGCCTCTTCTCCTAGCAGTCAAGAGCCTGACATCAGTCAAGGTGCAATCTATAGCTCAGCACCAACTCAGATTTTTCACTAGTTGTTTTTGCTCAAACACTATTTACAGGGTAGGACTATGAAGTACCTTTCTGCTGTGTGGACAAGTTAGTTCATTGTGAGACCCTGACTTGTATTTTAAGTTCATATCGTTAAAGCCTTTGTGTCTTGCATATAATAGAGCCTATTCCTCCTGTTAAAGCAAGGGAAGTCTTGCTCTTGACTCCATTGAGAACAAGCCTGAGCCAATAGTTTGTAAAGTGCTTTTGGAGGTCATTTGGGATGCAAGCTGCTCTCTTAACACTGTATGAGGTGACACTGGTGCATAGTATTAAGAACAGTATTAAGGATCGTTTCTGTAGTGGTCACCCTTAAACATTTATAGTTGTGTTAGGTTACTAATGTACCTCATATGTACAGTATTCCTTTGCTGTTTCTTATAGTAAGCATAAGAAATATTGAAAGTAACATTTATCTAGTTATCTAAAGCAAAACCACTTGGTCACGCAACATTCTTTTTGAATGCTAGGCAATAGTAAAGGACCTCTGCATGATGAGGCTCAGAGTTATATCTTCAGGACATTCTGCAAGACCCATCTTTTCTCATTTTAGTTTAAAAGGGGGATTGGGTGTGACTTAGAGGGGAGTTGATAATGTGGAGAAACTTTCTTAGTATGTGATGCAATCTGTTTATCATGTAGGTAACTGCACAGACTACTAAAGAAGCGATTAATTCATCTTAATTTTCTTAACTTTAAATCAAGTTTAGCTGGCTTTTCTGAAAGAGATCCTTTAAGTTCATTTACAAATCACTGGGCTCAGTCGTGTTCACTTTAGTAGGGAAGAATAATGACCTCTGCTGCTGGAGTATCTCGCTAGGTGAAATATTATAGCCTGTGTTTAGGCAAGAGGTACTTCATGCTGGGCTCACTAATCCCGAGAAGGATCAGGCTAATGATGATAAAGGTCCAATTTGGTCCTTTTATGAGAGTGTTTCTTAATCTTTTAAATCAAATTGAAAGCGTATGAAGACACAGTTTATAAATTTAGGAAAAATACTTGAATAATGTGCTTGCACTAATCTACACAGTAATGGATTACATAGTTGCAATAAAAACAGTTTGATACTACAGTTAATTTTTGTAGGTATTGCTCAACTACTGTGGTAAGTTTTCAGTGGCATGACTTAATCACTGCCTCAAGTGAAAACATAGACTTTATTTTAAAAATCTCTTGTAGGGATTTCAAATATCCAAACTGTAAAAATTACTGAAATATGAAAATGTATAAAATAGTCACATAAATTGTGACTAGAACGCTACATAGATGTGGTCTTAGAAGTTAATAATTTGTTGTCTGTAACCACTTTTACTAATAATGATGATTTGAGTCCAATTTAATTGAGTGTCCAGTTCTGAAATCACCTTTTGGACATTTGCTAAAGGAAATAAATAAAGCTTACCTCTATATATTTTCCTTACCCTCTCTTCAGGAACCTTTTGAGGATGGATATGCAAATGGAGAAGAAGGGACTCCTCCTGGGGAAGCTGATGCTACTTATGCTGCAGACAGTAAGGGAATAGTCAAGTTTGGGTGGATAAAAGGTGTATTGGTAAGTAAATATATGGTATGTCAAACCTTTTAATAGATGTGACCTTGCCAGTTACTTTACATATTTTGAGTGAGTGTATTTTTCAGCAAGAATGAAGGTCAGTTGTAGATATGTTTTGCTAAAAATAATTGAATCAAAGGTTAAGAAACAAGTAAAAAATTAAGAGGAGAAGAATTGAGAAGTAATCTTTACTATCTTTTTAGTGCTTCAGTGTGTAATGCATTTGTTTTAAATCTTGACTTGAAATTGGTGTAAACTCCCACAAATATATATTCCCCCTCTCCCCCGGAACTTTTAATTGGAAGACCCACCTCTACATTCCACAGTGGGTTGAGGATTGCTTTGGTAATCTTGGACAGAGTCCTCAGAACTGTGCTTTAGTGATTCTTGTCTACTTGGTATATGCTACTCAGACGAGTAGTTAGAACCCAGTTATGCATCCATGTTTCCACTCCAATTATGTCTCACTAAAGGGCCTTTGAATAGGCTTTCTGGATCCTGACAAATCCCTAGAGATGCTTCTTGTGCCTCTCTTCAAATCTGATTAGCTCCAAGAACGTCTCCTAGTCTGTACTCATTAGTTAAATAAACATTTTACATTGCCAAAAGAGAACAATTTAATTATCTGTTTTAAGAATTGGTGCTAATTATATTAAATTCTGCAAAATGCAAATTCTTAATTATTTGTACTATTCTGTCGAGGAATAAAAAACAAAAAATCAAAACACAAAAAGGCAATAAAAGCCTTTTAAAAAAAAAATTGAGTGCAGAACATTATGGTTCTGAAACAAAATGTTCAGAATGACAGAGTTGCAGAAGTGACATGGCCTGTTCCAAAGGCCTTTCCAGCTCTTGCCATAGCTAAACTGTGCCTGTACTTTTTTTTGAAAACAAAAGAGGAACAAAGCGCACTACATAGGATTGGGAACAGAAACAGCAGAGGACTAGCACCAGTGCTCTAATTGACCATTAGAAAGCTGGGATTGTCAGTTTTGCAATGGTGTGTACTCTAGTATGAATTTTGAACTCTAATGAGGAAGAGAAACTCATTGTTCTCTGTGACCAATTTGGCATTTTTTTTTCTGGAATTGGTCTAGGATCAAAAATGTTAGGTTTCAGTTCTTGAATCAATATAATTTTCCATCCCTGATCAAGATAGAGTGGGTAAGAAACCTGTGATCAGAAAACAATTCTTAGTTCCCAAGATATGAAAGGTGAAAATCTCCATCCAACCAAACCTGTAACTCTTGTATATACATAAAAATGTCACTCAGTCAAAACATTTTAGGAAGGAAAAGGGGCTTTGCTACAGTAACTAATCCATTCAAAATTTTAAGTATGAATGTATTTGTAGGTTTTAATACATAGTTATTTCAGATAGGTATTGCAAACAATGTTAAAACCATGCAATTATGAGATTTATGTTTTGTATTTTGTTCTTCTAGGTACGATGTATGTTGAATATTTGGGGTGTGATGCTCTTCATCAGACTGTCATGGATTGTAGGGCAGGCTGGGATAGGTATGTGTGCAATTTTTTAAAAAATTGACATCTTATTTAGTTTTAGCGAATGTAGTTGTATGTATGGAGACTGGCTAACTTCTAAATGAGTTATCTGATTTTAGAGCAATTGGGAAGAGTAGGGGGGTTGAATAGTACAGATGTGTTGCCTATTACTCAGTATGATGATAAAATTCCT
The DNA here is from genome assembly GCA_007922305.1 of Dermatemys mawii. NCBI lineage: Eukaryota > Metazoa > Chordata > Testudines > Dermatemydidae > Dermatemys > Dermatemys mawii. Next base: position 3,111,234 of record ML677339.1, read on the forward strand.
AAGAAGCTAAATGGAAAAACTTGCTAGAATGTCTAATCTGATTGCTCTCTTTCCTAATTCTTCAGAGTGAGTTACATATTTTTAGTTTAGGTCTGAAAAGTAGAAATTGACAGATATGGAGGGTATGCGGTAATACCTATACTTTAATTTAACCGTGAAGACTTAGCTCGGAACTGGACTAGAGAGAGCCTCACATCAATAGCAAGTTCTAGGGAGCACAGCTGTTACACTATTGATAGGAAGGTGCAGTGTGTTCTCTCTACAAAATCTGATTAGTTCTCCCTGAATCCCACTGTGCCCAGCGCTCTGGGTAGGAAAGTAGAGAGGAACAGGGTAGTAGGAAAGGAGATTTCTTCCATATTTGTGTAAGAGCTATGCCCAGCTTAATGTTGTTCAAACCTGTTTGGAAAGTGTACATCCACAATTTTGACACAATGAAGTAGAAGGCACATGTGGTTTTCTGAAGCTAGCTTTAATTGTTAATATTCTGTAACTTTTTTTTTTTTTTTTTTTCCAAAGCTCTTTCTGTCTTGGTTATTGCAATGGCAACGGTTGTGACAACTATCACAGGATTGTCTACTTCAGCAATAGCTACCAATGGATTTGTAAGAGGAGGTAAAACTACTTTTGTAATTAGTTCTTGGTACTTTAGCTGTGGCTAAAATAGCGTCTCTATAAGATAAGGTTCTGATTAAACCTCAGTTTTGTCTCCCTTTCCTTTAAGAATTATAAATAAGTGTTGATGGCATGAAGGATAAAAGGATTCCATATCTGGGAAATGTCTGCTGTACTGCAGTGTGTCTCTCCCCTCCTCTCCCTCCCTTTTAAAAATATGAATTAATTGAATAACTTGCATACTAATTCTAATTGGTACCTCACCGTCCCAGTTTCACAGAAATGCTGCCTTGTTTTCCTGCAGGGTGTTTTTGTTTTTGTTTTGGTAGGGGGAGAGAGAGCAAGTCATTTCCTTGTTGTTCATTGTTTCTATTTAAGTATTTTATAGGTCCAAAACCTAATTAAAGAGGTGTGTGGTTTTTTTTTCTTTGTTTTGTTTTTTTTGTTAATGCAAAAGGCACCTTGGAAATAAAATTGTTTAGGAATAAATCTATATATGCTCATTTATTTGCTTAGGAATGATTTTTTTTTTAACCAAAAAAAAAGCATTTATTTCTTCAAAAAGTATGCTATTAAATATTCCCCCATTTCTGTTATATGGCTTGGTTAAAATTTAAAAGAATAATTTGAACTTTTTCCTATAGATGAATCCATTGGATGAAATTTACACATTTCCTGGTAAAAACATATCTACTGTTTCAGAAAACATCTGTTTTTTTTTTTTGTTGTTCTATACTAGAATGTATTTCAGTTTATTCTCTTCAGAACTATTTAAGTTTCTGGGAACGTATAATTTTATGGTGGAAGACTCTCTTCCAAAAGAAGTTCAATTTCTCTGGAAAGTTACCCTTTAGATAATGTTAATGCTTCTCTCTCTAGAGCAGCGGTGTCCAATAGAAATTTGATGCTAGCAACACTTGTGATTTTGAATTTTTCTTATTGTCTACATTATAAAAAGGATTAAAAAACATACTACAAATGAGGTTTAATTATTTTTTATTAATATCAAAAAAGTAGATATAAAAAAAATCTTAATAGGTACTACTAACACAAAAATACTTCAGTGTGACACTTTTCATCCATAATACTTGATCTGTACTTGGATTTTATAAAATTTAGTGTAGAAGTGGATTCACAGACCCACACAATGCTCATGCATTAGCCACAATTCAATAGCCTATTCACCACATGTGTCTAATGGCGAATATGTTGGACACCGCTGTTCTAGAGGGTATTTGTTTGAGACTGGCATTTTTGTTAGCATGCATGTTTGTCCTGTAGCCAGCAACTATGTACCTACAAAATGATTTCAGTAAGAGCTTAAGGTGTAGGGAAAACCTTTACTCTGCTCCAAAAGTATTTCATCACAGTAGTCAGTCAGCCACTTTATAATAAAAACTAGTAACAAAGAAAAGCAGTAGCAGTTACAAAAAGCTCTTTATGTGGCTATCCCAATCCTCACTATTAGGCATACAGACAAAAGTGCCACTATTGCAGGGCAAATAAGACACATCAGGAACATCAACAGCTTAAACGTTAGCCTTGTCGCAAGCATAAAACTGTCATTTGGCATTCAGCTGTTAAATGTGCCAATTCTAACTAACGCTGTTCTCTTTCTTCTGTGTATTAAAGAGTAAAGTTTTATATTCTTGCATCTTTTCTGGTAATAAGAAACTGTTTTTATCTCAGATCACTAAAGTACTTTACAGATGCTAAAAGAACCAGTGTGTAGTTTTAAGTTTACAACCCATTTTTAGGTTTGTAAAGATTAATATATATAGAATATAGATTCAAGGGCCTGCTCTACATGAGCGGGGAGGATCGACCTAAGATACGAAACTTCAGCTGTGTGAATAGCATAGCTGAAGTTGATGCATCTTAGGTCGACTTATCTGCTGTCCTCACGGCGGCAGTGGTTGACAGCAGGCTCCTCTGTCGACTCTGCCTTGCGCCTTTTGGTGAGCTGGAGTTCAGGAGTCAACGGGATTGTCTCTGGGAATCAATTTATCGCTTCCTGATGAGACGTGATAAATCGATCCCCAATAGATTGATCTCTACCTGCTGATCCAGCCGGTAGTGTAGACAAGGCTTAAGATTTATTTTTTAAATCTATTCCTTCTCTTCTCCCATCCCTTTATGCACACATAGTTAATATTTCCTAGTCTGAAGTTGACATGTTACTGGATTCAGAGTGTGCTATCTTTAACTTACAATGTCCATTATCTGCAACTTTATGAAATTAATGGAGTTTTGCTCTGTATTTCCCCATGCTTCCAATAATCTCTTGAAATGGAAATCTGAGGATTTTTTTTCTTGCAAAAGTTGTATTCTTTAAGTGGGGGACAGCTTTTTTTAAGAGTCCAAGTAAATGAAATTCTATGAGAGGTTAGATTATTGTTGTTGAAAGACATAAAAGAAAAATTTTTCAATCTGAGGTCAGTATTAAAATATAAAAATGACATGCAAAAGGTTACCTTTTGCTGCTAAGGCTACTATAGGGAGACATTATTAAGAGAATGTGTGGTATTTGCCTGTAGATTTATTTTTAAACCATTGAGCAATTCTTTAAAAAACATGCATTTCTGTAGTGTCAAATTTCTTGAAATTGCTATTTTTTTTTTTAGATGTTACTCTTCCATCTAGCCTTCAGTGCCCCATTTTCTGTTTAAAAAGTTTGTGTGCATGGAAATTAAGACAGAGAGAATATATTTCAAATTGGATAATATAAAAAAATGGTTTTCAAATTGAATAGTTGTCATAACAACCAAAAGACATTCCCAGTGCAGTACAGAAGACTCCCTTAACATAATTTGACAGCTAAAGAAACTCCAAATTGTATAGACTCAGGATTTATCATAAATCAAAAGATATTTTATCAGGTATAACTGTTTTTGGTGTTCGTTCTTGTTGAATTCATATGATGATAATATACTGTTGTACTAGGATTTCTTGTATTGTGAGATTTCTTTTTTTTTTTTCTAGCCAGGTAACAATTATAACTCAAGAAATAAGTCATTCTGCACAATTGATTTGGCTACTTTCTATCAAATTGTGTGCTATACCAGTTAATATTTATTTCTAGCATTTCATATAGATTACTTCCTGTTTAATACTGGAGAAGGGCTGTCTGACTTTCAACAGATCTTTTAGAAATTCTTTCTTTTTGCAAATAAGTGAAAATCTCCTAAATGCTCCATTTTGAAAATCTAGAAAGATATGCCCAGACTTGTCAGGTCCATAGCTGACCTCCTCAAAATTATAGCACTTATGTTTTGAATACAAAATGAAATTTCTGAGAATATACAGGTAAAGTTGACTTGGAGTTAAAACTGAAGGCTGGGGGAGGAGGGTAAGGATGGATGGGGAAGGCCAAAAGAAATGTTGAACAGTGTTTTTAGGTCCCAGATCATCTTTATAAAGAAGACTCTTCAAATTTTCATGTAGTACAAACTTGCTGAAATCTCATGCAATGGTTACATTTTGAAGAACTTTTTTAGGATTAATGATCTGCAGTTATGCTTCCTAATCGAAATTTTTTTTAGATATAATATATTGCAGAGAATTCCATGAAGATCTGTTCTCTTCTTAAAATGATTGTAACCTCTAGTTTTTGAGTGGAATGAAGCTTTATGCTGCTGTTAGTAGCCAAAACTCCTCCTTTCAGAATGGCCATCTCTCGTTCCCAATGGGCGTAAAGCCAAGCTGCTTTCAGAGTAGCTCTGACAGCGTAGAGAGAAAGTACTTTGTTTCAATTATTGCATGCTACAAAGTAGTATTTCTTGACTAATATGCATGTTTATGCTAATCTTGAGTAATATACTTCATGGATTTTTTTTAAATAAACAGAACACCTAATACGTAGATTTACAAACAAGTCATAATTTTTTCAGGGCATGTCAGAGACACAAATCCTCACTGAGAAAGAGTCTACTTCCATGTTATCTATAGGTAAAAGTGTGTCTAAGTAACAAAACATTCAACCTGCCTCCATTCTTCAAAATAGTTTCACCTGTTCAAACAGGCAAGCATCTGTAAAATTCCACGTCAGTTGTGTACTTGAACACGAAAACTGACACTCAGATGAATGCATGTCTCAGGTGATGATGTAAAGTACCAGGTTTAATTAATTTTAGTAACTTGGGGAAGTATAATCTCTAGATATAAATTGTCACTATCTGTTGCATGCTGAGTTTTTAAATAGAAATAAGGAAAGTAGTTGAGATTTATTATTTGTATTATCATTGTGCCTAGGATTTAAGAATTTCCTTGATGCTAGTGACTTTGCGGTCCACATGAGTAATTGCAGCTCTGGTGTCCAGAGTTCTAAAGCATTTTCATACCCATTTTTCTTTAGGAGGAGCATATTATTTAATTTCCAGAAGCCTGGGACCCGAATTTGGTGGCGCAATAGGCCTAATCTTCGCATTTGCTAATGCTGTTGCAGTAGCTATGTATGTGGTTGGTTTTGCAGAGACAGTTGTAGAACTGCTGCAGGTAAATAGATTGTATTTGCTAATCTGTATGACTACTCTGACTTTATGCTAATTTTTATTAATATCTGTTAGCAGCAAGTATTGATTCAGGTTTAGGATGTGCTGCAATATTTCTTTTAATATGAATACACTGTTGAATTATGACATTAAGTTTGACATTAAACTTTTTGCATTTTGCCTCTCTAGAGTGGGACATAGCTAAAATTGTAATAAAAATTAAATTGACAGTTTAGAAAAAAGGTTGATGAAATATGAATTACTAATAAGCATTTTGTTGTTGTCAGGCAGTCCTCCTAAAGCTTAAAATGTATGGTTGTCTAGTAGAATGTTCCCAAGCTGCTTTTAAAGGCTCAGGAAAGATTTAAAAATGGGCAGAAAATGATAGTACTTGTGATTTTTAGTTAAGTTCATTCTATCTAATTTCTTTTGGGGCACAAGTTGATTGAGAAAAAATCATAAAATTCCTGAGTAGTAAGAAGAAAAATTCTGGAACATGGTAATGTAGGAAGAGACTTGGGAGTAATACCAAATGTATCTGTACAGCAATATGTCAGCAAGAAAAGGCCATTGCATTTTCTGGGTTGTATACACAGAGGTATCAGCACACATAGTGATAGGGAGCTAATATCTCTCTCTGTATCAAGCCTATGGTATAACTATACCTGACATATAATAGATTATTCAGTTTACGGCAATACATTACCATAAAGCTATTGACAAATAGCAATGATTAAGGGTTTAAAGAGCTAAATGTATATAATTTTGGCAAATGACTGCTAAAGATGCTGGAGTACATAAATCTAGTTATTTGAAAGGTGTAAATATTAAGGAACAAGAGCAGTTATTCACAGTAGTATGAGAGGAGTGGGCTAGGGGTGTAAATGTTCCTTTTCTTAATGCCATCTGAATACCAGCAATGATTTCCCAATTATAAATTGTATTAGCTTGTAGAATAGTCTATGAAAGGAAGTAGAAGTTCCGTTGCTGGGGATATTTAAAACTAGTAAAACACACAGACACCTAAATACCTCAGAACTCTTGTAAATGTAATATATTGGTAGGAAGAATGCACTAGATGAGTTAAGATTTTCCTTCATTTCTAGCTGCTGCTGTTTCACACAGGCTTTCATACATTCAGAAGTCAGGTATAATATAGAATTAGGTATAATATGTAGAAGAACTCAATTACCATCTATATTAGCAGAAAAAAAGCTACTACTAAAGAGGTGCCAGAAGAGGAGCTCTAGAAACTGTGAACCCCCTATCTACAGAGCAGTTATAGCATGAAGAGCAGTAGTGGCACGGCATTGTGGAAGGGTTTGCGCTATTGGCAAGGAGCAGCTTGTGGATGTTAATTCTGTGACTTGATTCTTTATGGAGCCTGTCAATAAGGTTGCTGGCTGATATCCCTTCTGTTGGTTGAAAGCAGTCACTGCCTGTTCGCTCACTTTCATATGAATGGGGCCACTAGCTATTTCATTTAAGCCTCTGACCAGCTGAGGATTGTTCCTAACTTTTGCTGACATCAGCAGGTTCGAACCAATCGTGTAAAAGTAAACTATTTTTATTCAATTTGTAAACCACTTCTCTCTATATATTGTGTAATAGGAAAACTACATTCTGCAGTGTATGTAATTGTCTTTAAAATTGTTCCCTTCTAGCAAAATGATGCACTTATGTTGGATGGGACAAATGACATCAGAATTATAGGAGCCATCACAGTACTTGTATTGTTAGGTATCTCTGTAGCAGGAATGGAATGGGAAGCAAAAGTAAGTAACTATGATCTAAAATTTAAAATGCTGACACTACTTGTTTGAAGACACTAGAGGAGCTTATATAGTCTTATGATGTGTTGTCTGTTCCAGATTCTGTTGATACTTTTTAATATACATTTGTACTTAGTACACACCTCTCTCTGTCCATGTCAGAAAGAAAAAGTAGTAGTCATGGATGTGGTTTAAACAGGTCATAAATGTATTCAATTATAATGTCTGAGAGTACCTGGCAACAAATCATAGAGTGTAGGAAAGAATGGTTTGGCTCCCTGCTGTTTAATATGTAAAAATCCCAACCCCTTTCTTCAGTTCCTTTGAAGTGAGGGGGAGGAAAAGGAGGAGGGCTAATATATGGAGATACAGTAGACTCTTGATTATCCAGGATGATAGGAAAAACAATAATCCTGGTTAATAAAATCCTGGATAATCACCATCCATAGGAAATATGGAGATGGGGGGGTTGGTTCACCAGCCACCTTGTGCCAGGGGAAGGGGGTGTTGGTTCACTGGTTGCCCTGTGCCCTGGGGTGTGTGTGTGGGTGGGGGGGGTTGTGTGCTTGGAGCAGCAACAAAGCCAGAGCTGGCCCTGCGAGTTACGCATATTTTATTTTTATTTTTTTGACATCCTGATTAATCCGCTTTCTGGTTAACCCAATCCTGGATAATCGAGAGTCTACTGTATATCTATCTCATAGAGCTGGAAAGACCTTGAAAGGTCGAGTTCAGTCCCTTGCCTACACTAGCAGGACCAAGTACTGTCCCCTGACAGATTTTTTTGCCCCAGATCCCTAAAGGCCCCCTCAAGGATTGAACTCTGAACCCTGGGTTTAGCAGGCCAATGCTCAAACCACTGAGCTATCCCTCCCCCCAACTATCTGCTGATGAGATTTAGGAGCCCCCAAGTCCCCTTACTCAGCTCCCTTATTGGATGCTTTACTTCAAATCCTTTTCCAATCCATTTTATCCAATAACTGTACCCTTCCATCCATATTGAGTACCTGCACTAGACATCTGCACAAGTTTTACATATTAATTGCAACATTATATCCTAACCCTTCTAGTCCACCACTCTGAGTCCCAGACCAGCTGTGGGGAAGGATAAAAAACCCATTCGTTCCATGTCAGTGAGGGAAAAATTTCCTCCCTAGTTCCCAAAGAAAAAGGAGCAACTAGCATAATGGCCAGTGTGTCAAAATGGAACCCAGTCCTTTTGCCAAGTACAGAGTGGGTGTTGCCAGCCCAATCCTGGTACAGAGGGTATCTACCAGTCTGCAAGGGGTATAAATACCTCCCCACTTTTCCAGACAGAACAAAGGGCGGTGCGGTGACCTAGTCCTAACCTGGCCCCAATTGTTTCCTGCCCTTCCTGTACATGCTTGTAATCTTTCCCCTATTTACCCACCTGTAATAAGGGAGCTTTAAAAGGGGAAATACCCCTTCAAGCTGATCAGAGACCCACACACCTAAAGGTTTACAGTCAGCGTATAATATGCATAGTGTCCACAACTCGGTGGATAATACAATTAGATAACTACATAAATTGTCCTCTTTCGCTCACATTGGAGAGCTGTTAATCTGGATTTTGTTGATGGATTTAGACCTGCTCAGTCTCCTACAATGAAATTTAGGTTCCCATTTCCCTCTTCTACCTGACTATAGGATTTGGCTTTTTATTGCTTCCCATGGAGAAGACCAGTGGATACGAATGGACAAAAAGGAAAACTAGCTTCTATACCTGCAACTTTTATTTTTCATCATTGAACATATCGTTTGCTTTGGAGCAGCCTTCTTTCTATATCAGTTTGTAGAGCTGAGTTCTATAAACTTCATTTTTTTTTTTTTTTTCTGTAGTGGTCTTAATTTTTTCAATTTACATCCTAAACTGAAGTTATAGAAACTAACCTTCTGAAGTCCTCACATTTTGCTGTAGCAATCCAGCAGAGGGGAGCCTAATGCTATGGTGGGAATGAGTGGATCGTATCACATGACTGATTTCCAGCTCAGATTCTGTACTCTTTTATGAAAATTCAAAGGGAAGAGCAACTGTGTTTCTCCTTTGTAATTCAACTGTAAAATTTCAAAACAGCATATTGCTGAAAACTTTTTGTCTGTGGAATATTTTAAAAATATAATTATTCAAACAGTAGGCATCATGATGTTGTCAAGCAGTTTATGCCCCAAAATTGACTTTTAAAAAGTCAGATTTGCAAAACTTTGTTAGAAAAATGCATGAAAACTCTTGGAATTCAAATCTTCCTCTATACTTTTTGCAACCCAGTTAATTGCATGAGAATCAGAAAATCAACTAGTATGAATTGGTTTAAACAACAAAAGTAAAACCAGTGGTGATTGATCTTGATTTTTCAGTAATATCAAGTGTTGAAATCTCACGTTAAAAACATGATTGTTAATTTTTGTAGTCACTTAATCACTATTTATATACATTGGCAGTTTGTAGGAGAATATGTGAAGAAATTAATTTTTATTGCTTACACCTGGTTGTAGATATTAGTAAAGATCATTTTACCTTTACGGAATATTAAAATTTTTTATTCAAGGCCAGTTTAATTCTTAACTTTGTCATAATTCTCCTTTTTAAAAATGTGTGAGTTGTTGCTCACTCTCCCTTTCTCTTCCTTCCTTTTTTTTTTTTTCTGTCATGTTGTTTTCCACATGACTTATCCGAATCTAATAAGTTAAAATAGACTCAAAGATTTAAAGTAACTTATTAGGACCAAGTCTTTTAGTTCACAAACTATATGGTAGATACTTGACTTTGATTGTAATTTTTAAAATTTCAGGCACAGATTGTTCTGCTGGTGATCCTGCTACTTGCTATTGGTGACTTTATCATAGGAACATTTATTCCACTGGATAACAAGAAGGCTAAAGGTTTTTTTGGTTATAAAGGTATGCTATACCACTGAAAATCTCGAATACAAACAACTTCATAGAAAAAAATGAGTTCTATGTTGCTGTACTTTTTATACTTCAATATTGCAAAGTGAGAGTTCTAACCCCAAAAAAGTTTCACTGTGTGTAGCCCAGTTTTTTCCGAATTCCTCCATACACTGTTTGTATTCACATCCCTAAAACTTCTTTAAACCTAGTAATTTTTATTGTTAGCTTCATATAAATTGTATTTAGTATGTCAGAACTAGGTATTTTATTTTTATTATTACTTTAGGAGATTTTTCTTTTTTACTTTTCTGACTTTTATTTTGAGTCTGGAAAGACATTCTTAGGGTTTCCAAGTATGAAATATTGCCATTTTAGACATTTTCTGTAATATATGTGCAAATGATGTGATCTTGGTCCATGGTTAGTTCTGCTGTTTTTATTTGCTTTCACATAACTGCTTAGGTGGAATTGGTAAATATTGAGATTGTATACAAACACAGTATAGGATTATACATTTTAAAATATTCTTTTCTCTAACAGCTGAAATATTTACTGAGAATTTTGGACCAGATTTCCGAGAGGGTGAAACTTTCTTTTCTGTATTTGCTATTTTCTTCCCTGCTGCAACTGGCATTCTGGCTGGTGCAAATATCTCAGGTGATCTTGCAGTAAGTAGTATGTTATCATATTACTGCTTAGTGTACAGTTTGCATATTTACTTGTATTGCAAGTATTCATTTAAATGTTTCTTTCAGGATCCCCAGTCAGCCATACCTAAAGGAACACTGTTGGCCATCTTAATTACCACATTGGTTTACATAGGAATTGCAGTATCTGTAGGTAAATGGTTGATTTTTACTTATTAATTCCCGAGGTAAGCTTTGATATAGTTACAACATGTTTTGCTGTAGCTATGTTTTTAGCTTTATAGGCAGAATGTATAGTGATACTTATAACTAACTTTTTTGGCAGGAAATTCACCCAGATTTGACAGAGGTTTGGGATAACCCCCAGAAAATCTTTATTTCCATATGCAGAATAGAACTTGTCCTTAATGCTTTGAACATTCCATCTGCACTGGGCATGATCCAGAGCTTCACTGAGATGCCACTCTATCTCCTCTCTTTTATTCCTCGCCCCCATCCTTTAATCTAGGGAATGGTCCAGTGGGCTGGGAGACGAGTTCAATGGGAGACCATGAGTTCAAATGCCTGTTCTGTTGATTGTCCTTAATATTTCACAACACAAATATTAAGCAGGTGGTCACTTCTGGCAGGAAAAAAACCCAGGTTGCTCACATGACAGACCCAAATCTCATCTCCTTAGCTATGCAGTCTTTCAGAATTAATGTATCAAATCTCTGGTGGCTGCTGCTGCTACTCTAACCCCAAGACAACACTCCCTTGGCATCCACTCATGTTACAGCCCTTTAAACTTAGACAACATTCTCATGACTAGTAACTCAATCTATGTAACTCAATGCCAAATTATTGTTGCTTTCCAGTGGCTGTTCCACATAAAGAATAAGGACCTACTACTGCTATCTTTTCCTCCTTTTTAGATGATGTGCTGTGAATCTAAAGGCCTTGCATTCAAACTCTTTTGATTATATGATGGAGATGGTGAAAATCAATAAAGGTCTGGCTACGCTGCATTTTAAAACTGGTGGCAGTGAGTCTCAGTGCCTAGGTCTGCAGACTCAGGCTTGCACCTGTGTAGATGTAGTGGCTTGGGCTGAAGCCCATCTCCCTCCCTAGGCTTTAGATCCCAGGTTCCAACCTGGGCCCAAATGTTTGCATTGCTGTTTTTAGCACCATGGCACAAGCCTCAGTCTGTAGACCTGGGTTCTGAGACTTGCTTTTTTAAAGCAAGGTTTTAAAATGAAATGTAGGCCTACCCCAAATTTCATGTGATAGAATTCATGTTTTTTCATTATCTCCTATTAAAACCGGGAAACTTAATACAAGACCTTGAATTAAAAGAATGTTATGTTAGCAAAACCAAACAATTAGGTTAAGAAATACAAAAGTTATGATTGAGGCAAGGGTCCTTGCATAGATAATCTGCATAAGAATGGGTGGTGAATGAGGCAGAGCTTTGTGTAATCAATTAGGTGATTTGTCTGAAGGACTGTCCCCCCCATCTCATTCACTATACACCTTCGAACTTCTGTGAATGATGCAAGGGGAAACAAAGTGCAAAACAGCCTTTTTTGTTAAGGCAAGGGAACAGGACACAGAACTGGGTTCTGCCCTCTCTCTACCACAGGCTTCCTATGTATTGTGTGTAGGGATGTAAATAATGTTTAAAAACTAACCATGTAATCCTTTTAAAATTCTATCAATTATATAGTTAAACATTTATCTGGGGAACTAGGGGTGGAGGGGTGTTACATTTTAGGTAAGGCTCTGCTGCTGCTGCCACTGCACCTGGCAATCCCCACCGCTGCTGCTGTGTCTGGGGTGCTGCTGCTGCCTCGCATCTTGGCATGTCCAGGGTCCCAGCAGCTGGGACAGACCCTGGCTGTGGGGCCAGCAGCCCGGAGGGACCCTGGGCGGGTGCACGGCTGGCAGCCCAGAGGGATCCTGGGCAAGTGGTGTGGCAACTGGGACCTCAGACATGGAGTGGCAGCCAGGACCCTGGGCAGAGTATAACCATTAACAGAAACTGATAAACATCAAGCTTATCAGTTAACTGGTTAAATTCTTACATTTCTAATTGTGAGTCAAGTCATTTAAACCAGGATTTTTAGAAGTAGCTAATTTTTGTTACTCACTTTCTGGATAATCAATCTGGCCTGATAATTCAGCAGTTGTAAGCACTTGCAGCTTGGGTGCTGTGCGTGCTAAGCATGTCTGTAGAATCAGGCACTAGGTGTATAAAACTGGGCATCTGAAACTGAACAGCCTTGTAAATCTTGGTATTAACGTCTTTCTCGACTCTGCAGCTGTGTGATGGGAATGATGCATGTGATGTGTGGAGATATAGGTGTTTATGAAGACACATTTTATTAATATGAGAGGCAGTCAGGTACTCTTGTGCTTAGTGCAAGAGAAAGGTCCATTAGAAAACAAAACCTGCTCTGTATTCAGTGCAGAATGTGGATGGTGTGCAGTAAATAAGGCATCGGGTCATACATTGAATTAGGAGGACTAAAGGAAGTTGAATAGCTAGTTACCTCCTCAGCCAGTACTATCTATCCTGAATATTGAATAAGACTGGAGTCATGAGGGAAAAACAGAGTGTAGACGTATTTTGGAAAATGCACCATACATACATGCAAGGTGCCAGGATTAGGGTTGCACAGGCAATTCTAATTCTGTCCTTTTTTAAATTTTGAGTGCTTGATGGTCTTTTCTGTGGTGCCTATCACTATAGTAATTGAATGCATCATGAACATTTAGTTAATTTTTCATAACACCATTTTACAGATATGGAATTGAAGAACAAAGATTAAGGTTGACAGTATCCATTAATTTTGGATACCAAATTTCAGATACTTAGGACCTGAGTTATCACAGTACATAGCATTATACATTCACATATTCAAGAACAGCTCCCATTGACTTTAGCTGCAACTGTTAGCGCTCAGCACTTCTGCAAGTCAGGCCAGGCTATCAGGTTGGGCATGCAAAAAATGCGGAATAGATAGTGGCTACCTCTGAAAAGTTTGGTTTACGTGGCTTTCCCAACATCACATGAAAATTCTGTGGCAAAGGCAGGAATTAGACTAGAGTTCTGCAAAGCAAGGATTCAACTGCTTTAACAATGAGACCCTCCTTTCTCTTACTGCAGTCCCCTGCTTCATTCACTGCCTGCCTTCTAACTTCTACAATGAATGAAGCAGTGGTCCTGCAAACAAAGTCTTCATTACTCTGGGAATCAATTAGGGTTATGTACAGTCCCTCTTAATGAAGGAGGGCTACTGTGGAAAAAATAGTTTTTAATTACATGATCACATACTATCATAATGCATACATACGAGGGGCTAAATTAAAGTTGCACTAGCAACTTTAATTCTGGCATTTCCTAACTCTTGAATGCTTGACTTTGCAATCTTAATGTTCTTTTTAATGTCGTTTGTGTGTGTGTGTATTTTCCTAGGTTTATATAAAAGCAAACTGGAAAAACATTCTATCATGTAGCAACCATATGGACACAGTTCATTATGGCTGTAGCTCTTAGATCCACCACACAGACTTGTGGCACTTAAGCAAACTGAGTAGCTGATAGCAAAAGTAGGTAGTCCTCCTTTACGTGGACTAGCACTAGAGGAGGATCACTCTGTGTACGCAAGTCTCTCTGTGCCAGTGGGCATCATGGGTATTTGCTGACAGCAGGGAAACCGTCAGGAATCATGAATTCCATTTCATCCTCTGGTCATGGACTACTATAGCTCCACCTCCATTCTCCCTTGTCCCTTTCAGTGTGTCCTTGACTCTTCCTCATTCCAGTCCCATTCTCTGTGCCTAACCAATTCCAGTCTCCACTCTTTGTTTCTTGTCCCATCCTCCCCCAACTCTGACCCAGTTTTGTCTTGTCACATTCTAGTCTGGCTCATGCCACCTCTTCATTTCAATCAGGCAGCTTTCTCCTATATACTGCCTGGGTGTCAGCAAACTGACTATTAGAATGTAGCAGATTCCCAGGTTTCAGTTCTGGTACCCAGGCCAGAGCTGCAAGTGTTTGGCAAGGTCTCGTTCAGTTCTGGGCTTGGAGCGTGCCCAGTGCAAATGAAATCTTTGTGGAATTCAGCTGCAAACATCTAATAAGTCTTTACTTAAATTGGGCAACCAGGTGTGGTGTTTTTTGTTTAAGGTTTATAACTTGGTGAACTTTGGGATAGCAAAAGAGGCACATCTGATACAAAAACCACCCCTGCCAGATTTTGAGACCCTGATCCAAAGCATGGGGATTCTAGAGCTTTTCAAAGTAAAGAGCCGTGAACATTTTAATATGGGTAAAAGTGTATTTTTCACTAATCTCATTCTCAAACTACCTAAGTGGGTTGGCTGACATCTTCCAAAAAAGTTTAGCCGAGGCAGATAATTGGCATGGAAAATTTCAGCTCAAATGGTTAAGATTTGGCAAATGTTTTATAAGCAGCTGAAAAGCATTTTTACTAAGAAATGTTAGTTAACCTAAATATGCAGTGCTAATAGTTTTATGTTTAATCCATGTTAGTTTTATGTGTCTGAAGTTTACTTAGTTCATAACTGCTTATGACTGAATACAATGTGTGTGAATATTTAATACAAATACAGAAATATTTCAACAAAAAAATAAATGGAAATCACTGAGCATCGTTTTAGAAATTTAAATCATGTTCTGGTAACTTTCAGAGGTAATATACTGGTGAAATATTTCTTTTTCAGGGGAGAAGCCATTTCAGCCATAAGATATCACATGCTATATTTTCTTTTGTTCCTAAAACATTCAAGTCATTCTTTCTTTGAAAAAACTTGATCTGCAGATCAGCAAAGACTAAGAGAATTCCCTTAATTCAATCTTTAAAACTCCTAATTAAATACATATGTTTTCCCTTAAATACTAGATACTACTGGCCATTAGCCAAGCTCCATTTAACTTAATTTCAGTAATTACATTTAGAAGATTAAACAATAACCATTTTGCTAAAGATAAGAGCTAAAAAAGTCAAAGTAGAGATTTGCATATTTTATGTAGCAGGGTTTTTGAAACTGAGTTTATGAATAGCTTAGTTTATTTTTGTTAAACAGGTATAACTCCATTTATTACCTGGATGCTGATCTACTTATTCTTTGTACTTTCCACAGTATTTCTTATTGACCTTTAGCAGTGGCATCACAAATCATTAATCATAATCTTCAGTGAATTAAAGACTACAGCTATCAGAGTGATGAAACTTTGTTAGAAAAGAGTGGATTTGTTTTAAAAAAGCCTCAAAACTTCTATTTACTTTTGTTACTGCCCACTAAGTGGTGTGGTTTGGGTGTGTGGTTTTTGTGTTTTTGTTTTTTATTTTTATTTTTTTTTATTTTTATTTTTTTGGTCAGCTGTGGTACTCTTAGTCCCACAAATTAGCTGGCCTGCAGTGAGAATCTTACATATTTACATAATGTTATGGCATCAGCTGATTTGAGTTATTGAGAAATGGAGAACTTGAATAATAATTTGTATTCAAAACAAGCAAATTTTGAAGTGAGCATACAAGAATAGCATTACATTTGGTGAAAGGAAATATTCTTTCTGAGCATCTTCCACTATAAAATCTGAGCGAGAGAATATATAGACATGGTTTATTTCATATCATGACATAGTTTCAGACTAATACAAGAGCTATAATACCATAAACTAAGTTATAACAGCCTGAGTAGCTAAAATTGTAGGGAGGAAACAACAACATTTTCAATAACATGACTAGTCTGCTAATTTAAAAAATGGTAAATGATGATTTAAAAGTGTGTGTTTTGTAAAACTTTTTGTGATTTAGAACAAAAGTACTCATATGGGTGCCTCTTGCTTTTATTAAAATACTATATATAAAAAAAAAAAGCGGTAAAACTCTAGCCCCAAAGCAACCCAACAAGTGGCACTTCCCACTCAACCCACATCCTCACAGCACAGGAAAACAAAATGTTAATTTTAAAACTGGTGATTTTTATAATCTAACTTTTTCTCAATGTTTTGTTTCTTTACTTTTATTAATTATGGATTAAGTAAATTGGTTTATAGAATTTCTCTGCTTATTTGAGATGCAGCCAACAAAAGCAGATTGCTTATCTTAATGTACAAGTGCCTTGTATTGATGATATTGCTAAAACATTATGCAATAACTTATGTATGATGTTTTCTTGTTTACTTTTCCATCCAAAAAAATGAAGCATATGTGTGTGTGTTAAATGTCAGGAGTAATTTAAAGGAAATGCTCTTGTTTTGTAATGCAGAACTGTTAGAATACACTTACTAAAAAAAGATAATTGAACTTGACATAGATTTTTTGAACAGACAGTTTAACTGCCACTGGACAGTATTTTGTTTGGGTCCACACTAGGTGCTTGTGTTGTTCGTGATGCCACGGGTAACATCAATAGCACCATCATTACCGAACTGACAAATTGCACTACTGCTGCTTGCAAGTTAAATTTTGACTTCTCATCTTGTCTGAAGCAAAATTGTCCCTATGGTCTGCTCAATAACTTCCAGGTGAGACATGCTTTAAGGCTTGAGAGAGCATCAATTAAATGTTTGTTTTGTTTGTTTGGTGGTTTTTGTGGGGGAAGGTGATATTTATTGAACATAGCAAATTTGTGAAATAAGCCTGGATTAAAATATAGACCATCTACTGTAAATGTAAGTAACGTCTGGAATATGTATGTTTGTTCTTAGAAAACATGTCTTTTTTGTTAAATGTTTCATGCGTGTTTCTTAAAGGCTTTCTTTAGTGAGGTATTTTCACTATACTGTATACATGAATAGCAAGATACATCTGTATTAAAGAATTTTACTTTTATCTCCAGATATTGTAATTTGGAGTAGATCTCTGCTCAAGTCAAGAACAAATTGTGTGGTTGGTAGGTTGCAGAACATTCATGGTTTAAAGCTCTGAGCCATTAAACCTTTCTAGCAGATAGGTATATGCAACCTAACAAGGCTTTTGGAGTCATTAACTATCCCTCGCTTTTTATCTTCTAACATGTGTAAAGCTTTTTGGTAATACTGTTGTTAATTCCCTCACTGTTCTAAGTAAATTTTCTTCTATCTTCATCCTTGTTCTTGGTTAAGTTAACTTTTATTACCATGCTGATATTCCCAGGATATGTTTTGAGTTCAAGGAAAAATTAAAAATATTTATCCAGGATACCAAACTTTTTTTTTTTTTTGAATAATTTAAATCATATTACCATACGTAAAGGGGAACCCATTAAATTGAAATTTAGCATGTGTGTTTAAGAGGCTAGTTCTTCAACTGATTGCTCATGTATATTCCACAGTAGGTGTGCATGCTCGCCACATGCACCTGTGCCAGAAGTTTTTTCCCTTAGCAGTACCAGTAGGGGGAGTGCCCCTCATGATCTGTGGAGTGGCGCTGCCCTGGCGTGCTATAAGGGGCACTGCACACTCCCCTACCCTCAGTTCCTTCTTGCTGCCAGTGAAGGTGCATCAGAACTTCGAAGCTCCAGCTTCGCTGCAGCTCGTCCTTAGCGTTCTAAGTAGCTACAGGTACTGAATAGTTTTTCAAGTCAGTTCAGTTAGAGTGCCGAGGCTGGGGCATGCCCTGAGCCCCGGGCTTTAAGTCATGAGACACTTGCAGGTGTTCTATGCCTGTTTACTGTTCACTCTGTTTGGGTGAGACCCATATCAACAATTGTTGCAACATCTGCAAGTTGTTCAAGCCCTGCATGAAGTGAGAGAAGGACATTTTGACTCTGGGCTATCCCGATGGAGTCGGCACTGACCCCGACTCCAGCACGCCTCTCCAAGTCAGCACTGGGCACCATGAGGTTTAGGTTGGATATTAGAAAAACCCCTTTTTCACTATAAGGGTTGTGAAGCACTGGAATGGGTTACCTAGGGTGGTGGTGGAATCTCCTTCCTTAGAGGTTTTTAAGGTCAGACTTGACAAATCTCCAGCTGGGATAATTTAGTTGGGGATTGGTCCTGCTTTGAGCAGGGGGTTGAACTAGATGACCTCCTGAGGTCCCCTCCAACCCTGATATTCTATGATTCTATTTGGGAACAAATGTTTGAAGATGCAATCTAGCAGATGAATGTATAACAAAATCTAATGGTTGGAAACTGAAGCTAGACAAATTCAGACTGGAAATTTTTAACAGTGAGGGTAATGAACTATTGGAAAAATGCACCAAAGGTTGTGGTGGATTCTCTATCACTGGGCAATTTTTAAAACAAAGATTGGATTTAAAAAAAAAACCACACACATGCTCTAGTTCAAGCAAGAATTGTTCCAAGAAAGTTCTATGCCCTGTGTTCATACAGTAGAGCAGATTAAATTATCACAATGGTCCCTTCTGGTCTTTAGAATCTATTAAATAAATGTGTTCAAGGAAATGTTGGACCATCCACAGAGATTGCATGGCCCTGGGAGGGGAATAATTTTTGTTTCCTCTGTCAGACTGGACCTAATATCACTCCCTTTTGTGGCATATAGCTAAAACACTAGGTTGCTGAAGCTCTCATGCACCTCAGCAACTGTGAGTGGATCTCATGGCCACTATAGCACTGTTCTTTCCTCCAGCAAACTAAGTATTGGATCCAGTGACATTTGGGGATTGTCGTTCTTTTTTTTTTTTTCTTTTGTTTGGGGGTGGGTTTTTTTTTTTTTCTTCCTTCTCCCTTTTCAGCAAATAACAGACCCAGAGCTGTAGGAAATCAGACCTTTGGGGAGGAGTTTTTGTTTTTTCCTTCTCTATCCTCAGGAGAAAGGGGAAGCCTGAATTTATATTTTCTCCTCCATCAAAGTCTAAGTACCACAGATTAAGGCTTTTTCTTAGAGTTCTGCTTGGTTTTCTCTTCCAGGCCACATAAGTGAAGCTCAATTCTTTTGCTCCTCAGTCAGACTTCCCTGTAATTTTTGGCTTTTTTTCTATTCACCTTCCGTATATGGGGTGGAAATGGGTGTGCCTAATTGCTTGCTACTGCTAATCATAACACTCCTCTATTAGCTACTATGACTACTTGATTTCTTTCCCACACAGCACCTAGGGCCCTCCTAGCTTTTTTTCGTGTCTCCTCTGTTTCTGCTAATTGTTTCTTCCTCTAGCCCTGGGTGGAAAAGGCTGTTCAGTCTTCAAGATAGGTATCCTTCACAAACAGGCTTTCTTCCTTTTAAAGAGTTCTTCCCCCCCGCCCACCCCAGCTTCTAGCAGCTGTGTAAGCAGGGATGATCTTTCTGAGAAGGGTAGGGATAATTTCCCTGAGGAAGAGTCTAACTGAAAGTTTCCCTATATATACATTTTAAGAGGTTCAGTCGTCAGAATGCTGGCCACCTTCCAGGTGGAGCTTCCACAGTCTTGTATCTGAGACAGGTATTAGGTAGAGCTCTTTAACAACATGACTTCCTCTTCTTCAGGATGTTAGGTATCATCAAATTTCTGCCAGACACCATCTCTATGCCTGAAGCCACACCTTATAAGTTACTGTATTTTGTCAAACAGCTAAAATACCTCTCTTAAAATTGCATTTTCTTTTGACTTATGATTGCTCTTATTGATGTAACTAAGTGAATTCCAAAGAAATTCAGAAAGAAAGGAATTCTTTCCTTAGACCATTAATAAGATACTCTTTGATGCTCTTAAGATTGGTAGTTGCATTATGTTTGTTTTGTAAGTTTATGCAGTTAATTTTGGCTCACCAGATTCTCTAGCTGCAGAGCTCAGATTTGGTTGAATAGAGCAGCTAACAGTCTGTTTTAAGAAATCATACATATGACTTAAATATTTGAGTTGGAATAAAAAAGCCAGCGTTTACTGTCCTGAAATATTCTCCATACTGTGAATGGTAAATGGTATTTGAAAAAAATCTAGGAGTTGTAGAAGTAAAATAAACAAAAGTCTGTAGCCACTGCTGAGTGAATGCTATTGTAACAGTTCTGAAGAGCATTCAGCTGAAACATCTGTCTACAGAATTCTAGTTTATTTTTATCAAAATCATTGTTTTATTTAGAGGCAGATGTTCAGTCCATTCTGTTAGGTACATGTGAAATTGTTTATATCCTGCTTTCAGGTAATGAGCATGGTATCAGGATTTGCACCACTCATTTCTGCTGGCATCTTTTCAGCCACACTTTCTTCTGCATTGGCATCTTTAGTGAGTGCACCTAAGATTTTTCAGGTAAGCATATAATGTTTTTCTTTCATAACAAAAGAACTTTGAATCCACTTTAAACTAGAATATTGAGAACAGGGAGCTTTTGTATATTAGTGTCTTGATTCATATCACTTGAGATTCCTCAGTAGTGATTCATTCCAGTGCTAACCTCTGCTGCTGTCAAAGCTTGCCAAGAAGCAGCAGACTCAATTTGACTTCATTCTTAACAGTTTTTCACTGCCCACTGGACTCTGAATAGCAGCAGTTAAAATTGACAACAGTGTGATTATTTTCCACTTTGTTGTAGTGTGACACAGTTATAAGTAAGGCTGAGATGTCATGGATATTTTTAGTAAAAGTCAGGGACAGATCATGAAAAATAACAGCATGTGACCTGCCCCTGGATTTTCCTAAAAAATATCTTTGACAAAAAGGATAGGTGGGTTCAGCACCCACCACTGCTGGGGCTCCCAGGTTCCCTACTAATGCCGTGGGTGTGAGCTCCAGGGTCCACCTACCCCTGGGGCTGGGCTGCTGCAGGGTGCCCTTACCCTAGGCACCTGGTAGCTTCAGGGTCCCTCAGCCACTGGCCATAGTTGCAGCAACAGCTAGACAGCTGTGCAGGATCCACCCACCGGTGGCTGGGGAATTGCACAGCAGGGCTGGCTGGGAGCTTCAGCCCCAGAGTAGAAAACGTCACAGAGGTCAGTGGAAGTCATGGATTGCGTGACATAATCTTAGCTTTAAGTTAAGAGCAGCAGCAGAGGCAATGGACCTGTCTGCACAGACTCTAAGGAAGAAAGCACTACACAACCTTCAAAATGTGAACTGAAATTTTCTTAGCAACCAGATGGGCTAAAAAAGAAAAAATGAAGGTTTAAATTCTGCAGAAGCTGTTGACACTTGCTTGGGAAAGAATCCTGCTTACCACAGCTCAGTGGTATATTCGAGGTCTGCTTAAAATGTCCTATTGTTGAAAAGCAAAGTAAACTCTTGGGAAGTAACCAAAGATTAATGAGTTTGATCTGGAATTTAAAGAAGAAAAAATATTGCCACAATGAGATCTTATGCAAATTTGTGGCGCTACTTCTGATAATCTTATGCTGCCTCTTCCATCTGAGTGTAGGGCTCTTAAAGTTTTAGATTTCAAGATACACTGGAAAGCTTTTACCTGCCAAGACTTAAGCCCAGAGTTGTTTACTATGCAGTAAGTGATGACATTATTTAATAGTGCAGAGTTTTGTATTTACTTGACTGCTGTAAGTGGTGATGGTGTTCTTGCATTGAGGCCATGGTTTGAATTGGTTAAGAGGTTGGTGGGGTGGTTCCTCTAGGTCAGAGCTAAGAGTGTTGCTTTGGCAATATGGAATGGTTTACTCTGCTCTTTGCTGTACCTTTTCTTTGGATAGAGAAGCTGATAGTTTGACTCCTTTTAGTGATCATTTAATTAATTTTTAATGCTGTTGGTAGTTGCGTATCTTCCGTATCTGCTGGAGGTTCCTTTTCGGAGCTAATGCACTGAAGTTAGTTGCAATTCAGAATGCTTAAAGATATTGTAACAATAACTGAGTAAAATTGTAGAGTTTGTAAAAACTTATTTCTCAGGGAACTTTTATACCAAACACTCAGCAAGACTGGGTATTGTGTATCTTGGTTAGTTGCTGGAGCTGAAAGGTCCTGTTTTGTTACACATTTTTTTCCCCTCGCTTGTGGTGTTGAGGTTTGTAATAAAGGGCTCTGTTTTTTCAGAGTTAAAGATAACGCCCCACCTAGCTGTGTGTGTTGAATAACTGCAGTTTAGTTACTGTAGGAATGCTTCATGTTTGAGTATCATGAGAGGATACCATACACTTAAACAAAAAAACCAAAATCCCAGACCCAAGACCACTGCAGAAGGAAGCCAGATAGTGAATGAGAATAAGAAAGGTTTGACACACAAGCACTACAGTAAAGCAGAGAGAGAGAGTAGCTTTGAGAATATTTTCTGTATCTTGATGAAATTCTTGGTTCAGTATAAAAAAATAAGTGATTAATTTTGTGACTTTTTTTCTACTGTCACATGACAAATGTTAGTTTTTTTTACAAAGAAGGGAAAAAACTATCCTCATTGTATTGATGTAGGTGAAAACTCAGGAATGGGAAGGTGTCACTTGCTCTAAGATCACACAGTAATGCAAAGGCAGAGTAAAGAATAGAGTCAGCATGTCCTGATTCTCAACCCCATGCTTTAACAAGACAACACTAGCCCTCCATTGAATGCATTAGTGTGTATCTCATGCAAAATTATCTTAATTAAACCATACTAACTTTGTATTTTCTTTCTTAGGCTTTATGCAAGGACAATATCTATCCAGGCCTTCTAATGTTTGCTAAAGGCTATGGGAAGAACAATGAACCATTACGAGGATATATTCTGACTTTCTTGATTGCTCTTGGATTCATATTAATTGGTTAGTTAATTTAAATTAGAGTAAAAATTTTGAATACATTCTTTTTGTGCTTAAAATGCTGTACTGTCTTATGCTTGGATGACAGGAGTTTTGGGGATATATTTTTATTTTATTTAATATTTAAAAAATGTAGGTGTTGGCTTGTGTTCGGAAATCTGTTCAGTGAATGAGATTTGAGGATTGTTCTCTCGCACATTCAGAAGTTACTTCGGATTCATCTCAGGGCTTGTCTTCACTATTGTGGGGATGGGCGCTGGTGTTGATTTGGTGGGTCTTCCACTAAATTGATGACAGAGTGCTCGCTAGTACTGCAGCTCCCCGAGAAGATAAGGGAAGTTGGTGGGAGAGCATTTCCCGTCGACACAGTGCAGTGAAGACACCACGGGAAGTTGACCTAAGCTCCATCGACTCCAGTTATGTTATTCATGTAGCTGGAGTAGTCTAACTTAGGTGAATTTACCCTTGTAGTGTAGACAAGGCCCAAGTCTCAACTAGTGGGGAAAGGTAACCGTTAATATCCACGGACTGTAGCTAATCAGATTTTCTTTTAATCCTTTCCCAACTCTATTGTATTGTCGTCTTATTCATAAGCCTATTAGAGTGAGCTGTTGTATGATGTGAAAGCCTTTTATATTTCCAGATTTTTAATACATACATACTAGACAATAAAACATCACTAATCTATGCTTGCGTAAGTGGCAAGCTTGCACAAATAGAGGACTTCAAAGTTTGCTGTCCACTGAAGTGCAAGATTTTCCTAGTGTTGCCAGAGGTGGGGGCCAGCTCAGGTAATATGTTTCTTGCAGGTAGATAGAAGATCTTTCACATCATTCTCTAGGTCCTTCCTGGACTGCTTATGTTAAAAATTGTTGCTGATACTCTTATCTCTTCCTTATCTTGCTTATTCTGCATTTTTGAGGGCTGTTGGAGGAAGGAAAGACTAAGTTATCACTGCTGTCACATGTGGCCTGGAGGTTTCATTAGAATGAAGAAGGTCTTAGTAGACTAAAGTGTCATGTTCTTGAATGGCTGTATCTTTGATTTCAGTCCTTTTGTGGTCATGGGAAATGATTAGTGATGGTAGCTACTACTGCTTTCTATCCAAGTGAAAAGGAGATCCCTACGCTCTCCCACCTCCTAATCCTTTTAGGAAGGATAAGGCGGGGATGGGGGAGAGAGGGAGTGCTCTTTCCTCTCCAAAGGAGGGCAGAGGCTGCACCCCGCTCTCTCTGTCTGCAGTTGCACTGAGACTAGTTACAGAGAGCCTAGCTGCTGCGTCTCAAATTCCAAACCTCTACTTGAATCTGCCAAGACCCTCTTTACTCTTGGGACAGCTTCAAGTGCTGCAGAAGGAAGGATAAACCCTCTCCCCCCCGACATGCACGCGTGCACACACACACACACACACACCCTATTAAAGGGTTACATCAGCAGTAATAGTAATAGCCTTGCTTCAGTCTTCTTTTAAGATGAGTCAGACGAATATGCTTCTCTGTTTGCCCACAAGTGTATGATTTCACATGTTATAGCTCCCACAGACCTCGATTAAACTGTAATCTCTCCTCCTGTCACATTCCAACGCTAGTGCAGACTAATGAAAACTTAATATTCATAGGCTAATTGTGTAATTCTGGAAAATATGTAAACAACCTGAATTAGCTACCAGTGTAGTCAAATAGCAAACAGTATCTAACTTCATACAACTTTGGTACTCCTTGAGTGCCTTCAAGTTAAATAGGGAATATTTTAAACAAATGTCTGCTGCACATTAATTGATCACAAAGAATTGTGACTCACATTGAAAGCTTGAAACATTAAATTCAAAGTTTATTATGATTCCATGAGAAAATAAAACTGAGACTAAACTTACCTCTTTGAGTGGAAAGGCACTCCTTAATTGAGGAAGAGAAAGGTAAAGATAACTGATTAAACTAGACAAGACTTTATCAAGATATAATTGAATATATTAATATTTGGACTCTTGAACTGAGAGAACTGATTTTCTACAAATCTCCTTAAAAAGTATCTGGAGACACAAAGGTACTGGGATTTTGGTGGCAGAATAGGCTCTTTCTGAAACAGATTTTAGTTTTACGTGTTTGTGTTTTCTAGTAGCTGAAATGATTTCAGAGAAGTTGTTCAGAACAGTTTATGGAATTAGACCATTATATAGATATGAATAAAATAAAACATGTTACAAATTTACTGTTTCCACTAGAGAGAAGGAGGCCCTTATAATAAACTTTTGGTCCTGGGATTTTTAAAGCAGTTTGACAACAAGCTTAACTATTTGTTTCTCTTTGTGTTTTTACAGCTGAACTGAATGTCATTGCTCCAATAATCTCCAACTTCTTCTTGGCTTCATATGCCTTAATTAATTTCTCTGTATTCCATGCTTCACTTGCAAAATCTCCAGGTAGGAATTTCATATTTGGGGGTTTAATGCATTTTAAAGCTACTCTAGAAACAAAGTATTTCTGCATAGAAGTTATTAATTTACTAGTTGAAGAATTTAATAAAATAATCTTAGAAAAATTACTAGATTAGCTGAATCAAACCCCTACTTAAGTATGACACTAAAGTAGCCTCTTCGTTAACTATAGGAGGCTTGTGGCTGTAGCTGCCACAGTGTGGGAACCTGAGTAAGATGTCTTTTTCCTTCTATTATGCCTTCCAAGAACTAATTCTAAACCATGTGTGTGGGTGCAGTATATAAAATGTGACTAGAATTTTAATTTTTTTTCCTCCATTTGTTTTGAAAGCTCTGGTTTAAGGGCTAGGACCAGGATTTTCAAAAAATGGGTGCTTTAAGTTAGGAGTATAAGGGCTTGTTTACATGAAGGAGTGAGTCTATGCTAACATTAGAGACCACACACACACGAATGATCTATGTCCATATGATGCAAAGGTTTAAAGCATACTAACTGATCAGTTAATATGTATTCTATAATCCACTTTGAAAATGTGTTTAGTCTACACTTACGTCATATGCTGTGAACTTCTGTTCATGTGAACACATCACTTATTCTCAGTAGCTTGGCAGGCTACCCGCTACTATCCCATGATGCCAGGGCTGATCTATCTGTCTGTGTTCTCTATTGCTCATGTAGAAGATATATCACCTCCTTGTTCAAATGCTGGTACAAGGCCAATACCTGTCCATTTGCTCCTGGCATTGTATACCTCAGCCTTCCAGCAGTACTATTGTTGCTATCATTGCACAGTCCCAGCCACGTAGACACTGATTTTATATATAATATGAATCAGGAAACAATCGACTCTGTATGTAGTCAGTGCATACTATATGTAAAACACAGTGCAAATTAAACCCTGTGTATAGATATGGCCTGTTTTCATGTTTAGGTGCTTGAATTTTCTAACATTCTGAATACCCATCATCTCTCATTGACCTCTGAGCTAATGTGCCCAGCTAATGAAGTGTGTATACCTCATCCTAACCTGAATTACAAAGGAGTAAAACTTCACTAGGCAAAGAGACTGGGGTTCAATCTCTAAGGGAACTGTTTTAGGGTCTCACCTGGTTGATATGGGAAGGAGGGAGGGGGGGAGAGAGAGAGAGAGAGAGAGTGACTGAAATGCTGGCTCATTACGTAGGTGATGAATGGAGCTAAGAGCTATGCCTCATGAACAAGGAAGCCACAAGAAAACTAAAGCCCTTAATGAAATAGGAAGGCCCTCCTAGGAGGGAGTGATGCTTTCTCCTGGCAGAACACTGGACCAGGACTCTGTCCTTTTTATTTCCCTCCCATCAACACTGGAATTATGTGGCGATGCTGGTGGGAAGGGAGTTTTATTGTTTTTTTTTTTAGTTAAGCAATCCTGATGAAAAAATCCTGTTTGTAAAGACTACTTGCCCCCCAGGAAAATAATTCCTATGGTGGTGGTGGTGATTTCCTTTGCCCCAGGGCTTAAAAATTGATGACTCTAATCACAAAAAATGGGGCAGCAAAGCCATTACACTTCAATTTTTATATTATCTGTAACAAAAGTATTGTTATGCTTTATAAAAAAAAATTTCAACATAAATAGGAATTTTTCAGTTTTTAGCCTACTGACTTAAGTTGGAGCCCTTTTTAAAAAGTCATCTTCATTCTGTTTGTCTGGGGCCAAATTTATAAAGTTGCATTAAGTTGCCTTTGATTTATTTGTGCAACCTTGTGTGCATGTCTATTTATTTTATTCTTTATACAAACAAGTGATAAAATTAATACGTTGAAAGCCCACATATATATGTATATCCTGTTTCTATTTACAGTT
Organism: Dermatemys mawii; assembly: GCA_007922305.1. Classification (NCBI taxonomy): domain Eukaryota; kingdom Metazoa; phylum Chordata; order Testudines; family Dermatemydidae; genus Dermatemys; species Dermatemys mawii. The sequence continues at coordinate 3,138,558 of ML677339.1, forward strand.
GAGCCTGCTAGATTGTGTATTAAATAAGCAGGCATATTTTGAATTTTCTGTATGTCAAGTTAGATGCATATATTCACTTCTGGAAGCATATGTGTAGAGCACAAATGATGCAGTATTTGCAGATTAGCCATATTAAAAGACTAATAATATTCTTGGCAGAATTTGATTTTTGTTTTCATAATTCATATGGATAAAATCAGTGTTTATTTTTAAGCATATATTTTCATATTTAATTTGTCAATTTGTGCAAAATTGTGAGTGTTAAGCATTTTTCAATTTTTATCAATTCAAATTTTCAGTTGCAGGAAACTGGGGGTAGGATCAGACAATCAGTCAATGACTGTAGACACAGATTCAAAAAGATAAAGCTTTGTAACCATTAAAACACAAATGGTCAACATCATGTCGAAATACACAAAAAGTGAATATCATTAAATCAAACTCTAAATTCTCAAGCAGCATTTTTTGTCTGTACGTTTGATTATCAGTGGAAATATTTTTGTTGGTTTGTGTATGTACAGTGAAATAGATGTTTACTGATATTTACAGATTTAGAAATCTAATGCTGTTAAGCCTAAATACAATCCATTAGTCACTGCTGTCTTTATCAGAATAGATGATCCTTGTACCTCTTTCTGAACAGCCCTTCAGCAACTCATGGTGTCAAACTTTGGCAACCTCAGTACTTCTCTTTGACAGTTACACTTTCTTCCTGAATGTGTCTGGCTGTACTCTCACATGATATTTGTCCTTTTTCTTTCAATGCTCTGGAGTTGCTCTTATCCTAATAAACAAAAACATTAAAAGTAGTTAGCTTAAATGGAGTGATAATGTGGAACTGAAAGGACAGCACTGACTAACATGGCATGCAGTCATTTGCATTGTGATTCAGCTGTACCATTTTCTAAAGGTGAGCTGCAAAGCAAAAAATCAAACCTGAGTAATGTATGGATTTCTGTGTCAAATACTTCCACTCACCAGGCTGGTAGGAATATCTATCACAGAAATAATATCAAACTACACTTTTTTGAAAAGTGACCTATACTTCTTGCCATATAAATGTTTCTGCGCCTGTCCTTAATAATATAGATGCAGCTTTCTTTGAAATACTGTGAGAAGTTTTTGGATGAGCTTTACAGATAAATATGTGTGTTTTTTTACACACGCGCGCATTCTCTCTCTCAAATTCTTTAACTTTTCCTATTTGTGCTTTGATTAGGTTGGCGTCCTGCTTTTAAGTACTACAATATGTGGGTTTCTCTTGTTGGAGCAATTCTCTGCTGCATAGTGATGTTTGTCATTAATTGGTGGGCAGCACTGTTAACATATGTCATAGTCCTTGGACTCTATATTTATGTCACTTACAAGAAACCAGGTAGGTATGTGTTTTCCAATTTAAAAAAAAATCTGAGCAAATTTGAGAAAGCTGAAGAACACATTAATCAAACTCTTTTCTGGTCTAAAGGCTTGAGCATCCTCGATGAGAATGTGATCTTTTAGATAATTAAAATCTAAAAAAGTCTTTACTGACCATGTGCAAACTATAATTTTTTCTCCAAAGCCTTATAAGGTGGTCAGATTGACAGCAAAAGTCACATGGCTGACAAAAAAGCCACCTCCTGCAAAATTCCAAGCCCCTGCTCCAAAGCATGTGGGCACTAGAGCTTTTCATATAAAAGGGGGCCATAATTTTTTAACAAGTGGAAAACATTTTTTTTCCATAATCTCATTCTCTGAAGTTTAAACCATTTTTACTATAGTTTTTCAGAAACATTTGGGCTGAGACCTTCTTCTTGCATGTAAAATTTCAGCCCAAATGGTTAAAGTTTGGCAAAATTATAAGCAGCTGAAAAGAGGATCTTGTAATTAGGGCCCTACCAAATTTGTTGTCCATTTTGATCAATTTCACAGTCATAAGATATTAAAAATAGTTAATTTCATGATTTCAGATATTTAAACTTGAAATTTCAGAGTTTTAACTGTAGAGGCCCAGTTCTGAAGACAGCGTCCTGCCAGCAGCAGTGCAGAAGTAAGGATGGCCATGGTATACCTTGCCATCCTTACTTCTGCATTGTTGCTGGCAGCAGATTTGCCTTCAGACTTGGGTGGCTGGGAAACGACGATGTCTGGCTAGTAGCCCAGCTCTGAAGGCAGAGGTGCTACCAGCAGCAATGCAGAAGTAAGGATGGCATGGTATAGCAGGACGCTGTCTTCAGAGCTGGGTGCCTAGTCACAGTTGCCACTCTCCATTCACCCAACTCTAAAGGTAGTGCATAAGTTAGGGTGTCAATACTGTGACACCCCCCCAATAACCTTGTGACCTCCAAGAGCCTGTCTTAGGTCAGCACCCCCAGTTTGAGAAACGCCTGGTCTCCCCAATGAAATCTGTATAGAATAGGGTAGAAGTACACACAAGACCAGATTTCACAGAGGAGACCAAATTTCACAGTCCATGACGTGTTTTTCATGGCCGTGAATTTGGTAGGACGCTACTTATAATGAGCAGTGTCAGGCAACCTTAAGAGGTGGGATGACTTGCTCTACCTATAATTTAAAATTGAAGTTCTCTAAATGGCTGTATGCCTTAAAATTCACACTCATCCATGCTCTGGCTTGTAAGAAATGAAGTTCTATTTGGTTATTATTTGAGTTATAAAAATTGGACTACTTGCATGAGAACATGGGAGACCAGACTTCTATAGCTATTTAATTTTAGTAAACTCATTATATTGTAATAATTCAATTTCTCTTATACAATGATAGTCTAAAAGGATAGTTTCCTAACCCATTTTTTTATCATGATTTAGTTTGCCTGTTTGGTTTTAAATCAATACTTAACCTTGCTAAATTTTCCTTTGCTGTAGAGTAGCATAGCTACAAAAAGTATTTGTACAAAGATTTCATGGCTTTTGTTAAACACCATAGAATTCTTTGAAATAGATCAGTTTAACTTCTAAATTTGACTGTGATATGAAACATCTAGTTGTCTAGAAAACTTGATTTGATTACAGAATTATTATCCTCTCTACTGTAGAGTTTAATTGATTCCCCCCCCAACTTAAACACAAGCTGCATTTACTTTAGCCTACTTTCAGTGGGAATATACTGTGATTTTAATTTGATCTTACCTATTTTTCAGTTGATGTTGGCGCTAAACAATCAGACACTGCATTTTGAGTTTGAGAAAATGGTTATATTAGTCAAAATAACTTGTTGCATAATATTAAATTTTTTAAAACAAATCTTCTCACAGATGTGAACTGGGGATCCTCTACACAAGCCTTGACTTACCTAAGTGCATTGCAGCATTCTGTTCGTCTTGCAGGTGTGGAAGACCACGTAAAAAACTTCAGGTAACAGATATGCTTATGCTGGAGGCATAGTGTAGAGGTTAGAAAAATCTCTTTCCATTTAACTGTGCACTTAGCAAAACAGGGTTTTGATGCTTCCAGTATCCACCACTCTTTATATGGAACTGTTTGGCTTTAAATCTCTAAGTCTTTGGATATTTTGACATATGGTTGGATCTTAGGACAGGAACATCCATCACAAGGCTGTGTTTCAGCTTCTCTTTACACCTGCCTCTGACAGCATGTCCATTCTTGACAAAGACTGCAATAGCAACACAGTCTTGGAGGATTTGCAGCCATGGGATGCAGAATTCTTGCTAATTCCTTGGAAATCTGCCCATATGTGAAGGGATCATATAATGAGAAAATACTGTGATTTCAGGGTAGTTAGGATAATGTTTCTGGGCTCATCTGCTTTGGAAAATTGACCAGAATAATTATTGTGGAACAAGTTATTCTGCAATAGCTATTTTGGAATAGTTCCTTAGTGGACACTATTCTGGAATAAAACTACCTTATTATACTATTCTGGAATAATTAGTACATTTCCATAGTGGAGTAACTATTATGGAATAAAATGGGCAAAACTATATATTTTTCAAACTTTTTCTTGGAAATGACTCCACTGCTGTGGCTGAATTTTTTCAGAACAAATCAGCCTGATGTGGAAGGTTATCTAGTCATGGGGATGGAAATCAGCCTTACATGGAAAATTTCAGGCCAGACAGTTAATTTTGCAAAGGTATAAACCACTGAAAACTTAAGTCAGGCAACCTTACTAATAGGCAATCCTGCTAGTCTCATGAACATGTTTTTATAAAATTATAAAATGACATTTCTCTCTGTATGTTTCTGGTTACTTCACTGAAACTCTGTCTTCACTGCTGAGCTAATATAGCTTAAAAATTAAATTGGCTACTATTCTGCGCTGTGTATAAACAACAAAATTGGCAGTTGAATTTTGATTATTAAGTCTTTGTTACTGCTGAAGATCTAATAGGCTTCTTAATTTATAAGCTAATAATTTTGTAACTGTCAGCAATATGCAAACTGGATGAATTTGTTAGTGGAATTTGACTTTATACATCAATTTAGTTATCACTTAACTGCCGAGATCAAACGTTTATTTGCAAAGGTGGTTTCCTACTTGTGTTAATGTGAAGAGTGAACATACTTTTGCTTATGAGGGAGCCTTTAAGATTAGATTGGAAATACTTTTTATGATTTTGTTTTCTATCATAGGAAATAGTTTTTCTAATTTTGAATGTTACTTAGTTTATGGTAAAGAATGGTTTTTAAAACTGTCAGTTATAAGACTCACCTGCCTTGGTATTAAAATGACTTGTTTTTGTTTTAAAAGAACCACCAACAGCAAGAGTTGTCATTGGTTCTTTTAAACGAAAACAGCAAACAGAAATTTGTTGTCTTGGCAAGATTGAGACTACCCACTTATTTTGATTGGGGAAGCTTGCTGGTTTGTGGATGTAGTGATTGTATAAATATAGCTATCAAAATGAGGGCTAGCTAAATCTTTACATCAGGGTTTGTGTGTATGAAAGTTAGAGGAAATAAACATTGCTCCTTGTGCTGTGCTACTTTTTTCCCCACAAAAGGGAAAATGAAAGGTGTTAACAAATGATCTTATGACCCCAGTGCTGGTAGGCATTCATATATTTGTTTTCTTCTTCAATTACAATCCACTCTTCTTTATTCAGCAGGTTTAGTACAGGCCAGGTGACATCACTCCTACCAGACACTTCAGTAACTTGACAGAATGTTTGGTTTTCATGTCTCCACTTTTTCATTTTAACTTTTTTTATTAAATATCTTGATTGTTTACATAAAGAGAATCTGAAAATTACGCATAAACTGAGTGATTTTTCCTTTTTAGTTGGAAGAATATTTGTTTCTATAGTGTTATACTAAATTCAGTTAAACTTATAGAATCACAGGACTAGAAGGCATCTTAAGAGGTGATGTAGTCGAGTCTCCTGCCCTACCTAGACCATCCCTGAAAGGTGTTTGTTTTACTTGCTCTTAAATCTCCAGTGATGGAAGCTGTGGAATCTCCCTAAGCAATTTATTCCTGTGTTTAACCACCCTGACAGGAAATTTTTCCTAATGTCAAAGTTAAACCAAATTACTTAAGTTGTTTTTATCAATACAAAGAAAATAAGTGAATTCTAATTTTTCCTCTTTTAAATCTAAAACTCTAGGCCTCAGTGCCTTGTTATGACAGGTGCTCCAAATTCACGTCCTGCTTTGGTTCATCTTGTCCATGCTTTCACAAAAAATGTGGGTTTGATGATCTGTGGTCATATACACACGGTAAGTATTTTTTTTATTTGTTTAAAAATGTAAGCTAACTTTGGCTTCTTTCCATAACTGCTTTATTATTATCCAGTATAAAGTATCAAATTTCCCACTTCTCTGGAAGCGCAGGTTTATTGATAACCTCTCATGGGATTTATCTTTCATAGTAGCACAAAGTATACTGTAATTTCATGCAAGCCTCAGAAATACTAGCATAGTGGATAACTTCAAAATGTTAACATGTACATCACTGTTAGATCTGTTTCTTCTCCCCTAGAATAATTTTGTAACTTTATAAAATGTACAGTCTTGGACCAAGATGCTCTAACAATGTGTGTGTTTGATTTTTTTTAAAATTAGCACTCTAGGCCAATCCAATCAAAATTTAACATCTGCAGGAGGGAAAGCCCCTGCTCTGGAACATTTAGTAGCTCCTCAAAGTGAGCCTCTTCTCTTGCAGGCAACAGCAAGTCTGGAAGTAGGAGGAGAGACTTTTTTTTATACTTTTGGGATATGAGAGCAGCCTGTGATGGAGGATTTTATCCATACTGTACGCATTAAGAACTTAGTTTTATATCTAGGAAGTTTTAAAGGTAGAAAGTGTCAAGATATTTAATGGTGAAGGTGGATTACAATCTGTGTTTCCCTGCTCTGTCCATGTCCCCTCCAATTTCCTGTACCTCCTCCATGCCCTGCCAGTCATTTTGACTACAAGTTCTCTGTTCCAAGTGCATCTAACAAAGCTCTATGCTACTTAGTCCAGTGCCTATCTCATCTTGTCCCCATCCAGTTTCTTGACCCTCCATATTCCCATCCCAATCTTGTAAACCCCTATCCTTACCTCAATCCACATTTGGAATCAGTGGCAAGTAGATTTTGATTTATAGATATCTGCATTAGATTGTAAAACTTGTTCTGTATACACGTCCTAGCGTAGCTAGTAGGCAGTATAAGAGGTGATACAACTAAATAAGAAACGTAACCTCATACTGCATCCTGTCAGTTTTAGGGGATATATCTGGGCAGAGCGTTTCCTCATTCAGCCTAATGTTGTAAGAGAGTCAGAACCAAGGCTTCCTCAGCCTGATCCAGAGAAATATCCCAGTGAATAGTAGATTTAAGGTACCTTCACCCATGGCTTAAAAAACATTCTTAGCTTGAATAGTTTCTCAACTAATAGCCTTAGAGTTTTTAATTCTTTGCTTTGACCCTGTGGCATGAATAGCCTGGACAAGCACTTTGCTGCCCTTCACACCCCCTCTTGCAGCATTCCATTGGCTGTCTTCATGAGGTTTTTCCAGGGGTGAAAATAACTCAAGCTTCTTACCGGTATGGGGGCTGGACTGGGGCCAGCTCTGTCCCGGGAGGGGTGGGGACTCGGGCGGAAGGGGCGGGGTTGGGGGAGGGGGTCAGAGCCAGCCCCACCCTGCCCCCATACGGGTAAGCGGTCTCCTCCTCAGCCCAACCCCACCTTGCCTGCTGGGGGCTCCACAGAAGTTTAAAGGGCCCAGGGCAGTATCGGGGGCCCAGCCCCGGGCTCTTTAAATAGCTGCTGGGGCCTCGCCACCACTTCCCTAGGGTTCCGGCAACAGGGCTCCTGTCCCCGCGGAGCCCTGCTGCCGGAGCCCTGGGGAGGCTGCGGCGGGGCTCCTGTAGCTATTTAAGGAGCCCGGGGCTGGGCAGCCACTACTGCCCCGGGCCCTTTAAATTGCTGCGGAGCCCCCGCTGAGGGAGCTCAGGGCAGGCTGCTGCTGGCTCCCATGGCAGGGCCTGGGGCGGTAGCGGCGGCCCAGGCCGGGCTCTTTAAATAGCTACAGAAGCCCCGCTGCAGCCTCCCCAGGGCTCTGGCAGCAGGGCTCCGTGGGGGCGGGAGCCCCATCGCTGGAACCCTAGGGAAGTGGCGACAGGGCCCCGGCAGCTATTTAAAGAGCCCAGGCTGGGCCACCATTACCGCCCTGGGCCCTGCCACGGGAGCCCCGCCGCCCCGCACCAGGGCTCCCGCAGCGGGAGCTCTGGCAGCAGTTGAAAGGGGCCAGGGCTCCAGCCGCTGCTGGGAGCCCCAGGCCCTTTACATTGCGCCTGGGGAAGCTGATCTGCCCCGGTACAGCGCACTGGCTCTTGCTGGTACGCCATACCGGGGCGTACCACTTACTTTCAACTCTGGGCTTTTCCCTCCCTACCTTACTGTGTGGGAATGCAAGAAGTGTTTTGTTACAAAAAATTGTAATTTTTCCGTAATGTACTACCTCATTGAAAACAGTAGTAAAAGGACACTTTTCAGAAAGGACAACAAAATAAATGTGAGGGTGTGGTTTTTTTGTTTGTTTTTTTTTTTAATGAGGAGCCACAGTGGATCCTCCACCTGCCCTGGGTGTGGGGCCCAAGCAGACCCCCACCCACTGTCTGTGCCCTCCAGGTCACTTACCTCAGGTGGAGGATCCATGCTGCAGTTCCTCACAGCTGCCTACCTGGCTCTTAGCATTAGAGCCCAGACATAAGCACACAAATCCTATTGAAATTTAATAGGAGCTGGGCACCTAACTCTCCTGAGTTTCTGTAAAAATACCAGTGTAAATTACCAGGTTTAGACTATTTTCTTCAGATCTTTATTTTTAAATTTTTGTTTTGTATTTGAAGCTTTTCTCCAAAGCTGAAGATACCTATAGTTTGGGTTGGTGCTCCCTTCAAATCACAGGAGTCAAATCTTCAAGCTCAAAGTTCTACTAGTGCTGTTTTTAAACAGAGCACATTACTATTCTGATAAGGGCAGTGCTTTTAAAACTGGAGAATTAAGAGGGTTTGTTAACAGGATGGAAATTCAGTGGGCTTTGAAGGGGTTATGGTAATTGAGCCAAATTTAACTCAACTACAAAAGACTGGTAAAGGGTCCAGCTAGTTGTAGATGTTAAGAGAGGATTCATAGGTGGGAAGGAGTATCTGTTTAAATTGTAGGCAGTTGTCAGAGTAGTTGAGCCTCTCACCTCATCATTGTAATCTGACCAGATTCTGCTGTGAACCACTTCACATATTATTGAATCTGACAGGAAACAGCTGCTTGCCAGAGGACACCATCAGAAGTGGCTGAGATCTGGGCATATTTAGGTAGTGGTTGCCATAGGGGAGAAGACTAGCAGCTTTATATGGAAATTAAAGCAGAAGAATTTCAGTTAAACCCTCTGGGACACAAGCAGCCACACAAAACCTGATGTGTACTTAGCCTATAGCTATGCCTAAATCTATATTTTTTGCTACAAAAAACCAAAAACACTCTGTGTCGTTTTTATGGCAGAGGTGGAGCAATTCTTGTTCCAGTTAAGCACAGGAAGCGCGTATCTAAGAAAGGAAGACCTATTATTGCCCTTCAAGTCCATTTTACTTTGTGTTGATAGGTCTCTTGTTTGAAGTTACAAAAATATCTTTTGAATTTGAAGTATATTAGATTTGATTTTGGATTAATTATCAATGCACTCATGCTACAGTACAAAGGAAATCTATTTTTCAGAAAATAACCTGTAGTGATCATTCTAAAATGCATTTTGGACTAATAGTAGTACATTTTTTTTAAAGGGCCCTCGCAGACAAGCCATTAAAGAATTGTCAACTGATTTGGCCAGATATCAGCGGTGGCTTATTAAAAACAAAATGAAGGCCTTCTATGCACCAGTACATGCAGAGGATTTGAGAGATGGGGGACAGTACTTGATGCAGGTACACTTTTTTCTTGCAATTTTGTTTGAGCTAAGGGGTGATTTGGCATCAGAAAAGTGCAAACATTTTTTCATTTTGTATTTTGCCTTTTCAAGCATTCTTATTGAAATTGCATTGTCATTAAGCAATATTTTCACTCTCCTACTATAAAGCTTTTATTAAAAAATTTGTTTTGTGCAAGAAAGAACATTTTTCGTTTATCATCAAGTAGTATACAATAATACTTATTAGTGTGTTAAAAATGCTTGATTGGCTTTGTTCTTAGGCTGCTGGTCTGGGTCGAATGAGGCCAAACATTCTTGTTGTGGGATTTAAGAAAGATTGGAGACAAGCTGACATGAGGGATGTGGAAACCTATATCAATTTATTTCAGTGAGTACAAAATGCAGAACTTAGAACTGTTCTTTTTACCAAATACAGTAAATAAGAATATATAACCTGAAGAACTTCTTGTACTTCTAGAAGAGTGTAGTATGTTTTTAAATGAGTGTTTTGAAATATCAATGAACTGTTTCCAAGTATTCTCAAACATATCCTTTTCAAATAATTAATATTGAAATCTCCTCAGTAAATGTACAAAAATGGCTACATATAGTACTTCAGTGCTGTTTTCCAATGTGGGTAGGTATTATTGATGGTTAGCTATTACTTTTGTCAACCCCAGGAGCTTTCTCCGAGGCCTCTGATGGCTTTAATTTCATCAGGTGGTGTTGATCCTTCTGCTATTTCTAACTTAGTGTTTAGTATTTCTCTTGAACCTGTGCATGATCATCAGTTGTGAACAGTTTAATATAGAATCTTTCCAGCCTCTAGTCTGTTTGTTACGCATTTTCAGCATCTGTCCATGGAGAGACCTTCGTCTGTTTTTTTCCCGTGAAGTCTTCCACTATTGTGTAGAACTGCTTGTACTCTCCCTTCTGTGCTGTGGCTTCTGCAGCCTTCCCCTGAACCCAAGAATTGTTGTTTTGCTTGCATCTCTTTTTATTTATTTGTAATTTTCTCTGTATCTTGCATCAGCCTGAAAGACTTCTACGTGTCTTGCACTGTTATGTTTTTGCCTTCAGAACTTTCTTTTCATCAGTCACTGCCCATGTTCCAGATATAATCTGTGCATCTTTCTTCTGCCCTCTTTTGGTGGCCCATTATTTCCCCTGCCGTCTTCCAATCTGACCATGTGTTTTCCAGACTTCCTTCAATATGGTCCTGTGAAACACTGGAACAGTTGCTAGGTGGAATCTGATCTGCATTTCTTTGCCTTTGAATTGCTCTCTGTCTGTGATGCTCTTTTTTCCATCTCAGCTAATATCTGTTCCTCTGCTAACTCTGATATCCTTCAAAGATGTCCATCTCTTAAATGGATATACGTGGTCTGTCTGTCTGGTTGACAGTCACGTTGTCTGGTGATTTCCACATGAGCTTGTGAATCCATTTGTGCTGGAAGAAATTGCCTTCTATATTTAGGGTGTTTGTGCAACCGAGATTCAAGAAATGTCTGCCATTATTGGTTAGATATCTTCTGATGCTGTAATGTTTTATATACTAAGTATTAATCTCAAATGAAAACAAAATGTGCAGTATGGGTAAGCTCCTCTGTTGTTGGAGCTTTGATTTAGATTGTCCTGATTTGTGTTAAGACTTACAGCCTAATTTTTCATTAACAAAGTTTGTCCTTTTAACTTCCTTGCTTTTTTAAGGAAAGATATATTTTTCTGTAAGTTACACATAATGCTAACCAGAGTTAGCTAGAACTTGTCTTGAAACCTGACTTCTTTATTATGAATGCTATAATTTGTAAAAATAGTTACTATTAAATTCCATGGACACTGCATTCGTTAATTGTTTCTTTTTTGTTTGTTTTTGAAACTTCTTTCAGTGCCTGTAGTTTTCAGAGACCTCTCTGGAATTTGTAGTGGTCATGTTAGGGGATCTCTTATGAAATATTTTGGGACTTCTGGTGAAAAGAATTGTCCTGTAGTGCTCAAAAGGATTAAATTTCCAACACATGCTTTCACCTTTCCCATGGAGCTTAGAATGGTTTGCTTGTATTTAATTTGATCACTGTTTGCAATATTGGAAAGGAAGTGAAATTCAGACAGTTGCTGTCCATTACACTTCAGCATATGGTATTCAGTTTTTTGAAGTGGCTTAATAGTTTGGGACTTAAAATCCGTGAAGTACAATTTATGTACATGAAGCTTCAAGTCCAAGAGAAAAATCTCAATTGGGATTGTTGTGAAATAAAAAGAGAACAAAACAAAAATGCAACTTTTTTTATCCTTTTACAGTGATGCGTTTGACATTCAGTATGGTGTAGTGGTCATCCGCCTAAAGGAAGGTTTGGATATTTCTCACCTTCAGGGACAAGGTATGCTTTATTTTGCCTCCTAGAAAAGAGAAAAATAGAACAGCCAAATTTTACAGTTTTTCTGGACATCAGTTCAGTGAATAGTTAAGTATTCTATAAACTATTTATTATGCCTACAAGCAAAGTGTAGAGATTTAGTGTTTATAATTACTTCTGATATTTTGTCAACTTAAAAATACTCCCGTTAATCTTGTACAAAATAAAACCTAGGTGGAGTAGGTATGATTTCTGTTACTGATTGGTTGCTTTTAATGGTAAATGTCCTACATGTTATATTGTAACTTCTTCTAGAAACAGCTCTACATACATTATTTTCTTCTCCGTTTGTAACCACCTACATACTTAAATTTCCCCAAGGATTTAATATTTTACTAATACATGTTGAAACTCAAATGTGGCCAGAAAATCAATATTGCATTTTAGAAAAGTATCTGCAATCTAGAAAATTAAACTCTATATAACAAAAGTTGCATGGCCAAAGACATTTTGGATTCTTTCATGGCATTTTTTTTCCATTCTAGTGATATAAAAGCCTAGAGATGATACATCTGCATTGGACAAACAGGGAACAATAAAGATAATACATTTCTAACGCAAAAAATAATGGTGATTCAAATAAAGTAGTGTTTAGATTTAGTTTTTATTTGTATTAAACATATGTTAAAAGAACATTATTATGGTGGCAAAATCAAGCACTTAACTTAGTTTTTATTTACATCATTTAATATTATCCCAAGGTTTCAGTTTAATTCAGGCGTATATTGATTTTGTAACCTTAGTTGTGTTGTTTTACTGTAGATTTCCTAGGTTTAAAAATAAAAAAAATTATTAGGGGAAATAAAGATATATTTTATCATCTGATGTCATACTGACACCAAATGTGTCATCAGCAGAATTTGAACCTTTAAATCCACCAGAAAGGCCTCTTCCACTTGAGCTAACTGAGTGACTAAGAGCAGAAGTAGGTTGTCATAGTCTGTGTGGTCCAGTATTAGAGGGGAGACAAAATATATTGCCAGAGGGTTTCCCCAGATATTTGCTGATGAGAGAAGAATGGTGAGACTCAGGATTCTGAGCTCTGTGGTGGAATGTGCTCTAAGACCACAGAGCTCCTGCCCATTATGCCTGAGTGTGATTCCTTCTGCCTCATCCCTTCCAACCTGCCCTTGTCCTATCTATTCCCCACCTCAGGTTTTTAATCCCAGTCTCTTTGATCAGCCAGTCCAAGTTTTCACCCTTACGGCTCCCAGTCTACTCCCCACCCCCCAGCACCTGTGGGGGTCCTGGGCCATGCACTGCCATCATGCCACCCTTCCTTTCCCCACCAAGCAGCCAGGCTGCCTTTCCCAAGAACCTGGGGGATCTCAGGCAGCTCCCTTCCCCCTCCACACACACAATTTTTATCCACTGGTATTTTTAGTAAAAGTCATGGGCGGGTCACAGGCAGTAAACAAAAATTCACTGCCTATGACCGGTCTGTGACTTTTATGAAAAATACCCATGACTAAAACATAGCTTTAGTTATAAGCAACTGAGGACTGTCTGATAAAGGAAAGGCTTCATAATAAGCAGTTCTGCCACCCCTCACCAATATAATACCTCATGGCTGGGATCGTATGTCCCCGACTCTTCACCACTGGTCTCAAACTTAAGGCAGTCTCAACAATCTGGAGCCATTGCTGGCTTAACTGATAAACTGATTTCTCAGCCAGAAGTTTTGATCAGGTTTTTTAACATTACTGTGCCTTTTTCTATTACATCAATAGATAACTATCTCAGTTAGTGTCATCTTCTGTTAGGTGGTGTGGTGGTAGTCACTAGATTTTGGACAAGCCACCTTCAGCAAGCAACTTTATGAAAATGTAGTATTGTGACTCTTAATATTTTTGGAAAAATGCTCGGCTTGAGATAGAAAGTGATCATAGACTTTTAGATCTATTTTAAACCAATGGCCCAGGTTTTAGATCCCTTCTCATACTAACAATTTGACATAATGTAAATATGAGAATTCAAACCCCTTATTTTCTCCAGCCTCCATAGAGGTGAATTAGTGCTGTCTCTACAGAGTGATGTAGTTCAACGCCTATAGAATTTGAAAAGGTATAATCTGGGACTAGACTAAAATAATTCCTTACTTTTAGAGGTAGAAATTCTATGTATGTAGCATCTTGCTGCTGCGAAGTTGTACAAAACAGTTGATTTTTCTCCAGAGTGCTGTATCTTATAATGTATTACATCATCAATTATCCATAAAACCATAATTTTTACAAGCTAAAAGTATGTTTAAAGTTGCAATCAGAAATTATATCTAATATTAATAATTTATCTCTTCACAGAAGAATTACTGTCTTCTCAAGAGAAATCTCCAAGTTCAAAGGATGTTGTAGTAAACGTGGATTATAGCAAAAAAACTGAGACAGACATGTCTAAAGCTTTTTCTCCACCATCCAGTGAAAAACCTCCTGGTCTGCATAAAGGTAACTTTCTAGTGAGCTGTGAAATTGGACCATTCTTTTTACAGAGTTGAATTACAATACTATCTTTTTCTGTTGGACTTCCCAGGCATTTTTACACTGTCTGCGTATTACTTGAATAGTCACTTTGAAAGAGTAAGCAAAATTTTTAAAACCTTGATGCATAAAGTAAGATTCCAAGATCTTAGGCACCTAAATAAAAAGTTTGGGTTGTTTTCTTGTAGAAGTAATGGGATCTGTAGGCACACAGCACTTGAAAATTTGGCCAAATTTTTATATGCAAGCTTAACTTTAAGCCACCACGGTTAAGAAATGTTGGCCTTAAACTAGAACATTTAATTAAATGCACATTAAGGGAACATTTTAAAAAATGATTCAAGACAGTTTACATTCATTCATATAGGGAGGAAATGTTTTTCTTGTCTTTTTTTTTTTTTTGAAGACGAACCCTCTGACTATGTGAGGTATTAACACGTTTTAAAGAGCTAATCCTTATTGCAGAGATGTTCCATGTTGCAGTTATTTTCTCATGGTGTGCTGCTTCATTTTATGTCTCATTTTCTGAATGTGTACACTACTTTTGTCTTCATTAACACCACAAAGGATATTAACCTTTATTTTGTATTTTTTTTTTTTTTAAACATCTTCCAGAGGAGGAAGAAGATGGCAAGACTCCAACACAACCACTGTTGAAAAAAGGCAGGCATTTCCATCTTTTTGTTGCAATCCATTTTTTCCATAGTGCTACCTTCCATTTTCTTTTTTTCTCACTCCTTTATGTATTGAGTATCAATCAGGAGGTGGTATCCTGGATGTCTGTTTAACTTGGTTTAGGAAATTCAGGGGTCAAATTGTGGTGGTAGAAAAAGGTGGTGGTACTCTAAGTCCTCTCAAGAAATAAGCTTTCTTCACGAGTTGGCAGAAACAGTGTGCATACTAGATGTGCATATGTTCAAAATATGATAGATTGTGCATGCTTATGAGGCTTCCTGAACTTGGTTCTGCCTCACTGAGGTTTGAATGTGTTCATGAGGTCTGCTGGGTTTCTTGGTGTGGCTCACATACCTCTCTGGGCTCCTTGCTTTGGGGTGGAGGGGAGGAATAAGTAGTTGTACTCTCTGAAATGCTGCTCAGTCCTGGTGCCAAACTTCTAATTCATTCCTTTCTGTATAGATTTCAATAAGATCATCATTATAATATCTGAAACATCACTCAGTAAACTATGCGGCTCAATTTATGCTTCCACAAGCAATAAAATGGTTAACAATGTTATACTTAGTTTATCACATTTGGGCATCTTAGGGCTTGGCTACACTTGCAAGTTAGAACGCACTAAAGCCACCCAATGTGCTCTAACTCACTACCTGTCCACACTGGCAAGGCACGTAGAGCGCTCTGACTCTGCAGCTAGAGCACTCCTGGTAATCCACTTCAGTGAGAGGAATAATGTTTAATGCGTCTTGGCTGAGATGCTGCAGCGTCAGTATGAATGAGGTGTTGCATTACTGCACTCTGACCTCCGGAAACCTCCCATAATCCCCTTAAGTCAAGTGGCCACTCTTGTCGTTTTGGAATCAGCTGTAGGAATGTGGGTATGCCCTTTCAAAGCTCCGTTTCTGACAGCTGGCATGCTTATCTGCTCTGGGGGAAAGCAACCATTACTGAGGAATGTTGCTTGCTTTCAGTGAATGAGAGAGAAGTGGGGTACAGGAGTCTGAATTTACAAGACAGCATGCTGCCACACTCTCAGCACCCCAAAAACACACTCTCTCCCCCCACATATACATAACACTCCCTCTCTGGTGGCTTTTTGAGGATGGGGGTAAGATAACTTGTAATGATGATAAAAGTACTTGGTAACAGACATCACTCATGCCAAAGGCTATGTTTTAGTCACGGGTATTTTTAGTAAAAATCATGGATGTGCTGGGGAGGGGGGTTGGTGGGGCTGTGGCAGGCTCTCTAATCTCCACCTCACCCCTCGCATTTGAAAAGCATGTTGCAGTCATTTGAACCCTGGGATAGCTGCAATGTAGCTCCTAATACTGCTGAAAGTGGCGCACATGTGGCCATGCGAGTGCACTTACAGCTGTCAGTGTGGACAGACTGCAGCGCTTTCACTATTGCACTCTCCAGAGGCTGGTTTAATTCCTTAATGCACATCTGCAAGTGTAGCCGTGCCCTTAATGAACTGAATGGGACTATTCACACTTTTCAGAGTTATTGTTCCAGGCTCTCCATAGATTCAGCAAACATTGCTGAATCAGCTAACCTCAAATGTGAGAAGAGGATTTCTTTAGAATTATAATCACTAGAGAATTTACCTCTTTTAAATGAAAGCAGAGATGGTGGCTTGGGCGAAGTGCTTCTGTACTTTTACCATTGTGTACTGACCTAAATCAAGCTCTTTACAATTGACTGAATTAATGCATTTATAGTTCACATGAGAATATTTTGGGAGTTGTAAAATCAAATTCATACCTTTTGGCTTAGAAACTAAATACCAAGTAAAGTGGCTGGCTGCTGTATCCAAATCTAAATTTGACTGAGAAAGAGGTAGAAAGTTTTTTGTATCTGTTATCTTTCAGAAACTAAAATTGCTTTCTGAATAAACCTTTCTCCATTATATCCATAGCTTCATTATCTAACTAAAATGACACCTTTAATTACAGCAATTAAATGTCTTGTAAATTTTTTCTAAGCCCTTGAACCTACAAAACCATCTTATTTTGTACATAAAATACTATGTAAATATTCAGAATCAAAATGGTCTCTGTTTACAGTCCTAGCTTCCTTAATGCATTTAACTAATTTATTTTTTTAAAAATGTAAGAAATTAAAATAGCACTTCAGAAGTTGTAGTTTTTTAAGGTGTTTGTGTTGGTAAAAAAAAAACTTGACAATATTAAAGAACCTACAGATGTGTTTTGGTGAAACAAGATCAGCAGGTCTTTTCTTCAGTGTGAGGGATACATGGAGAAGCAACCGTACACCCATTGTTGCTCTGAAGTATGTTTTTTGATGTTTGGACCAGATGGATGGAGCTATAAGTGTAGTGAGAGAGAGGGTCTTGCAAATGGTGTTTATCTACCAAAGGTCTGATTGTTGTTCCTGCTCAGTTTAGCTAGTGAAGTCTGCAAACTCTTTAAACTTATCTCAGTGTGCATTTTTACAAGTCCATTTAAGAAACTATGAAGTCTAAAAATAAATATTTTTAAGTCAGATTTTTTTTAACACTGCAAATATTGGAAAACTTAGCAATACTACAGTTCTGAGTTTGAGATCGGGGAGATTAAGCAACAGTTTCTCTGAAATCTTTTACCAATTCTCTTTCTCAATTTGCTAGACTCAAAAGGCCCACGTTCTCCTTTAAACTTGGCTGACCAAAGACTTCTTGAGGCTAGCTCTCAATTTCAGAAGAAACAAGGCAAAAATACAATTGATGTCTGGTGGCTTTTTGATGATGGAGGTAAGATAATTTGTAATGATGATAAAAGTACTTGGTAATGGACATCACTCATGCCAAAGGCTATGTTTTAGTCAGCAGTATTTTTACTAAAAGTCATGGATGTGCTGAGGAGGGGGGTTGCTGGGGGTGTGGCAGGCTCTCTAATCAGCTCCTGGGTAGTGGCAACCCCAGCTCCAAGCTCCGTGTGCTGCCTCCCCTCCACCCCAAGCCCCAGATCTGCAGCTCCTATTGACTGAGAACTGCAACAAATAGGAGCTGCAGGGAGGGGGAGAGGGAACTTCTTGGGAGCCTCTCCCCCGCAGGTAAGCACTACCTCGCACCCCCAAATTCCCGCCGCTGGGAGATGGGGACGAAACTGCCCCAGGAGCGTCCAGTACACCTAGACCAGGGGCTGCCCAAGCTTCTCAGGCAGCCCCTAGGCCAGGTGCACCAGCTGCTGCAGAAGTCTCAGAGGTCATGCAAAGTCACAGAATCTATAACCTCTGTGACCAACAGAGAGCCTTACTCATACCATATATAAATTGTGGATTTACACTATTACACTGAGTCGTTAATATGCAATCTATTTTTAAATATTATGTTCTAATGCAGGTTTGACATTGTTGATTCCTTATCTTCTGACAACCAAGAAAAAATGGAAAGACTGTAAGATCAGAGTGTTCATTGGTGGAAAAATAAACAGGATCGATCATGACAGGAGAGCGTAAGTTAACCTTAATTTTAAATGAAACATTTATGGTATTATGGAACTTCGTAATCAGGCACAATAGATAAATGGTTGTTTGTTTTTAAATTTAATAATGAACTTTTCCTATTACACTTGAATTGGGAGGTACCTGAATGCTAATTTATTGGCACTAGTTCACATAGCATGTGATCATGTTGTTGTTGTTGTTTAAAATAACAAACTGCATTTGAAACATTGTAATCTAGTTTTAGCTTTAGGGATGTAATCATAAAGAAAATTTCGCTTTTACTACTGTTATTTCCAATTGGAAAATACTTTGTTTCTTGCTGTGTTTTTAAAGGAAACTGAAACTAATATGACCAACCACAAAAGCTTATAAATGCATCCACAAAAACTAAGTCTGAGAACCTTTGATGATTTGTTACCTACCCCACTTCTGCTAGGTTAGAATAATCTGTTAGGTTAGGGCAACACCTAGATACAAAATTGATAGGTGCCAGATAACTCATCTAATATAGTAAAGAAACAGGGATCCAAATTGGCAGCTCTAGCTCACCTTCGTAAGAAAAGGCCACAGAATTGGGCCTTAAGTTAAGACAGATCTACTAAACTGTGGGATATTTACAATATTTTCTCATCCTTTCCCTAAAAAGTAATACAGGACAGTTGAGGGTGATTACAAAAGAGTTTAGCTGTTTAGTTTAAGATGGGACATGCTTATTTAAAAAAAAAAAAAAGGAAGGAAAAAAAAAAGTAAATTTTGCACCTGTACCGTAAATATCTTTAAAAGAGAATGAGAAGGGCATTCAAGAAACTGAAAGATACATTAGGACCTTAAGATCGCTATTGTCAGAATTACGGTGGCACTGATGGCATATCTATGATGGAAACATTGAGATATCTGTAAGTCTGCTACCTGAAATTCTGTACACACTTTATCACTAACCTATTGGTGTGGCATTTAGGTCTGATGTTTACTTTTGGAGGGCAGTTCACCAGTCTTTGCTTAAACTTTAACAAGTGGGAATAGAAAGACACCACTTGGAAGAAGAAGAAAATTATTATAGTAATTACAGCTCCTCAAGAACCTCTACATAATCACAATTCTCTTCCATCTTCTCTTTTCCTTAGAGTTCTACTCTCTTAGGACTCTTGGGTTTAGCAGAAGGACTGAAGAGGTTGAGACTACAGTCTTTTTATAACCTCTGCTCTAAATATTTGGTGTCATGCAAAGGTTTTTGTATGACCCCAATGCGTACTATGTTCCAGAAAGTTCCAGATGCTCAGGTACATCTTGGTATGATTAAATAAAAGCAACTAGTTTTTAGAGAGCATTATTATGGGGTGTGTGTGTGTGTGTGTGTGTGTGTGTGTACAACAATTTTTATTTTTTAAAAAGTTCCCGTAGTTATTTTTCTGAAAACCCTAACACTTAAAGAAAATTAATGCTGCATTTCTAGTGATGGGAATTTAAAAGGTTGAAAAGTCTGTTGGTTCTGTTCTGTAAAACAACTGTCTGGTTTACAAATAAGTTATGGTATATGAACTTTTGGACATAACTAGAATGAGTCCATTGTCCAAAAGTTGTGTTGGCTTAAGTACATAAAGCTGTGCTAAATCTCCTCCTGTATCCTCTAGTGAAGCAGTATTTTTGTTTGACTGACTTTTAAACATCTGGAGACTGCACATATTTTTTGTTGCAGGAAATCCCAACATCTGGTGATGAACAGATCAGAAACTAAATATGTGTGTTCAGGTGTCTCAGGTTTTTATAGGCAGTTTTCAGGGAAGTGTTCAGTTCCTTAAAAACTGTAAATACTTTGTTTTAAGCATACTTTTAAATGAGCCATCCAGACATGCCAATGTCTAACAGAGTTTTTGTATGATTTTTGTTGAAACCCTTGCCCTGCCTCATTCTCTGTTTTTATGCTTACCTCTGTAGTTCCAAATTATTGACATTCACTCCAAAAGCAATGTGTCTCTGTTCTGTAAAAACAGCCCTACAAAAGTTAACTGACAAAATATATTATATAACCTATATTTATATTTTTTTAACTTTAGGATGGCTACTCTGCTCAGCAAATTTCGGATAGACTTCTCAGACATCATGGTACTTGGAGATATTAATACAAAGCCAAAGAAGGAAAAGTGAGTTGAAAATGTTCCAGAAAGACACCTCATTTACTAGTTGCATTCTTAATTGTCTGTTGTAACATGAAAAGCAGTATTCAATTCTCTACATATATATTTTGGTAATTAAACTAGATGGTTACAAAGACATAAGCTTTCAGAGAACAGTGCAGGCGGTGAGCTCCTAGTGCCAAGAATTCAGTATTGGTTTAAAATCTCATAATTAGAGAGAGACCACAAGAATGCTAGATTCTAATTTCAACAAAATGAGTTGTTAATGATAGTTTCTACCATCTTTCAATTAGGGTAGAATTACTAAGATAAAACTAGTGTATGCTTACCTTATCTATACTCATACACATCTCTAAACCCAAAATAAAGATATGTATAGCCTGATACTTAAATCAATTGTGTGTCAGCATTAATCAGCTCAGTGAATGCACGAGAAAATCCAAGCCCTGCTGAAATTTTCCTAACCAGAGACTCATTAAATATTTCTACTTCTCAAGCTTGAATAATTTAGCTGACTGCAGTTGATTCCTAATACTATTAGTGCCATTTTATGATAGAATGTCCTATAATACCTAAGAGGTCAGAAGATTGAGCATCATCTTCTATCTGAAATCTTGTCCGATATATGAAAGATATAAAATACCTGTCCAAAAGTCTGAAAATTCCTGTAGCAGAGTAATCTGGGCCAGTTGCTTTTCAACAAAGCCTAGCAGATGCTGGAAATATTTGTCTACAATTCCTAAAATGAGTTGTACATATTCATTATTTTGATAGATAAGTATTAATCATCAGAAATTTGGTGATAAAATATTTATATTGAAACTATATATTGTAAATGAGCAAACTGTATAGCTTACTAGATGATCACTAGTGTTTGTGTTTTAAATACCCTAACTGACATGACAGCTGTTGGGGGCAGGTAAAGCGTTTTGAGACAAACACATGTTATCTTCAGGGGCTTAGAGCAGAAATTGGCACAAAGTGATGCAGAATTTAACTCCAAAAGTGCCTAAAGTTCAGAGTCTTAATATTCAGGCAGTGGAGGAACTGCTCAGCCATTTTGAAAACCAGGCTATTTTGCTTTCTATCTTTAGCTGTACAGTTAGGTACATTTTTGATTTCAGACAAATTTGATATGTACAGCAGATATGAACCTTACACACACCTTGGGCAAATTCCCTAAATGGTCCCCAGTGTGGCAGAGATCAGACATCTCTGCAGTATGACCCATCTGGGGTGGCTCCAGGCACCAGCGCAGCAAGCATGTGTCTGGTATGGCAAGTTGTGGGGGGCAGCCTGACGGTCACTTTCAGGGCAGCAGTCAGACGGCCTTCAGTGGCATGTTGGTCCTGCGGATTCGGCACCATTTCTGCGGCGGGTAAGCCAAAATTGTGAGACTGGTAGACCTCCTGCAGAAACACTGCCGAATCTGCAGGACCAGCAGACCTCCCACAGGCGTGCCACCAAAGGCTGCTTCACTGCCGCGCTTGGAGCGGCAAAAATCGTAGTGCTGCCCCTGGACCCATCCATGAGAAGTATACTGGGCCAGGTGTTCTGCCCTATGAAATCCCATTTGTGCCTGTCCAGTAGCACAAAGTAGATTTAAAGTTACTCTAAGTGAGCTGCTGGGAATTCCCACAGAAATCTCTGGATGGCATATGTCTGTGTCTCTCACCTTTTCAAAGCCCCATTAGGTAAGAAGCATGCCTGGGGCAAGAGTGAGTGTGTCCAGTGTGTGCTGAGTTCCAGTAGCATAGGTGTATTTATGATGCATGCTGCAGTGAATTTTACTAAATTGTGAAGTATCTACAGATAGCTTTTTAGCACAGGAATAGAGCTCAAAGTGACTGTATGAGAACAGATTTTTTTTTTTTTTGTTCTCATTTAATACTGGTGACCCATGGAGTTAGTTTGATTTCTTTACTCTGAGATCACATGTTGTTGTGATCTACGTGGAATAATAAAAATGTATTTAACCAAAACTTTTGTCATCAAAATTTAATTGAATTCCAATTTCTCTTATATCTACTTAAGTTAAATTGATGGCTTTTTTTATTTAATACCCTTCTTCATTTTATCATCAAATTTCTAGAAGGATGATATTCTTCCTCTTGAAGCTTATAATTCTCTTTTCTTTTAAAACTTTTTTTCTTACATTTCTAAATGGAGTTGAAGCCAGTGTGGCACTTTCTTCAGTTAATGATCTTCAGTCTAGACTGTTGTTAGAAAAAAAATATAAATGTGTTTATGTAAATTTTGAAATATAAAAGACCATTCCACAGTATTAAGTTTAAGATAGTTAATATCTGTGTAAAATATTAATATTCATAGATGCTATTTATTTATCTTTCACAAACTAGCAGGTTTCAAGTATCAAAACAAAGGAATGAGAATTTCAGTTTACATTACTTCTAGTAATTAACCACAAACCATACAAGAGTTAACTTATTTTTAGGAATATCTTTCTGTTGCATGGAAAATCACAGTTGACATATACACAACAAAGAGTAACAGTATCTATTTTTAATGTGAATATCGGTTAATCTTTCTAGTATTGCAACTTTTGAAGAAATGGTTGAGCCATTCAGACTTCATGAAGATGATAAAGAACAAGACATTGCAGATAAAATGAAAGAAGATGAACCTTGGAGAATAACAGATAATGAACTTGAGCTTTACAAAACTAAAGTACTCCTTTAGACTTCCTAATTATTGTGTTGACTGTTTTTGA
Organism: Dermatemys mawii; assembly: GCA_007922305.1. NCBI lineage: Eukaryota > Metazoa > Chordata > Testudines > Dermatemydidae > Dermatemys > Dermatemys mawii. Next base: position 3,161,798 of record ML677339.1, read on the forward strand.
TAGAGTGGTGTCCTACTGTGTCCCATATACCCCATTTTAATGAGCCAATTTTTTAAGCTTCTTTGCTCCATTACAAAGTGGGTGTAGTGTGAGAAGTCAGGTAGGAAAAAACTTGAAAACTCCACTTACTCACTCATCATTGGACAGTAGGAAATGCTCCCTGAGAGGCCTAAGTCATCAGTAACAGCAGAAATTAATTTAAAAGGGGTTTCTAGCCCCTATAATTAAAAAGATAACCTGTATGTATATGGACCAATGCAGTGTTCTTTTCCTGAGTCTGCAGTCAGCTTTATTGCTTTTACAAATATAAACACAGGGAGACTAACAGCTATTACAGTCTATTGCTGCTGTTCAGAACCCCACGGAAGCAGAGTAAATACAATTAGGTAAACTTGACTTTTTCAGAAGCAGGTGCTGGAGCTGGGAGGAGAAGAGGAGGATGAGCACCCAAAATGGTGACTTGAGAAAGGAGTGGATTAATGGAGAGTCTTGGATAGTGGGCACAGGCCTGCACAGCAATATCTAGACTGCTGATATTCTAGATATTCTAGGGAGGGTAGAGTAGTGGAACCATACAACAGGAAATTCTAGGATGTAGATGTCTGTCGGGAATGAGGAAATACGAAGGAATCTTGTTTTCTCTTCCAGCAGCCAGAAGTTCGCCAGGGTAGGGGCTTTACTTTTATAAGTTGCTAGCTAGAAATTGACATGAGTGTTCTAGAACAGAACCTTGGAAGGAATCTAGCAACCTCTCTCAGTCTAGGCAACTGAGGAGATAGTTTGGACAGAAGGGACATATGTTTACTTTACAAGCCTGAGTGATTTATTAAAAGTTGGAAGGAAGGATACACTATTTTAAACATGTCAATCCATTTTGACCTCCTTTTGCGCATTTCTTGAATAAATGAGAACTGTACTTGATTCTGGATTGTTGAAATAATGAATAGATCTCCCTAACAAGTTTGGGTTGACTTTTTTTTTTGTTTTTCTTTTTAATTACAGAGCTACCGCCAGATTAGGCTAAATGAGTTGCTGAAAGAACATTCAAGCACAGCTAATGTAATTGTAATGTAAGTAAAAGTTGACTGTTGTTATAGTTTTTATACTATTTTCACAGTTATACAGAAACTCTTACTGTATCTGTTACATAGGTAATACTTATTTTATGTGTTATCCTAGGTGTACAGTCTCTTAGAGTACAAGGTAGAATTAGAGAGAGAATGTGTTGTAATTTGGATTCTGACTCTTACAGGCATTCTACTGCTTGTGTATTAATTGCTCTCCATCTTCTTCAAATTGCTCTTCAAAAACAAAAATCTTCCAGGAAGCCTTCCATCTACAGTTACCATATATCCCATTTGCCTATATTGTACCTGTTTCTGCATATTCTTTCTTTTGTACTATTGCCCCCACTTACAGTACAATTGGATTACAAATTCTTCAGTGTAGAAATTCCTTTTTAATTTCACACACCCTGTTCTCTGTACAAAGCCATGTAAGGTTTCAGTGCTCTCTGAAGCAGTAAAAAGATGAAACTTGAGTAATACAAATAAAAATTTAACTGGTTCCAATGACGCAAGAATTGAAGGATTCCACCGATACTCTGGAGGGGCTGGTGGCAGAGTAATGTGACTATAGACTGTTGCAGTCTGAAGCAAAAGCATTATCTTGGCCATGATTTGGAGAGTGAATTTCAGGAGTGAGTAGAATTAAGGTGAAACTTGTGATTTCTCCCCCCCACCCCCGAAAAAAAAAAGTTACAATCGAGTCCATGTAGCAGAGTAGGATTTTTAAGACAATTTTATCTCAGAACTAATTTTTTTTGAACTCAGGATTGTGAACTGACTACATGAAGCCTAAAAACTGAAAAAGTTATGAAATGGGTTAGAATTAAACATTGAGTAATTTCTACTTATTATTTCAGATCGTATTTTTTATATTTATTCAGTACTACTAGTAGTCTGACTTAATTTTTAAACCAGTCTTTGTTTTCATTTGCCTTTTCCTTTGTTCTTCAAATTGTAGGAGTTTGCCAGTTGCACGAAAAGGTGCAGTATCTAGTGCACTATACATGGCCTGGTTAGAAGTTCTATCAAAAGACTTGCCACCAATTCTTCTTGTTCGTGGGAATCATCAGAGCGTTCTTACCTTCTATTCCTAAACATACTGCGCAAGATGTAACTGTGATGAAATGGTACTTCAGTGCCTGGAAGAGAGTGACTAAGATTATTAACATCACAAAGGCAAAAAGTGACTCTTTCGCTGATCCACTGTCTTGAAAGCACACAAGGAAAGTCACTGTATTTCTAAAGTTGTGAAATCTTCAGTTTTATTCAAATTCTTCTATAACTTAACCTTGCTTAATGGGGGAGGATTCCTTGTTAGACTGAAGAACAACAAAATAAGCTTTTTCTTTGCTACTTGAATAGCAGCAATAAAAGTGTGGTGTTTTTTTTTTTTTTATTTTATTTTTGATCAATGAAAGGATTATAGATTTATAAAAGCCTTTTAGCCTTGAGGTGCCTTCTGAAATTAACCAAACTGCATCAATACATCCTATTTTTTGTAAATTTATATAGAATGTCAAAATCTGCCTTCAGCTAAGACTTTAGATCAAACTTCCTTTAGTTTCTAGTCTCTTCCATCTTACAATAAAATGAATGCTGCTTTTCAGTCTTCCATCAAGCTATTATTTTTAGTACTGTATATTTTTATTCAGAATTTTTAATATCTGTTAGATTTGAAACAAAGATAGGGCAGGTCAGTTGGAATAAAAAATGTTATTGTCCAAGACTTTGTACTACTGAACTTGTACCATTGAAATTAATTGTGCTAGACAAATAATGGGAGGACCCTTTTCTCAGATTTGACATAGTGCCCTTCTTTTCAATCAAAATTTGAGATGCATATAACTTCGGCTGCCTTTGTGAAGGTTAGTGTGTCATTCTTTACTCTAGCTCTGATACGAAACTGTATTCCTGTTGTAGGCTGAAGATAGGTTTTCTTTGATTATTTTAGTTTTTAAAAAAAGAGGACCTGTCTTAGTTCCTGGCCTTCAGATCTTGGTGTCATTTCGTTTATTTGAAGAAAGTGTTAACCTAATGCTTGAAGGAGCAAATATGAGCAATGTGATGCCATCTAACAGAATACTGTAAACACTATGTGGAATCTTGCTACGCCATCCAATATAAAATGTAAAAACTAAAATTCTGAATCTTTCATCAAATGGTTAAATGGACCACTAGTTGTTAGGGGAGATATGTTTAGGTCAATTCATTCAGTTGTCAGACATTACATTTAGTCTTACTAAATAAATATTCAGGCTTAATCTAGAAATTTAGACTATCATACATGATACTTCACACATTTTTCATGTTTAATAAAAACTGCCAATTTGCGTGTCCTTCCAGTGTATGTTTTGACTACTTTCTAATTTAGTCTTCTGACACACAAATAAAAATCATCACTTTACCCTTTATACAAAGGTGAGTAATATGAACTATTTTTAAAACTCTTATATATTTTTTTCAGAAAAGGATTGCCTAAAAACACTTCACAACCTCTAGATATTAGTACTGGGCATGTTACTGGGTCACATTGCTAGTGCTTCAATGATTTTCATTGAAGATGATCCTTAGAAAAGGTTTATTTTTATGCTTAACATAGCATTATATTAAATATTCCATAATAGTTCCTTTTGAAAGACAAAGCTATCAGTCATTGTGAAGTAAGATACAGCTTAAAGTAGTTAGAAGTGGAGATACGTTCTATGCTTTATCCACAGTGCATGCTATAGTCAGGTTACTGGTAAGTCACAAAAGAATCTCAATTTTTGCAGTTGGTTTCTACCAGTCTGGATCTGAATTGGTTAATTTGTTTCAGTTTTTTTAAAAGCAGCATGTTTTGCTGCCAAGTACAAAGTAAATTAATGTTAACACGGGCCTGGTTAAGACACAATTTATAATCAAACAAATTCTAATAAAAGTATTGTTTTAATTACAGAAAAAAAATTGTAAGTAACAGCTTCGTTGTGTCTGTTACAGGTTTTGCAGTGCTTGTTGAGGTGGTAGGGATGTCTCATTCAGTGAACATGGAATCGTTGCCATGTTTCATTCTTTTTTTTTTTTTTGTTTTTAAACAAATGGACAATAAGGCATGAACTTAGTGCTGCTATCTTGAAAATGTGCACAGGTACACTTATTTAAAGTTTTGTCCATTCAGGAAACCATTGCTTGTTATCTGTTATGCAGGAACCAAATGAAGTGTGTGCATACATGCATATATGTGTATAAAATTATATAAAATATATCTAAATATGCATTTGGGCATGGGGAGGGAATTGTAGTCTGTGAAATAATGTAGGATGCTTTTCACATATGCACTCTCAAAACTTCACTAACACTAGACACCAGATCAACAGTTTCAAGATTTATTGTAACACTCTAGTAAACTTCAACAGTTACTAGTAATCGTGAGCAACAGATGTTAGCTAGTGACAGTCATTTCAATTTCTATTTAGTCTGTATGAACTTTGATTTTGAAGCCAAATTTTTTTTAGGTTCCAATCATTGTTAATGACTTGAAATACGAAATTTCTCATTGACACATGGCAATTGCATTATTTCTGTTGATGAAATTTCTTTTTATGGGTTTAGAAAGAGCAACCATAGCTGAAGAAATCAATTATTTATTTTTTTGTTCATTTATGTTTGCCTGTATTTAGGTTTCTTTACTTTTACATACATTCTTTTTATATGCTTTTCTGACATTACATATTTAAAAATGAACTATGGAAATAATTTAAAGATTTGAGCTTGGTTGGGTATTTAGTTATCCACTGGGTTTGAAAATGTAATATTTTGATAATACTGTACTGTAACTGTCACATGCTTTTCTAATGTTTTAACATTGAATAATGCAGTTACTACTTTGTACAAGGGGACACTGCAATAAAAGGAAGTAGAATTCAATAAAATTGTCTAGCATAGTCTATTTTTATTGAAAAAAAATGTTTGCAATATTTTCAGTCCTTTCCTGATGCATGGCAAGCATGCTATAGGATTCCTAATATGTGAATTTGTGTGTTGCAATTTGGTAATGTCACATGACTACTAAATATAATATTACTAATTACCACAGTGCCAGTGAATGGTTTGGTTTGGGGGCACAACTGGTGGTGGTGTCAAGTGGCAGACCTACTCTCTACCAAATTGTTAATTACATCAGTTGGCTTAGAAAGGAATAGCATCTAACCAATCTTAGCTGATTGCAAAACCTTTGAAGGGAAGATATGTTTACACAAAATAACTCCTCTCCCTGCCCTCACCCCAAAACACTGTACATTCCTCAAAGTCCACTAGAAAGAATGCAGACCTACCCTAGTATATAGAACGTTGATAATTGTTAAATGTGATGTGAGTACATTTTGAAGTATCTAATAATAGGTATGCAGTTTGTTTCTTTGCTTCTGAATATTAGATGCAACTCCTAAATATATTTTTTCTGACAAACTGGAAATTTATATGGCATATGGAGAAATCATTTTTAGGAGACTTCTTTGGAAGTAACCCCAAATATTTCCATTTTACCCCTCTATATTGTGTATTAAGTCTACGTTTTCATTGATTTCTAGTAATAATATTGGGAGAAAATGTATTTATTACCTGCTCATGTGTTGTAATTTTATTTCTATCATTTAAATTGTCATGTTAAGCTCCCAAGTTTCTAAGCTTCTAATCAGAAAGCACAAATAAGAATCAGAACTTACTTACTTTCTTTTCTTCTTCTTCTTTCTCTTCTTCCTCTTCTTAACTCAGGCAAATAATTAGGCTCGCAAAACCATAACTCCTGCAAGAGAGCTGGAGGACTTAGCCTCCTTAATAATTTTGGAATTTTTCAGATTCCTAGTTTGAATGACTGGATGAGAACAAGAATTCTTTTTGCAAAAAGAATCTCTCGTGAATCCAGAATACCCCTATCCTCTGACTTTACCTTGTTGAAACAGTTCCTGACTATCTGAAATAAAATATTTTTGATCCATTTTCAAGATCTGTGCAATCAACCCAGGCCTACACAAAGCAGCTGTCTGAGGTATAAGAACTGAGTTAAAGGTGAACTGCAAAGCAATATTTATTTTGCCCTTTACAATTACTCCCCCAATAATTCTGAGCCCTTTTGGGGTTGCAGAATTCATGCTGTCTACAATTTTTTTTTTTTTTTTCTCCTCCACAGAAAAATGGTAGGTTCAAAAGCTGTTGGATTAATAGGGCAGAGAACTGCTTTAAGGAGTTGTCATATGCAGGGGAAAAAACTTTATCTGGGGAAAGGAGTATTGCTATGACCTTTGCCTTCTGTATGGGCCAGGTTGTGGGTTGTGTTGTTTTTTTTTTGTTTGTTTGTTTTTTTTTTTTTTTTAAAAAAGCTGAGAAATATACTTGCTTTTAATGTCATCTTTCCATTTATTTTATTAGCTCTATAAATCAACTCTGCCCCCATGCTTCTGATAGCTGGTTTACATTAGAGGTTTTTAAAGGGTGAGGTTGTTATTGCATTTTAAAAAATATTTTTTGAGAGAAAATAAATATATTGCACATATACAAAGAAATTTAGCAGTGAAGTGTCATTTTTCTGTTCTTTCTCTTCATTGAAGATTATATAACCGTTCATCTGAACAAGTGTTCTCTTTTTTTAGATATTATAAAGAAGTGTTTATACAGACACGTTCCTAATTGTGTAGGTACTGAGGCTATTTCTATGAATCCAGTCACAAGACAATCATACCACATTTTTGCCATTGCTAATATGTACTGAACACAAATGAGGAACAGCTACTGTTAGATTTAGGTCCTTTTTAGAAGTTTCTCTTGAGAAAATTTACCACTGACATCTACCTGCAAAAGTCACACCAGACTTAAATAAATTTTACCAGTATCTTCTCTGCTTATGGAGTCAGTAACTTCAGAGTTAAGGTTCCCGGAATCATTCTATCCAAGTATGTGTTTTAGTCTCTTCTAATTTTAGTAACGTCCTTTGGACCTGAAAATAACTAATGCTTAGTCCCAACCCTCTTGTGGAGTTGGTTTACAAGTTTTGACAAATCTGTGAGCATTTTGGAGTTACGCAGCTGTTAAAAATGTTAAATTTTATTATGATGGGCTAATACATGAAATGTCTGCCTGTGATGCACTTAATCCTCAGTCACATATTCCTGCTTTCAAAATTGATTTAAACATTTTACTATGTAAATGAACTTAGATGTGAGCTGAATGTTTTCTAAAGCCTACATCTATGCACTGTGCATATATAGATATACTCACTGAAGAATAGTTAGTAGATGCCATTGATTTCCACTGGATCATTTTATATGAATAAATGCTCATCAGTCTGCCTCTCTCAGGTGTATAAATACAGGGGGTGGATCCTCATACAACTTCCCTGGGAAACACTGGTGCATTGAAACCTTAAGATGGTATGGTATTGAGCATGGAATAAATGGACGCGTGGTAGTAGCTGTACAGAACTGTCCCCCGGATGATGAGCCTGACCAGCTCACCCCAGGAGCGTCATGGACACTTTAGGACTGTTCCTGATTTCAGAGAGAAGAGAATGGGTTCTGAGACCCCATTCCTTTAGATAGACCCACTCTTGTGTATGTACCATTGTATCCAAATGCTTTGCAAGCCTGCGTGTACTTATCTTTAATACCTCTGTGATGTAGCTGTCCCCATTGCTCAGATGAGGAACAGCTGTTACCTAAAGCAAACCTAAACCTGGACAGCTTTTCCTACTCAAGGCAAACGCTCAGGTGCAGTGCTTATACTTGCTCCTTTTAGGTAGCAGGAGCTGCTTCCGCCCTTGCTGAGTAACAACTAGCTCTGAAGCCGTGACCACTGCCAGCAGCAGCATGGCGCTAGGAGTGGCCTGTCTCCAGAGCTGGGTAGCCACGGAGCACAGGCTGATGGCTGGGAGCCTAGACGTGCTGACGCTAAGCACTGCTGCCCTGACTATAGTGCCCTGAGTGGTGCACCCCCACAAGCCCTCCCCTGGCTACAGCTTCCCCACCACAGCTGTCTCGTGCCGTTCACACCTCTCCCTGCGTGGGGCAGTGACATGGACATAAAGTAACGTGTAGCGGTCTACCCCACCACACTAGTGGCGTTACATAACCTGCAGCAAGTGTCCCCCCCGGGACGGAGCTGCACGGGGCAGAGCACGTGCTTTCCCCGCCGGTGCGTGGCTCCGCTACCCCAGCTTGAGTCCCCGAAAGCCCCCAAGGCTCAGCAGGCGCCAGTGGCTGAGGCGAGACAGTCCCCACAGCCCCCGGCACCAGCATAAAAGTGGCTGAAGCCGCTGCTGGCGGCGCGCCTGGGTCACACCCCCTCTCACAGCCGCGCCCCCCGCTCCAGCCTGGTCGCTCGGAGGAGCGCGGTGGTTCCTGCCTTGCCCCTAGGAAGCGCAGCAGCCCCTTCGACTCTCCTCAGCCAGCTCCAGGGGGCTTCTCCCTGCACGGGGGCTTCCTTGGAGGCGCGGCAGCCATCGCCTCCCGCCTCTCCCACGCGGGGAGGGAGGGGCGCAGGCTGGAGAAGTAGGGGGCAGAGCCAACCCGGACAGCCCCAAGTACCCCCCGCCACGAGGCGCAGCAGCGGGGGCGGTGCTGTAGGCCGCGGGGTTAACGCCCACGCTGCCGCCCTCTCCTGCCGCGGGAAGTGTTTGGGCGTGGCTGCAGGCTGCAGCTGCCTTGCAGGGTGCGAAGGGAGCAGCCGCAGCCGCCACGGTGAGTCGGGGGCCTGACTGGTCTAAGAGAGCAGGGAGCAAGTTGTTAGTAAAACGCCCTGCTGCACAGAGGACGCGGAAAGCGGATTTAAAGAGGGCCTGCTCGCGACTCCCCTTTCTCACAGCTTAGAGCAGGCCTAGGCAGCTCCATGCCACCTGCTGCTGGCCCAGGGTGGTGGAGTGGGGAGGAAGAGTGGTGGAGATTCTGCTGTGCTGAGCCGTTCTTAGCCCGCACAAATTAAAGCAGCATTGAGGTTGCTTCATGTTGCACCACGGACTGCCTCTGGGTGCCCTCGGGTGCAGGGCTATGGAGAGCTCGTTATGCCTTCCCCATTCCCCTGCTCTCCTCATGGGCGCTGGGTGCAGCCTTAAGGGCATCTGAGGATTTGGCTGACCCTGAGGATCTTGGCAAGTTTGTGTGTGAGACGAGGGTGATTCCCTGGCTCTGGTCTAACTAATTCTTGTCTGGGGATACTGCTAAATCAAATCTCCCTTTCCTTGCTAATTTTAATCCATAGACTCTTTTTATACCTCTGAATAGCTACTTAAGTGTGTTTCCTTGGAATGCACCAAATGAACTAAGTAGTAGTTAGTTGGTTGGCTGTTAATTAACAGGAGAGTATACAGGTTCATGCCCCTACATAGGATTATTCATTTTCCTTCCATACTGTTCTGTTTTGTATGGTGTTCAAAAGCTAACCCATGGGCTGGTATAAAAATTTTTTTTTTGGGGGGGGGGAGGGGGAATGGTCTGAATAATAATTATAAAAATAACCAAACCCTGTGAATAGTCAGAGACCTCTCATCAAGAAAGATTAAAAACTTTCCATGTGGAAAATTTAGATAATTGTGTCCTCCTTTGTATAGTCTTTTGAGAATTTCTTATGATGCTGTGCTCTGTAAGTGCAAAACATTATATATTGTTGCATGAGTCTTATACTTAAAAAATTCTTTAGGAATTTTATATAATAAAAAATATCCTAGTAGCATCAGCAGCCTGGGGATAAACATACGGTGCTAAGCAGCAAGGGCTGGAATTCCCTCTTTCCAATATATTAGAGCAGGGGTCTCCAAACTTTTTGAGATGAGGGCCATATTAGAGTTTTAGAAGGGGCTTTGCGGGCTGCTACCGTGCCCCCCCCTTTGCACCTCCGGCCTCTGATGCACCCCCCCCCCCCATTGGTAAAATCTGGCTCCTTCTCAGGCTCAGGTTGGTCACCCCTGCTTTAAGGTACCACCAGAGTCATCTTTCCCATGGAGAAGAATGGAGTCCAGTGCACGAGGGGGCAAATATTAAGCTGTAAGCTCTTTGTAACACATTATTGACACTATGAAATCAATAACTAAGCTTCTGCATTATTAAAGCAAAAATCTTCAATTTTCCTGGAAGCAGTAGCAACCACATTTCTTGGGAGAATTTATTTTCAGCAATTCAGACTTTGCAACACCAGATGGCACTGTTGTTAAGCAGTTACTTATTTTATTTAAGGAATGAGGGTGAGACTGCAACATAAAGTGAGCTCATTTAATACTCTGTTTGAAGTTCTTGCAATGTGCATGCATAGTTTCCCTATTGTTAAAAGCTGTCTCTTCTGCATATGAGGGAATAAATAATTTGTAGTGTTTAGAATACATTTTAGATTTACAACAGTGTTCTAAACTTTAATAGCTGTGACTGCATATCCTTGGAGGAAAGGAATATGTTAGATACAGGTTTTTTTTCTTTTTTTTACAACCATTGCCTTCTCTTATTCCTCTGGGGGAGATACCACATTCAGTCATAAAGGATGGACAGGGCACTTCACATGGCTTAAACTTCTGTTTTTCTTCATAGAGCTCCTTGGGCTAGGCAGTAACTACTGTTTCACGAAGGCCATTCTGTCTCAGGTGGCTAATTCCAGTCTCATTAATGTTAGTGAGCTGGTTTAAGAACAGCTTTATAGAGTGAAGAAAAAGAAACACTGAAAGAAAAGATTTGAGGGTTGTGGTGAATAATCAGCTGAACCCTTAGCTCCCAGTGCTACAACGGCTAACTAATATGATCCTGGGATGCATACACAGGGGACACTTGACTAGGAGTAGAGAAGTTATTTTTCTTCTGTTTTGCATTGATGTGACTGCTGGTTGGCACCAGAACTGGTAGTCTACACTTCAAGAAGGATGCTGATAAATTGGAGAGAATTCAGAGAAGGTTCATAAGAATGACTAAAGGAGTAGTTTATAAGTACCTACATGAGAAACAAGTATCTTATGATGGGCTCTTGAGTCTAGCAAAGAAAGTTTTAACAACACACAGGCAGGAAGTTGAAGCTAGAAAAAATTCAGCTTGGAAATACAGCATTCATTTTACAGCGAGTGTAATTTAATTGTTAGAATTAATTTACCAAGGTAATTGATGGATTCTTTATCACTGACTATTTGAAATTCAGGATTGGATGTTTTTCTAAAAGATCTGTTCTAGAAATTATATGGGAAAGTTCCATGGCTTGTGGTACAGAAAGGCTAATGAGATGATCAGAATGGTTCCTTCTGTCCCTTGGAGTCTATTAAAAGATTATCAACCCCAGTCCTGGATTAATCTTCATTCAGTTCTTTTGCAAGCATTTTTACTTGAGAAACAGTTAAGGAGGCAAATGGGAAATTGAGAGCAAGAGACATACACAAAGCTTTTCTCATTTCACATTTAAGTGCTTCTTGTTCTGATTAGGTGAAAACTTAAAAAACAAAACAGAAGTCCTACAGCAGTTGAGTGAATAATATCCTGCTGTCAATCCTTTAAGCAGGAGAGCAATTTTTAATCATGCAGTATGTGCGTACCACTTTTTATTATGAAGTGCTTTACAAATATTAACCAGTGCACCATCTGTAAAAATACAATGTATTATGCCTGCTTTACAGATGTGGAAATGGAGTCAGAGTGGTAAAAGACTTGGAGAAGGCCATTTAGTAAGTCAGTGGTACAGATGGCATTAGAATTCAACAATTCTTCTTTCCCAAACATGTATGTTTAATCTTTCTGATCATGTAGGCCCCTGTGATATTTTAACCAAGGTGATGCTAATTAAAAAGTTTTCTGAACTGTTCCTTTGTACCATAACTTCCTTTAATACCGCTTTAAAAGCTATTTATATGAGGAGTATGTGTGAAGGAATGGAGTTGATCCAGTCTTAGTCTGTGTGTGTTTAATGTAATTAATCTGTGATGAATAGGAGTGGTAAAAACAGCAAAATATGGGTGTAAATTGAAACAACACAAAATCAAAGTAAAGCATCATTGGTTGTAGTGAAACTGTCATTTCGGCACTGGTAACCTAGAAATCAAAGTAGAACAAAATATAGTTCCTGCCAACAATTCCTGTAACTCAAAGGAAGTGACATTTTATGGAGACAACCAGCAACAGCCATTTACTGTATTATGTGAAATCAAGGCTAACCACAGAGTGAAGTGTGGTTTTCCCATGGGATTTTTGGGTAACCTTATATGGAATTTCATTTTGCTTACTATTGGATGCTTCAGTGGCCATTCTGACAGTTTTTACTCTGATTAAAATCTTCTCATTTCTTTCAGCTAACAACAATATGCTTGTAGATGTAGTAAAGATGACCAGAAACACACTTAAGTTTTTGCAGCTGGAGGCCAAACATCTGTTTTATACCAGCTTGTATGTTGTCTGAAATTAGATTGCAGGCTCTTTGGTGAAGGGACTTTTCCTTCCTATATGTTCCTATAGCACCAAGCTAAATAGGGCCCCATTCTTGACTGGGGCTTGTGGGTGCCATGATACAAATAATGAAAGTGAACAAATAATTGGAGGTGATGGGTGCTCAGCATCTCCAAGAACTAGGGCATCTCCGTTTTTAACAAGAAAACAGATTTGGTTCTTTCCAGACTGAGCTATTTGCTGACCTTGAAATCATTAGGTCATTAAACAAAAGTAAGTCTGGCCAGACACACAACTTTCTAGCATTCATTTCTGTTTTACTGTCTATCTTGCTAATATATTTGTTCTATGTGGCATCATTCCAAACACATCTTAAACAAATTTAACTTTCCCAGGATTAAACAGTATTAACAAAACCATCTTGTATTATGATATAGTAGTTAAATAGAATTGTGAAGGTTATAGGCAATCAGCCTTTCTATGGAGGCTGATGTCCACTTCTTGGCCAAACCTCTTCAGTTACTAATAATTGACATCCTTGTTGGTAGTTTCAGCAGAGACCAAGGACTGAAAGGGTATAGGGCAGGGTGGGCAAATTCCAGTGGATCCGCGCAGCAGCACGTCTCACTCTGGGCCAGACATGCTGTTCTGAGCTGTGTGGTAAGGGGGCCAGGGGCAGGGTTTGGATAAGGACCAGGGAGGCAGTCAGGGGGTGGGGGGTTGGATAGGGTGCAGGAGTCTCAGGGGACAGTGGTGTGGCTAGGGGTCAGGGCAGTCAGGGGACAGAGAGCAGGGGGGTTGGATAGGGGATGGAGTCCTAGGGTGATTGGGGTTGAGGTGGGTCTCTGAAGGGGGCAGTCAGGGGACAGGGAGCAGGGTGGCTTAGATATGGGGGTGGGGTCTTGGTGGGGTGGTTAGGAGGGGTCTCTGGAGGAGGAGGTCAAGGTACAAGGAATGGGGGGGGTTGGATGGGTCAGGGGTTCTGAGGGGTAGTCGGGGGCAGGAAGTGGGAGGGGGTCAGATAGTGGGCTGGGCCAGGCTGTTTGTGGAGACACAGCCCTCCATATCCGGCCCTCCATACAATTCTGAACTCCAGTATGGTCCTTGGGCCAAAAAGTTTGCCCGCCCCTGGTATAGGGTGACCAGACAGCAAATGTGAAAAATTGGGACGGGGGTGGGGTAATAAGAGCCTATATAAGAGAAACCCAAAAATCAGACTGCCCCTGTAAAATCGGGACATGTGGTCACCCTAAAAGGGTATGTGATTGAACTACCCTTTTAATCCTGGAAGAGTTTCCTTCTAGGTTAGGTTTAGGAAATTCTGCCAGGCAGTAGGAGGAGCTTGCAAAGCTGCTGCCTTGACTCTGCCCATCATATGCTCGATCTGTGGATATATACGTGACTTCATTTTTCAGGACCTCAGTATAGTAGTACCTTTCAAGAATATAAATATGTATAATAAAATATTAAAATTGGTGGTGGTTTCTGCAGAAGAGTGTTTTATCCATAACCAAGCTACATAAATGCTTGAGGTCCATTTACGTTTTCCTTTTTCACTGGCATTTGTCCCACAAACTAGTGTGGAAATATGTCTATTTCCCCCCCTCCCCATTTAGCTTCAGTTCTGTGGGAATTATGCTCTTTTGGATTATGTGGTTTGGCAGTGCTCATTCCAAACACTGGTCTATTGCAGTCTGCATTTTTCTTCTTCCTCTAGAATGCATCTTCTGTAAGAGTATGTGTCCTGGTCAGGATTAACTTTTGCCTTTGAATCGTTTTGAATACAATTTTGGGTGTATCATTCTGTCTTTTAGCTTATTTCTGGATGTTCTCCAACTTCTTTCAGTGATGAGAACGCTACTAAGCATGCTGAATTTACATCAATAATTTCATCATGAGTAACACTATCATATTCTTTTATACAGTGTTCCATGAAGCAGGTGTTGTTTCTCATCCTATGAAAGGAGTCTAGACTGAGGAAGTGGTAGATGTAACCCACTTCAGAAGGGAACAAGAGATTGATGTGCGGTTAGGGTATTTTGAAGTAGGCACATTTGTTACAACTTACATTTGTGTTCCCACCAGCTGAAAAAAAATATTTGTAACTATCAAGTTTCCTCTCCAGCACTTTTCTTTGACTTCACTCTGGCTTGACAACTGGATTCCAGAATGGCTACTGTGTTGCCAAGACCATCTGTACTGAGATGGAACGGGTTTTATTATTTTGTGGAATACTGAGAAATGGTGTTTCTTTGCATTTTGTGGCTAACAGACATACAAGAATGTGTCTGTTTGGTTAAATGGATTTCTAGTACAATCAGCTTCTGCCATGTACTAACACCAATAGGGGTGCTAGACTAGAGGCTGTTCCACTGCAGTCCAACTCTCAATGAGGTGTTGATATTGAGAAACTGTTGGTCTTGGATCTCTCTCTTTCTGTGTTTAGACAGTTCACAAAGGCATATTGTAAAGACTTCCTTTAGTTATGAGGATATGGAAATTGAGTTAAGATTGGAAACAAAGGGTAGGAATAAATGGACAGTTTTTAGAATAGAGCGAGGTAAACAGTGGTCTGTATTGGGACCAGGGCTGTTCAACAAATTCATAAATGATCTGGAAAAAGGGGTAAGCAGTGAGGTGGCAAAATTTGCAGATGGTACAAAACTACTCAACATAGTTAAGGCCAAAGCAGATTACGAGGAGTTAAAACAAAGGGATCTCACAAAACTGGGTGACTAGAAAACAGGCCGGCTTCCCTTTGTAGTTGTCTGTCGATGGGTCAGGCCGAACAGTCTGCTCCGCTGGTGCCACAGCGTCAGATGGCTCCACAGTGTCCATGAGAAGGGCATCGTGGCTTCTGGGCTGTTCAGTGAGCTCCTTGGAGGACCTCCCATTTGACAGCAAGGCTCCGTTTGTGGAACAGACGGACATGGAACTGCATGGCCTGAAAGACTCCCGCACTATGCTTAAGACTCTTGGCCACTATGTTTTGGCTCCGGCTAGACCTAAGTTTAAGGCACAGCAGGCTCCCACCCAGGCCACCCACTCTAAATACAAGTCCCCTTATAAAAAGTCTTGGGACGATAAGAAGCGCCTGCAGAGGCAGACTCGGTCTGCCCCCGAGCCCGAGTCCTTCAAAGGCAAACAGGCAGAGAAATAGCAGTTTTGATGGGACACCCGGGGCAACCTGCCAGTTCTCTTCAGGGATCCACCCTCAATAAAGCTTCCCTTCTCCAACCAGTTGTGTGCTTTTCTCCTGGAGTGGTTGCGGCTGACCCCTCAGACTGATGGGACCTCAGCACCATCTCTTGGGGCTACACTTTCCAGTTTACCTCTACTCTGCCCCCGTCCCTCCTGGGGGACCCCTATCACGAGGCTCTGCTCGAGCAGGAGGAGGGGCTATTCATTGGCCTAGGAGCGGTGGAAGTGGTGCCAGCAGAGTTCAGATGCAAAGCTACGACTTCTACTATTTCCTTATCCCAAAGGCCAAAAGTGAGGAGCTCAGGCCTATCCTGGACCTTTGAGGCCTGAACCAGTACATGGTGAAGCTCAAGTTCTGCATGGTCTCCCTGGCCTCCATCATTCCCTCCCTGGATTCCGGGGATTGGTACGCCGCCCTCGATCTGAAAGACCTGTACTTCCACTACCATATATTAGAGGAGCACAGACGTTTTCTCCTTTCAGGGCTGGGCAGGAACATTACCAATTTACAGTCCTCCTGTTTGGCCTGTCCACTGCCCTCAGGTGCTGTGAGGTCCAGATTATCTCCTAGCTGGACAACTGGCTGGTCAAGGGCAGCTCTTGGTCACAGGCCTTGGTGTTCTCCCAGGGCAGAGACAGAATGGACGAAGTCCTCATTGTGCTTGAACCGGTGATCACCTCCCTACCACGGTGGTTTTGCCCGGAGAACATGCTCCGCGGAGTCCCATTCAGAGGCAGTCCTCCGTCAATGGAGCTGGTGTCTGACGTATTGGACCTGGGATGGGGAGCCCATGTGGGAGACGTTCAGACTCAAGGATTTGGCCCTCCACATAAACGTAAAGAAGCTCAGGGCAGGCATGCATGGCCTTCCGCTTGCACCTGGAGGGCAGGGTGGTCAGGGTTCTCATGTAAAACATCGAGGCCATGTTGTCCATCAAATGGCAAGGACCGATCTTCTGCCTGGAAGCCCTCAAGCTCTGGGACTTGTGTATAGACCATGACATTTGCCTGCAGGCCTATCACCTACTGGATGCCTGGAACTCATGGGCGGATCACTTGAGCAGGGACTTCTCCTCTCAGCACAAGTGGTCTCTCCACCCAGAGGAGGTGCACAGACTTCCCCAAGGAGCGCTGTCTCCACATTCTGGATGTGAGATGGGCTCTGGCTTTTTACCTGGAGTGGACTAAGCCGTTCAGGAAGTCCTCGCAGCTGTTCATCACCTCAGCCACGTGCCTGAAGGGTCGGCCAGTCTCCACTCAGCAGCTCTCCAATTGGATGACCTCCTGCATCTGTACCTGTTATGACCTGGCGGGAATTCCCCCTGCTGCCAATTGTGAGGGCATACTTGACTAGGGTGTGGGCGTCATCAGCTGCCTTTTTGGCCCATGTCCCCATTCAGGACATTTGTAGGGCTGCCACATGGTCTTAAGTTCACACATTCAGCTCGCATTATGTGATTGTCTCCCAGACCAGGGAGGGCTGTGCTCTGTCCTGAGAATTTGCGAACTCCTACCCACCTCCATCAGATGTAGCCTGGAATCACCTATTGTGAAATACATGAGCAATCACTCGAAGAAGAAAAGACCGTTACCTTTTCTGTAACTGGTGTTCTTCAAGATGTGTTGCTCCTGTCTATTCCACATCCCGCTCTCCTTCCCCTCTGTCGGAGTGGTCTGACAAGAAGGACCTGAGGGTGGAGGGACCACACAGCGCCCCTTATACCGTACCCTGGAGGCACCACTCCAGGGGTTGCTATATGCGCTCCTCTATGGGTATTACTAGGGAAAAAGCTTCAGATACCGGTGCACCTGATGAGCATGCATACCTGTTGTGGAATAGACACAAGCAACATATCTCGAAGAACACCAGTTATGGAAAAAAAATCCTGTCTATTATTGCCCTAATAGACAGCTGGCCATGTACACTAAGTCTGTGTACACTGTCCTTTTGGAAAATGGGTTAAAAATGTACTGTGTATCACCAGTGGCTGATTCTGAAACACCATCTGGACTGTAGTAAAACGACTTTGTCCTAGTATGTTTTCTTTTAAATAATTATGCTACATTAGAAACCAATTTAATTACTTTTTGAATTGAATTTGTTTGTGAAGGAATTCTCTTTTCAAACAGGCAAATTTTTTTAAAAAAATTAAGAGCAGTATAACTTTAGAGTGGTTGAACCGATATTTTTTTTAATTGAGGGGAAAAATCCCTACACAGCTCCACAATGACTTTATATGCTTGCCCACTTCAGAGTTTTTACAGCTGTTACAAGACTCTGACTTTAGGGTTTTAAGTTGGAAACAATAATGGATGTTTCTATTGCAATGGGAATGGCACTGTTCTAATTATGCTCTGTTCTCATCATCGACAGTATAAAGATACGAAGGCTATAAAAGCTGGTGCCAGGATGGATGAATGAGCTGGGAAATCTTTAACATTACACTCTTACTATCCAAAGAGGGAAAAATGGGGGAAATGATTGTGTAAGTTTAAGTAGGCAACAATGATGTAAAACCTCCTAGTTAATTTTTTCACTGTAAAGCAAATACTAAGGTAGAGACCTACACAGAAATTGTAGAGCAACCAATTAAAAACAGATTCCAGGAAGCAGTTCGTCTCAGGGAAAAACATAAATGCATGGCATGGTCTAGCAAACAAGGTCAGCAAAGCTAAAGCACTCCCATCACTGGAGAAACATTTAGCTGAAATAATTGGCATCGTGGGAGTTGAGTATTAGGTTTGTAGTGTAGAGATGCACTTACTGCAATGGCTGTAAGTTGACTTAAAATGTAACATCCACAATATCTTCCTTGGATCAGTGGTGTGCCTCCTTATAATGAGTGCCTCTACTGACCTAAGAGGGGCAGCGTAGGGGAGTCTGACTGCCCTAAGGGCTCACAGGCTTCTGGCTGGCTGCCTGCTCCCCATGCCCTGCCAGGAGAAGAGGGAGAGCCACACAGGGCTTCTCACCACTGGGAAGAGGGCTCTAGGTTTTCGGTCCCTTCCCTGCTGGGAGTCAGGTTGCCTTGTCAATTTCACAGATTAGTGAGCCCTTAAATTGGCAAGGCTGCCTGGCTCCCAGCAAGCAGGGGGCTGCTTGAGCTTCTCATCCTGGCTCACAGCTGGGAGTTGGGTACAGTTCTTCAGGGGAGCAGGAACTTTCTTGTGTGTGTGTGTGTGTTTTTGTTTTTGTTTTTTTTTATCATGGCAACTGCCATGAAATTGACAGGACAGCCAGTGTAAGGGACACCATGTCTACAAAGACACTGTGTCACCTAACTACACAGACATAATCTTTATGCCTTTTGTGGCAGTGGAGTTACTATGTCAGTGTAGTAGGGCACTTATATCAGTGGGAGGAAGGTTGTAATGTAGACCCACTGACATAAATAGATGGACATAAGATGCCATACATCAACCTAACTGTGTAGATCTTGATTGGGCAAATACTTTTACTCATTTTCCCAAAATGTCGTCTTTTTTTTTTTTCTGTGTGATTATTTTATATACAGTTTTATACCCCTGGGATGAAAGTGGGTAATGGGGCAGTTTAATTGAATATTGCTTTTTAAAAAAATGACAAAATGGACAAAACCACCAGGAAGACAGTCTGGGTGTTGAAGTCATGGCTTTAGAGCAGTCAGATTTGTGTAGATTTATTGAGCTTCAGGGGTATGAAGCATTCTCATGCCTCAGAAGAGAAATGTTTAAAGTAAATGTGAAAGCAATGACACAAATGTTGCTCGTTATGCTCAGTGCCACCAAGGCTTTTGGGGGTGATGTATCTGGCCAGTTGAACAAGATACAAACCCATCATAGCTGGGGATACAGCCCACTGGGATGCCAGTGGTTTATGTGCTGAAAGGCAAACAGAGAGAGTTTGTGAGTTCTGGGGGTCCTATCAAAGCAACTTTTATTTTGAATAACTTATCCATTAATAAATTTGGGAAAAGAAAAAGGCCTAAATCTGTTAGATTACTCATTGCAAATAACTTATCAAACTAAATGGATTAGAGGAGGAAGTTGGTGTCCAACAGTACATGTAAACCAGTTAAACATGTACAGATACTCCCTGACTTAGGCAAGCATTCCATTCTGGAATGCCTTGCGTAACTCAAATTTTGCGTAAGTTGGAAACATATCTCCGACCATTATGTGTGCACAAAAAAACCCCCCCTCCTATTTGTAGCATACGGAACTTTTCCCGTAAACTTGGATTTGTGTATGTCAGGTTTACGTAACTTGGGGAGCATCTGTATTTGAGACAGAGTTGCAAACAGTCAATCAAGCATGTCAAACTGTGAAATGCAGCAAAAGCCTGTGTCCAGTACAGATGACCTAGGCAAGGCTGAGAGCTTCTTAACGAGGCTTTGATCCCTAAGCCCTTTTGCACCCATCAACCCTTAATGGGGTGGGCTACTCAGGAAGACCAGGGCTCCTAAGTGACCAGAGAAGCTAGTGAACAGGAGCGACTAACGAGAGTTTTGTGAGGGAGTTTACTTGGGGAGTGTGTGCATGTGGGGGGCGGGGAAGGCTAGATATGACTTAAATGACTGCTTCTTGGAGCAGCTAGTTCTGGGACCCACAAGAGGAGAGGCAATTCTTGATTTAGTCCTAAGTGGAACACAGGATCTGGTCCAAGAGGTGAATATAGCTGGACCACAGTGACCATACATTTAATGATATTAGCATCCCTGTGGTGGAGAAAACATCACAGCAGCCCAACACTGTAGCATTTAATTTAAGAAAGGGGGGTACACAAAAATGAGGAAGTTAGTGAAACAGAAATTAAAAGTTATAGTGCCAAAAGTGGTAATCAACATAGTCATAAATTATCTGGAAAAAGGGTTGAACAGTGAGGTGGCAAAATTTACAGATGATACAAAATTACTCAAGATAGGGCAGACTGCAAAGAGCTACAAAAGGATCTCAGAACTGGATGACTGGGCAACAAAATGGCTGATGAAATTCAATGTTGATAAATGCAAAGTAATGCACATTGGAAAACATAATCCCAGCGATACATATAAAATGATGGGGTCTAAATTAGATGTGATCACTCAAAGAGATCTTGGAGTCATTGTGGATAGTTCTCTGAAAAAAATCTACTAAATGTGCAGTGGCAGTCAAAAACGCTAACAAAATGTTGGGAATTCTTAAGACATAGGTCATAAGACAGAAGATACCTAATTGCTTCGGTATTAATTCATGGTATGCGCACATCTTGGATACTGAGTGCATATGGGGTCACCCAATCTCAAAAAAGATGTATTGGAAAAAGTTCAGAAAAGAGCAACAAAAATTATCAGGCATATGGAATGGCTGCCATATGAGAAGAGATTAATAAGACTGGGACTTTTCAGCTTGGAAAAGAGCCAACTAAGGGGGAATATGTTAGAGATCTATAAAGTCATGACTGGTGTAGAGAACGTAAATAAGGAAGTATTTTATGCCTTCTCATAACTCAAGAATTAAGGATCACCAAATAAAATTAATAGGCAGCAGATTTAAAACAAACAAAAGCAAATATTTTTTCACAGACCGAACAGTCAACCTGTGGAACTCCTTGCCAGACGATGTTGTGAAGACAAAGACTATAATAGGATTAAAAAAAGAACTAGATGAATTCATGGAGAATAAGTGCATCAGTGGCTATTAGCTAGGATAGACAGGGATGGTGTTCGTAGCCTCTGTTTGCCAGAAGCTGGGAATGGCAACAGGATGGATCACTTGATGATTACAAGTTCTGTTAATTCCCTCTGGGGCACCTGCTGGAAGATACTGGGCTGACCTTGTATGACTGTTTTTATGCTCTTATTTCTTATGGAGAATAGGTTTCAGGCTTCCATATAGGCAGTAATACAGCTGTTTGAGGTGGGACTTATCACTATATATATTCCATATGTGGCTTGTTAGCTTTAAATTTTTAAGAGGAACCAGAAGTTCAGGCAGTTCTCTCATTGGTATCCCAATCTTAGTGTCTGACAAGAAATCATAGGGTGTACACTGTAATTTAATGTCCAAGCATAAAACTGTAGCCCTCGGGTATTAAAACTCCATGACTTTTTGGTTGTGATGCAGGGGTGTCTAGATTACAATGTGTCTGTATGTAAAAGGGAAGTTTCTCTGGCTAAGCTAGTAAATAATTGTGTGTACCAGCCTTCCTTTATGACTCAGTCAGTTTCTGCTGAATCAGATCTTTTATTTATTATTTATAGTCCTAATGATTTTAAAACCTTTTTTTAATCTGACCAGTAGAAGTTCTATTTTATTGAGTATGCAGGTTATTTCTACCCCATCTCTAAAAAGTATTGCCCCGAAGGCTAATGATAACCTTATAAATAACATTAAATTAATTAATGGCTGATTACTTTAGCAGAAACTTCCATTTCTTTGACTGTGTGTACAGCTGTAGATTTTGAGTGGACCTTGAGCATCACTGATTCTTCCCTTACATCCTAATACTACTTTTTCCACCAAGTCCTCAAAACATTCAAAAGGATCTCAAAGATGGCTTTCCTTTTTCTTCATATCCTTCTTGTTTTTTGAATAGTGTGGCGTGTGCAGGAGAGAGGGACACTAAATTGCCTAATCATTTTGCTCTAAAATTACTATTTGTTGTTTCAGTATTCCCCTCTTCTTGACCACTGAATCTGATGCACTGTGTGGTCCCATTTGAGAGGTGGCTAACCTGAAAGAGGCTGATCCAGTGAGTTATACTTCTATATTTTGTACACAAATTCTGACTGAAATTCTGTTACATACATAGCCCAGACCAGAACAATTCCTAGAAAGGGAAGCAGTTTGAGCAGTGTTTGCAGTAGACTTAGCATTATAGCCATGTCAGTTCAGCATTCAAACACACATCCTCCTAGCTCCAGAATACTAAAGATATTTGACCACTTCCCATACTGAGCCCCCACTGGTAATCCCTGTGCGTCTGAGCAGTTCTGCTGATGAAGGTTAGGTTGGGCTACTGACTTTTTGAAGTGAGTGGACACGTGCACATTCTTCTCCTATGTCTTCACTCTTCATTCATGGCCTTTGCTCTTGTTTCATTACACAAATTCACACAGACTAGACAACAGTATTCATCTTGATGATGATAACTTTCCCTTGACTTGTGTTTTTCTGGAATCATGTCTTAAACTTTTATTACTGTTTTTAAAAACTATGGCTGTGATCCTGCTCCCACTGAAATTAATTCCAAAATTTCCACTCATGTCATTGGTACAAGTTCAAGCCCTTTCTGTCTGTAAAGCATGTGCATGTTTTCTTTGGGGAGGTTTCTACATTACGTGCTGAAAGATAATTGGGTGCTTTTTTCACTAACCAGAGTGACTAATATGTGCCATTAGCAAAGCATTCATTTTCGGATATTTGTAGAGGCAGCCAGTACAGTTTAGCCTTGCTGCTTTTTTCAACACTTTCTTTAGAAATTAGGAAAAAAACATACACAAAGAAGCTGAATAACAAATCATTCACATACTGAAGAAAATGTGCAGGGAAGAGGGATCTTTTTACTATTTCAAAATCTCTTTAAAAAGCCATTTGAAATACAGTGAGAGCTAACATAATCAAACCCCTTCATTTTCAGTTTAAATCAATTTTCATAAAAAAAAATCCTGGGTTTTACAAAAAGTGTTGTTCTCTTTTTCCCCAATTTTCACCTTGCTTTTGTATCATTCATATAAAATTATATATAACTTATTTTATTAGGAAAATACAATACATTGCATGAGATATATGTATTATGATAATACAGTAATCTGTGTATATGCAAAGCTGCCTGTTGAAATAAGGCTGGATATTAGTCTGAAAGATACACACAATAAACAGAGGCATGCATGCAAGCTCCTTAGTGCCTGCACATTTGAGCATATTGGTGAGTCTCATGCCAACCACATACACAGTTCAAGCTGTTAGCAGATAACAGTTTAAAGATTTGAAACACGAAAATGGGAAGAAAATGAAATTCTTTATCAGAGGATGTTCTAGAACAGGGGTGAGCAACCTATGTTATGCATGGCAAAAGCGGCACGTGAGCTGATTTTCAGTGGCATTCACGCTGCCTGGGTCCCGGGTCTGGGGGCTCTGCATTTTAATTTAATTTTAAATGAAGCTTTTCAAACATATTAAAAACTGTATTTACTTTACATACAACAATAGTTTAGTTAAATATTATAGACTTACAGGAAGAGTCCTAAAAACATTAAAATGTATTACTGGCTCACAAAACCTTAAATTAGAGTTAATAAATGAAGACTCGGCACACCACTTGTGAAAGGTTGCTGATTCCTGTTCTAGAACACAAGGAAGTATTCAAAAGTTTAAAGAAGACAAAAATAGGAGAAAAGGATGGTGCACCCCATAAGGCTTTGCGGGGATATATTTATAAATGTATATATGATATAACTGGAATATGTTTTATGCTACATATGCCGTGTAACAGCTCTGTAAAGGCTATGATGTAGTGAATCTTTCCTCCTATTTATATGCATGTACAATTTGTGTGTTCGAAGTTCTGAATATTGGCTGTATATTGCATCAAGCATTTGATTACTTTCTCAAGAAGCTGATCTGCAAGTTAAGTGCCCAATCAAGAAACACTGAAAAGACAATAGAGCTTGGAGGCTCTGGTCCACATAAGAAGTCTACCTGAGGATGTTCAAGGTAGCACGTGAGCAATGGCTGCTACCTGCAAATCCTGAGTCATGCATGGACATGTGACGTGCCCATGTGATTCCAAATCTCCATTTTGTGACTGGATTCTACACAGGGGGAGGGAAGAGTATCCACCCACAAGAGAGAGTCTATTTAAACCCCTGGGAAACCCATCTGTTTTGTTTTCAGCTGGCTCAAGGGATAGCCTCTCCACCCCTTAGGATACCTGAAAGAAACTGGAACAGAGGACAGTGACTACAGGGGAAGTGAGAGTGATAGCTGGACCCAGACTAGGGGGAGTTTAGTCTCTAAAAGGAAGCTCACTGAACCATCTGAAGGTGAGGATTTTATCTATATTCAGTTTTTTAACTGTATTAGAGAGAGATTTGCATGGTTTATTTTAATTTAGTTGGTAATTCACTTTGTTCTGTCTGCTACTACTTGGAACCACTTAGATCCTACTTTCTGTACTTAATAAAATCACTTTTTACTTAACCTGGAGTGGGTATTAGTACCTGGGGAGGCAAACAGCTATGTATATCTTTCTATCAGTGTTATAGAGGGCGAACATCTATGAGTTTACCCTGTATAAGTTTTATACAGGGTAAAACGGATTTATTTAGGGTTTGGACCCCATTAAAGTTGAGTATCTGAGTGTTAAAGACAGGAACATTTCTTAACTTGCTTCCATGTGAGCCTACAGTTGTTAGGGGACGTGGTTTAGACCTGGGTCTGGGTTTACAGCAGGATAGCAAGTCTGACACAAACCAGGCAAGATTTCTGGAATCCCAAGCTGGTTAGGGGCAAGGGAGCAGGGGCAGAAATAGTCTTGGCACATCCGTTGGCAGCCCCATGGGGCTTTCTATGATCCAACCCGTCACAGAGTGTATGCACTGCAAATGGTGTGGCCCAATTATTAAATGTAAATGTTTATAGGCTAATAGTTCTAAGTATACAATAGTAAACTGTTTATTCAAGTGAAAAGTTTTATTTGGGAATTAGAGAGAGATTGTTTTCTTAAAATCAGAGATGGCATCATGTTTTGAGTTGTTTTAGTTCTGCAGAAAACCACACTGAATTGTGTTCATCAAAGCATTAATCTACTAAATAGTTTTTTCCCCCGTCCTTCCACCCACTAAAACAAATCCCAATATTTACCCAGAAAAATCAGTAGTTTTTGCACTGATTTTCATCTGTTGTTGTTGTAATAAAAACTGATTAAATTCCCAGGGAAAAAATAGAAACCGAAAAGGAAGGGCCTTATACATATATGCATTAAAGAAAAATGACTTTAGTGGTGCCTGCTGTGTCACAGTTAATGGCCTTGAAAATATAGTTTTCTGGCAGTTAGAGATGGTCTGTAGGAGAGAAGTCATAGTGTATCCTCCCCCTGCCAATATACATTGTGTCCCAAACTAGATTTTCAGAGAATTGGCCCTTTTAAAACTAGAGTTGACAAATATTCATAGGCTTGTATATTCAGTTGCATTTGGGTGCATTCAGTTTTGCATCACAAAGCACTTGCACAGTCATTCTTTATGCATTATCAGTTGTATTTTCTTTCATATTTGTGTACACATGCAAAACTGATTGCAGTTTATTTGCACATATAAACTATCATTTGTACACACAAGTGTTAGTGCATGCTCTAAGGCCTGTCAGGAATTTTTTTTCTGATACTCAACAAAAACTGTCCATTGTTTAATGTCACCCTATTAGTTATATTTATATCCTACTAAATAACTCATTGTAGTTTGCTAAATGTTAACATCAAGGATGAAGGATTAAGTTTCAGATATTTGTACGGTAGAAAGCTATAGCCCATTCACCACATTGCTACCACTGTCCCTTCACTAAGGTATTGTAGATGTAATGGTAGCCCCATGCTGCATAAGTGTTTTCATTAAAATTGCCCTGTATCAGTTGCTCATAACTTTCTCAGACTCATTTTTTGGCTGAAGTTTTCCAGGTCTGGTGATTTTTTTCTTTTTTTTTCCTTAAAAGAAAGATTAAAAGAGGGAGGAGAAAGAATGAAGCAGTTATTTTGTTGTTTTAAAGTAAATGCTGAGTGAAAACATTACTTTTCCAATAATATAGAAAAATAAAGTCCTCTTGATCAGCTGTTATTCCAAACTCTATTTAGAAAACTTAAATTAGGCAAGAAGATAAACCATTGACAAAGCTGATGCTTTTCAGTGGATGATGAAAATCTGTTTTGATTTAGCTGAGTAGTGAAGGTATTAAAAATAAATAAATCAGTCATCTACCTGCTTGGTGGTTCAACTTTAAATACTTTAAATAACACCTTAAATAATAGATGCATAGAAATGT
Organism: Dermatemys mawii; assembly: GCA_007922305.1. Classification (NCBI taxonomy): domain Eukaryota; kingdom Metazoa; phylum Chordata; order Testudines; family Dermatemydidae; genus Dermatemys; species Dermatemys mawii. The sequence goes on from ML677339.1 coordinate 3,188,430, forward strand.
AAGGCTGGAAGGGACCTCAAAGTCTTCAAGTCCAGCTTTCCATGCTGAGGCAGGACCAAGTGTGCTTAAACAGTCCCTGACAGGTGTTTGTTCTTAAAAACCTCCAGTGACAGGTATTCCACAACATCTCTTGGAAGCCTAGTTTTTCCTAATATCTAACCTAAATCTCCCTTGCTGCAGATTAAGCCCATTATGTCTTGTAGCTTCAGTAGACTGGGAGAACAATTGATTACTGGCATCTTCAACATATTTGAAGATTATCAGGCTTCCCCCCTCCTGTCTTCTTTTCTCAAGACTAAACATGCCTGATTTTTAAAATCTTTCCTCTTAAGTCTGGTTTTGTTGCTCTCCTGGGAGTTCATTGCCTAAATATCTTTGATTTGGGCTTGAAGCCCTGGAACTCCAGATATTTACCCCTAACTTTTATCACTCATATCCAGATTTGGCCTGGAATTAATTAAATCTTGACCCTGAAAACTATTAGAATTGTAAGCATGCTGACGATAGTAATAAATAAAATAAGTTTAATCTGTTAGTACAATATCCATTTTTGAGAGTAAAGTACCATTTTAGGAGTCCACAAAAGCATTTATATTTTTCACTAACTAAAATTACTTACCCGTTCTAATAAAATCCTTTGCTGTTGCTAAAGAATATTGATAGTCTTCTGACAGCCTGCTCCATCCAGTTGAAACTCGGGATGGCAGTAGCTAACACTGAAAAGAATTACTTTTTATTAATGGTGAGCTTATCTCTAGAAGAATGAATTTTCCTGTGAGCATCCCCATACAGAGAAAAGTAGGGCCCTGGGCTTAGGTAAGTCAATGGGGAAAGTCCTATTGATTTCAGTGATGCAGGATCCAGCCTCTAGGATGGTAAAAACATACATGATGCCAACATATTTTTATTAATTAAAAGCCTCTCTTCACATCTGCCACTTTTTAGCCTAGAAAGGCAGGCTAGGACATGGAAAGCTGCAAAGAAATTACTGCTCCAAAGAAGGTTGGATTGCAGAAATAGAAAAATGGTGCAAAGCAGCCATACTGTAAAGTGTCTCCCAGAAAAAACCTCTTGAGAGAAGAGTAGGGCGCTCAGAAGCGCACACAGTTCCAAGTGGTGAAAATTGATATCAGCCAGAGTTTCTATTCCTGATCGAACCTGGTGTTTAGGACTCTAATGGGAGTGGAAGAAAATTAAATTTATAACAGATGTGCAGAGTTCTGGCTTTTCCTGTGACCCAGAATGCATTTATTCTAAGCACTATAGGCCTGGAGGACATGCGTGTAGTAGTACTCAGATGTCAGTAGTACCTGGTGCATTGGTCCAAAACAAAATACTTAAACCTGGATCGTGTTGTTACTAATAAATCTTCTTGGGTACAATTCAGTTCCCCTCCCCTGAGTTCATTATTTGACACAGGAATTGAAATATGTTTTTGGCAGTTTCCTAATAGATTTGCCTTTGGGAGTGGGTAAATAGGGGACACTGACAAGATCTTAGAGTGAATTTTGGAGCTAGAAATAACATGAGCTGAAGCAGGAATTCTGATTCTGTTGATTCTGTGACATGGAAAGCTGGCAATGATTAATATGGTGCTGCTATCGAGGGATATCTAACAAAACCTCCCCATTGTAATTGTGGTTTATATACAGGAGTCTCTTTAGCCCTAGGATTTAAAAATGTATCATGCATGAAAAACCTGACATACTTGTAAATTACTATTTCCTACCCATGTAGGAATTGATCCAGTGAGTGCAGCAGTCCTAACTCCAGTCCTAGGTTGCCTTGTGATTTAGGAAATTGAGGCACAAAAATGTTAAACGTGCTAATCTGTAAAATCGGGATAATGCCTACATTTGAAAAGACCTTTGCAATTTTATAGCACCTTTGAGCAAATTATTATACATCTCTGTATTTTACAATTTCTACTTCAATATAGTTCAACACACACATGAATAACCCTTTGTTGCTTCTGCAAACCCAGACTAACATGGCTACCTCTCTGATTCATGAATAACCCTGTACATAAAGGTGACTGGAATTCAGCTTCTCTTACCCCTATCTTCCCAGCCCCGCTCTGGTTATGTGTGTGTGTGTATGTAAAACACACAACTCTGACACAAAATCGCTTGCTCACTGTAGGTAAAGATCACCACTCAGCAATGGACAGATTTCTTGTTGGTGGGATGTCCCATCACTTTTAGAGATCATTTGAAAATGAAAAGACTCTAGCATTAAGTGTGGGTGGGGTGGTAACTGCGGCCAGATTCTGACCTGATTTATACCAGTTTAACTCTGGAGTATAGTATGTGCAATTTAATGTTTTGTTTGTTTTAAAGATATTCCTGGTTCTAGCCATATGCCCCATTATAGAGATAAGAAATATTGATCCAAGCTGGCTGTATCTTCTCTATTGGTAAAAAGGTAAGAATCTTAATTTGTGCCCACTGTATTGTCAGTGGAGTTACCTAAAATTTACACAGGTAAATGAGTTCAGAATTTGGTACTTTTTTTGCTCTAAAAAAATTATTAAATCTTATTCACTTGGTGACCATGCAAAATACACTATTTCAGCATATTATATGGCCCAAAGTGTTTATAGTGCATATAAAATATACTAAAGCTTAAATGCTATATCCTCTAAGGAACAGTTAACAAGAATGCTAATAATGGAAAGCAAATAGCAATAGTGATCAGCAACAAAAGATAACCAATCTTCATGGTTCACACTATTGGCTCTTACTTCAATAAGCACTTCTGGAGAGTTCCCATATTGAGTAGCTTTCTTGGATATTAGTTACAGAATGGTAATATAAGTATTACTAGATATATTTGCAAAGCCTTGGATTGATTTTTTTACTGGTGTATCTTTCAATCACTCTACCCAGGAGCAGGTTTGAATTTTAATACAGCTTCCATGACAATATATCCAAAGCTAGTGTTAAATAACTGTTTCCAGGTAATTTCATACTGCAGTATTTAAATTGCAGTACTAACAAGTGCCAAATGGATCTGAACACATGCACATTTTAGGAAAGACTATCCCAAAAGTAAATACTTCAATCATTCCTTGCAGCTAATTGGCAAAAGGTAATATTGAGAATCCTTGTTATACCGTTCTTCCTGGTTATTTCCCCTAGAGTTATATTTAAGTGCATGATTTCTTAAACTTCTCATTACTTTTACTTAATCAATCTGCAAATAGTGTTAGTGCCAACACTTGGGAAATGCAATTTAACATTCTCATTGTTCATGCAATGTATTATGGGGGTATTTTACTAGCTGTTGTTGTTACTGATTCCATTCATTATCTTATATTAGATACTTATATTTGATAAATGGTGTACCTAGGGAAACGGAATGACCAGTTATGTATATTAGTGAAAACCAGCTAAATGCTAGTGAATTAGACAATATAGGAATAACCATGGAATTTGGCTTTTATCATAACACAGCTTTGATTTGTATAGGGCCATTTTTCTCTAAGAGAGTAGCAGTGAGGCTAAGTAGGGCTAATGCTGCACAGTGTGGAGTTTGCATCTTCCATTTGAAATCATTTGTACTTCAGAGACTGAGAAATCTGAGCTGTAGGGTTTAAGGTCTTAGCTACATGGGAAAGTTGCCTGGAACAGCTCACGCTGTGGACACTCCTATTCCACACTGAGAATGTGTCTGTGCTGCAGGGGAAAACACTGTTAATTGGGGTTTAAAAAATGGCAGTGAAGATTATGGCAGCTCAGCTTTTAACTCTTGTTAGTAATTTTAAAGTTTAAAAGCAGAGCTGTTGTTTTCACTGCCATTTCTTAAACCCCAGTTAGCAAACTCAAGTTGAGAACAGACGTTTTTTTCTGCCGTGTAGACAAAATGTCCATGTTCAAGTTAGCTTAATCCACTTTTGGAACTGGATTAAGCTACAGTGCAAAAAAAAAGGCAATCTTAGTGCAGAAGATTATCCACATGGGAAGCTATTGTACTTTAAATTCCCACCCAGCCTATTTCACAGTAGCTTTTGTATGTAGATAAACTCTGTGACTTGCCCAGGGTAAAAGTGCAAGAGAGTAACAGAATCCAGGCCTCCTGATTCTCGGTGCAGCACTCTGTCCCACAGTGCTACTTTCCTCCATCCCTGCTGATGTTACAATTAATAGAGCATGAACATAATGCTGGATACTATTAGCTCAGTGGTTCCCAAACTTTAACAGCCTGTGAACCCCTTTCACTAAAATGTCAAGTGTTGCAAATCCCTGCCTAAAAATGAATATTTCCAGGGAATTTCTCCTTTATCTGCGTATAAATTATAAAAGCTGTGTTCTTGAAAATATAAAATTTGTGTTTTTACATGCTTATTACACACTATTTATCATTACAGTATTTTTATTACATTATGAAAATGGCAATACCCTTCTAAGATCTCACTTTCGTAGCTTGTATTACTTTGAATAAGCCTGTTAAAAAACAAGACTCGTGTGTTTCATCAAGGAGTATCAGATGTGAAACAGTATAAAGGTATTTAAGAAGCCAACTCAAAGAGTCCTCCTACACAAGCAGCAGTCCAGGCAAACAACACACATTACAACAAAGCTTAACCTTGTTGTTCACAATCATTTTAAAAACAATACTAACTGCCTATTTAATTTTAGAAACAGCAAAAATCTGTCTACCTCCCTTTCTATTTCTTATAAGGAGCCTTGAAGCTTAAAATCTCAGTGTGATAAACATACTTGCTTTGATTGATTGGCTTAGCTCTTAAAAGTGCAGGGGCTCCAGGCTGCTGGCCCCATGCTGCCCGGGATTCCTAGGGACAGCTCTGTCCGTTATTAGGGAATATTTTCCCTGAGAACCCCTTGTAACATTTCACGAACCCCCAGGGGTTCACAAACCCCAGTTTGGGAACCACTGTATTAGTTGAAGCATCAAGCTTAACCTTGCACGCACTTGCTCTGTGTAAAATCTGGAATGGATTATTTGGGAATGGTCTTGCCTTTGGCTCAGGAGGATCTGTGTTAGATTCCTGAAGGAGTTTACATGTTAAAATTAGCATGCTGGTGCCTAGAAAAAATCATTGAGAGTTAGAAAGCCTAAGTTAGGTGCTCAGGCTCCTTTACAGTGAATAAGCCAGACCTCATAGAAGCCAGGACACTAGGCAGCTCCCTGCCTAAGGCAGTTAGTGGGAGATACTAGGGGAGGGACCCGTCCTAGCCTGACCCTTCTCAGGGAGTACAGCACCAAATCTGCACTTATAGGAGTTGTCTCTATCTGCTTGGGAGTCTCAGCTGTTATCCCTCTGAGTTAGGTGCCTATGTAATTTTTTTGCAAGAGGGTGGAGGACCTCCCTCCTAGCTTGTTAGGAATGGGGTTAAAGAATCTCAGCTGGGATGTGGGAGCCCCTGCTTCAAGTCCTTGCCAATGCCTGAGAAGAAAGATCCCTGTTCAGATCCTGCTGCCTGTTTGAGCAGATGAAGTGGGCTGGTGTTATTATTGGGAGTGCCTGATATTGGGACTTAAGCAACCAAGTCTCTTTATGAATCTAGCCATCTGATTCTAGGTCATTGCATTTAATAATTAATGATGTATTACTTACTTATGAAGCATTGTTTAAAAATAATTGAGATTGTAATCATCAAATACTGAGTTTATAGGTAAAGGCTGAAAGTCAGTGTGAGATTTCACTGGAATTATTCCCAATGTACAGCAGTATAAAGGAGACAGACTTAGGACCTAGGTTTTTCTAATGGGTGATAAACTTAATTCAACATTGTGCCAGGACAGAATATTTAGCATAGTTCCTCAGTGTCCCCTGAAGAATCTAGACAGTATCCAGCCAGGGGAAGAATGCACCTATGTTGACTGCTGTTTTTGCCATTCATTAGTGACCCCATCCAACTATTCCGTTAGGCAGGTGTTCTCTTTAAAATACATGTACAATTCAAGACTCCTACCCCAAAATAATATTTATTGCAAGAAAAGTGTTGTCATAGTGATACAGACCTACAAATAAAAAAAAAATCTCAAACAGTTGATTTAACATTTAGAAGGGTTCTCTTTCCCCAAAACCCAACAGAGTGTAACTTGTAATTAATCTTTGGTCAGCACAGCTACATGACTGAAATAAACCTGGAGTCTGCATATGCTTTGGCTGTTTCACATAATGAGGTTCTGTTCTATGATGAGTTACAGGCACCAGCTGTCCAAAAAAAAAAAAAGCACCATGGAGACATACATGTAACACAGAATGGTATAACATTTAAAAAAATTGCTAAAGAAAACTAAATGTCATGTACAAAGATCTTTCTTACAACATAGGCTAGGGTAAAATGAGGCATATGGTGTATAACTACAGTATTAATGAAAGTTCTAAAAAAAAGTGATTTCAAATATATTTTCCTGGTCTGCACTGCGTAATAAGTTTGCACATATGGCAGTCCTGAAACAGCTCAATCCTAGTAAATGCACCATTAATCCAAGCCAGCACCAAACGGAGTGAAACATCAGGTGTTCCCTTCAAAGAAAATATTTTTCTTCAGCTGCCTACAGTAATGTAAATATGTAGAGCACCTTTTGTGAGAATGAGGTGTTGTGGTAGCACATGTGGTACCTTGAGGTTATTGGAAGGAAATACAGTACAGGTTGGCCTGCAATGCTAATGGTATCACAAGCAGTCAAGGTATTTTGCTACAGTGGTTGTGCCTCAGCTTCCATTATTTCATGTGGCTGATACAGAATATTGTCCTAGTGACTGGTAGTGAAATATGATCCTCTTTACAGAGACTAATATTGTAATTTTAGTCATTTAAGACTTTTAATATTTAATGTTTTTTGAAGCATACTTTTAAATGTCTTTTAGAGGATGGTATCAGAGCTGAAAGAGCACTGGTAATAGCATGGAAATGTTTTTAAAAAGTATTTGGACAACTGGCACACAAACAAAAGGAAACCTTTTTCAAATCTACTGGATTTTTTTTAAGAATACCTCTAAAATAGCTCAAATTTATAAATCTAAAGAAAAACAAATGAGTTTCCCTTTTGTTTACATAGTTTGTAGTTTCTCCATATATTACTGCATTAAAATAAATAAACATCTATATTTTTAATTAGCACCTATAGCAAAATACCCCAAAGTGTTACAGACTGCTAACAGGAAAAAATTGTTCACATTTTTGTGCCATTTAGTGCCATGTGTTGACCTCTTGAACTTTAGTTTTAATATACTTTAAATTGAGGTTATATAAAGGATACAGTAACCATGGTTGCCCTTGTAATCAAACTTTTGACCATGGCAGAGTCAGTCATTCCTCCTGCAAGGGTCATTCTGCAGTCTTGGCAGGATGGAAAGATAGAGGTCTTTTTTTTTTTTTTTTTTTTTTTTCTTTTAAAAAATTGTCATTGATTCCTTAAAGCTTTTGAAAAGTAGACATGCTCAGGATAGATGGATGAACAGAAGTGATTTGAGAACTGGATTAAGTCTAGAGGAGGTGGCTAATAGAGTTCAATCCAGAGTCTCATTCTGAGCACTTCTCCAAGCTCTCCTAGGAGGTAGTTGTCCTCGTTGCTATATTCCAGTTTCTTTAGCTCCTTCTTCTTGTATAGAGGAACGCTAGTGATTTCCAGTGTGTAAGTGCCAGGCACTGACTTTTTCTTAGCTGTGTGCAGGTAACTAAGTCCATCCCTCTGATGGATTTGAAAGATGCCAGAGTCTTTGCCCTGGGAGATGATGTAGCGGACATGGTTGGTAAGTGGCTGTATGGCTGGCATGAGTTCTAAAATGTGTTCTTTCTTCCCAAGCCCAGAGAAGTTCAACCTCATCTTCAAAGGAGAGTCAATGTCTAAGCTTTCCAAGCTAATCTGCTCAATCTGAAGTGAAAGAGAAAGAAATGATAGTTGGAGAGAGACATCCCCCCACACACTATATATTATTCCTAAAGCAATGCGAGTTAATGAGTTTGATTAGTAACAGATTAATTGCTTTCAAAAACTGCAGCTGTGAAAGAATCCATTTATAAATCCTGAGGAGGGAGAACTATTCAGTTCCACATAACACACCCTGTAAATCTCTAAGGCTTCTCACTCAGGTTTTACAGAATAATTAATGTTACAGCACCAAGTTGACAGAGGGTTCAGATTCCAATCTTGCCTCAGAATTTACATAATTTCATGCTTGCTTAAAAAAAAAGTCCTAGTTTAACTCTGCAAAAAAGAAACAGGAAGTATCCCACTTTCCAAGCTATTCTAAATACCTGATCAAACTTAATGATGAAAGATTATGGTAACAGAATGGAACCCTGGACTGTTATTACTGGAAGTTCTTTGAAGAATGTTTTCTGTATAGAAGCTTCAGTGAGAGTCTACATTCTGGCATTTGAGAAACTATGTTCAGCAGCTGACAGTGATAAGAGTAGTAGAAAAAAAAATCTGCACTACTAGCAAACTGATCCTTCCAAAGGGGGAAATTTTGCTTTGATATAACACAAACAGAGCTATACTACAGGCATGAATTTGTCCCAGTGTATTTGATGTGAATACATATTGGGGGGGGGGGGGGCGTAAAGTATCGAAAAACTTTGGTATAACAAAAGGCAGGTGGTTGTAGGTGAAAACTGTTCTTCACCTAATGAAGTAACTATAAAAGGCTGTGACTTCTTTGGGCAGTCTTTCCCTTGCTTCTCTCCTATTGATAGGTCTTTACTTCTCAGGAAATGACTGGAGTGCCCACTGATCTCACTCTGCTCTACAGCAGAACTTTACCAGTTCAAGTCCTTCTGCTTCTGTAACAGTGGGAAAAGGGTGCCCTCAGAAAGGGTCAAATCCTATCATACTATATACCATTGTGCACTGTAGATTACACCTGTGGTTGAGTAAAGCAAATTGAGGGTGGCTGCAAGTGCTGTGACAAGTTGTTCATTGACCCTCAGGCAGGCTGCTAGCTAACAAGACCCAGAGGATCCCAATTTTTTTTAAAAAAAACAAAATATATTTGTTTGCTGTGAAAATTCCAAGTGAAATTAGGGGATTTCACATAAGGCTAATAGCACCAGATAACAATATGGCTTACTGCTATGTGAGGGCTATAGTACTATAGCAATGAGACTAAGGTACAGTGAAATTGATGAGAAATTAATGCTGTATGAGGGAATTTTTTACTTTCTTTGGAAGGTGCTTGTATGTTCCACTGCCATGAATGGAACATAAATAACTGGGTAGCTTGGTAACAAGATGAACACACTAGATAAGAGTGAAATAATGACCCAGGGGTACCATACTGTCACCAGATAAGAGTATGCCATCGTCAGAAGTATGAAGTCCAAGAAATGACTTTTCTCACAATTGTTAATGTGGCTAACTGATACTACCCTCCACCCCACATCTAAATGAGGAAATTCACTCTCCTCTTTCTGCCACTATTTCATGGGACTTCTTAGCAAGAACATGCTTTATCTCAAATATGCACAAAAGGCTCTTCACTGAGGTATTTAGGTAAAATTCAAATGTTTTCATTCCCCATGTTGCTTTCTGGTCACTAATGCCACGTCTACACATAATCCCTTGTACGGCAGGTATGGAAGCATTAATAAGCTCTCAGAAACTGCCGATGAAGCCAATCCATGGATCAACATTTGGACAATGCTCTCAGTGCAACAGCACTCCTCTCCAGAAGTGGCAAGAGGCCACTTCCATGCTATGACCAACCTTTTGTGGACCAGAGAATGGGAATGCTAATTCCTTGTGTCATCGTGGTGGTCTGGCTGAGGAGCTCCACAGTTTGCTTATGTCAGAAACATAGTCACTACTACCATCTGTAAATCTAGCAGTAAAAATTTACTTTAATCATCCATAATGTTTTTCATCTTCAATCAGAGCCCTTGTAAAAACTATGAGAAGATTTATATCTCTTGGTTGCTTTTTTTTAAAAAAATCCAAATCAGTAGTTTCTCATTACTGCCATAAATCATCATCCTGGAATGCAGATAACCACTGATTTGCCACATGATGCTGTAAAGAGGTGTGGGGAAGCTTTTGAGCAGCACACACTGTAATAGGCAGTTCTGTCTCGCAAACTGGCGCCACATAACCTAGTAGGTGTGCTTTTGCCCTAAGGCTTCTTGCTATCTCAATAAAAACTGACGAAAACAAGGGCACATGCCCAAACTACATCCTATGGTGGGACTTAACCAATGATCCCCTTCTCTTCATTTCCATTTGTCAGAAATATACTAACACATAAGGAAAGTCTTGAGCCTGATCCAGAAGTGTGGTTCAATGGTATTGGCAATGACATCACAATATTATTAATTTACCTGTAAACACATATACAAATAGCTCAGGTTTAGAAGCTAGTCGTCATATTGTTAAAAACTCAATGGCCACATAAGCCTGCACTGTTGTGACTTCACGGTGCTGCACAGGATAGTCCTCTGGAACTTCAAAATGACTATGGTGATAGTACTTCACCCCTGCTTGTATCAGCCTTGTGGTGTTTGACCATACCATGGAGTAGTTCTGATTCCAGGACAGTGTTACGTATATATATTAGCTAGTTTGTTACAGTATTCACTAGGGTGATCAGGTGTCCCAATTTTATAGGGACAGTCCTGATTTTGGGGTCTTTTTCTTATATGGGCTCCTATTACCCCTCTACCCCCATCCTGATTTTTCACACTTGCTGGCTGGTCACCTGTTCACTCACCTCTGCTTGCTCAGTTTCATTCACGCTTCTTTTCCTCCTGCTGTTTTTGTTGGAGTAGCCATTGATTTTGCATTCATAACATGCTTCAGGGGATAAAGCATTTTCTTCATCTGCATCTCCACCCAGAGGGAGGTACTGGCCTTTGTTAAATCCCATTCCTGAGATACAATGGCTGTTGAATAGGGATAATCAAATGAGTGACCCATTTCTCAAAGTGTTCACAGGTAACATTTTTTCGGTTCACTTCAGTTTTATGTCCTCCTCATATAGATGGAGGTAAGCCCACATAACCCCTTGCACTGTTACACACTATCTGCATTTTCCCTCCAGGATGTCTGTGGAATAATTTTTTAAAATTGCTCCCTGTAGTGTAAATGCTGACGAAAAGATGGCTATCTGTTGCCAGGGACCATTATAGAGCTCCCTAATTCTCAATACACAGACCACTAATACATTACAAAGAATAGATGCCCCAATAGGACATTTGGCATCCAAAGTAAATGTTCTGACTATTTCAAGCCAATGAGCTATTATAGTCATTTTATATTATTCATTAACTCTTTCTTCTGCTTGTTTGGAATTGATCAGGGCAATAGAAATGCCTTACTAATCACTGTATAGATGTTCCTTCAAAGAAAGGTACAATTAGATGAGAAATATCCCTGTATCATTTGTGAAAGTGATCCAGATACACAATGTACGGCCACCAAAAAGGGAATGACAGCTACAGTAACTCCTTCCTTAACATTGTAGTTAGGGTCCTGAAAAATGCTACTTTAAGTGAAATGATGTTAAGCAAATCCAGTTTCCTGTTAAGAATTAATGTAAATAGGGGGAGCTAAGTTCTAGGGAAATTTTTTTCACCAGACAAGAGACTTTTTTTTTATCTCACATCCCCACACCCTCCTCTCTCTCTCTGTTTTAAACAAATTTAATACTGTACACAGCAGTGATGATTGTGAAGTTTGGTTGAGGTGGTGGAGTCAGAGGGTGGGATATTTCCCAGGGAATGCCTTATTGCTAAATGATGAACTAGCACTCGGTTGAGCCCTCTAGGGTTAGGCTACATTAAAAACAATGTATTAACAATCTACAAGGCAGCACAAATGGAGAGAGAGAGAGGAGACAGTATGGCAGAAAGAGACAGACATACACCGTGTGTGAGTGAGAGAGATGTGCATTGCCCCTTTAAATATGCTGACCCCACTCTAAGTACACTGCCTTTTTGAGTAGATCAGCAGTTGAGACAGCAGCTGCAGGCATCAAGCTTCTTCCCATCCTGAAACCTATTGTGTCCCCCTCTGCTCTATGGGGACTGGATAAGTGGGGGGCAGGAGCAGAGGGTATGGGGATACCCTCACATTAGCACCCTTCTCCACCTCCCCGCACAGCAAGCAGGAGGCTTCCAGGACCAGCTCCAAGGCAGAGGGGAGGATCAGCACAGGCAGTGAGGGGAGGGACAAAGGAACTGTCAGCAGTTGATAGCCTGCTGGGTGGCTACCGCACAGGGAACTTAGGGGAGCGGGGGGCTGCCGGTCCACCTGGTTCCAAGCCCCCACCACTAGCTCCAACATGCTGCTCTTCCTGAAAGCAGTGGACAAAGCAGGCGGCTGCCAAACCACATTATAAGGGAGCATTGCGCAACTTTAAACGAGCATGTTCCCTAATTGATCAGCAACTACTGGGACAACTTTAAGTGAGGAGTTACTGTATTACTTAATTTTGCTTATAGGATTGATAGATGATGCTCTTTTGCAGTGAACACACACAAACCCATACTTCCTTTCTTATCTACCAGACATACAAGGGCAATTCCTTGTTCTTATGCACAACCTAAGTACATGGGTGGTACACAGAAGAAGTATGCAGATAGGCTTGGACTTCTTTCCCCAAACCAGAGGCAGGGCATATATCACTGGTGCAGTGTCTCCTTAGTGACTTCTGCAGCACCCGTGGCCTGCTCCATGACCCTGCAAGGCAGGTCAGGTCAATGGATCTGCATGGCTCCAAATGCACTGGCCTTGCTCCATCTTCCAGCTTACCTTTTCCCTAAATCCACTTTCTTCAGGCTTACTGTAGAGACTGCCATAGGGCTGAATGGACTGTAGCATTCAGAAGTGTTGGAGGCCTTGTATGCTCCTGCACTAGTTCTCTTGCCAACTGTGTTTTCTCCAGTCCTTGCTTTGGCAGCCATTGCTTTTTGTGGTGACCACTTAGTACAGTGTCACCATACAAGCACCGTAAATGTTGGGGAGGAAGGGTGTTTGCGAGCAGGAGGCAGCAACTTACCCTTGTCCAACTCTGTAGTATCCAGGAGGGCAGCCACACAGATAACCACCTTCTGTGTTGGAACAGCCATAATTGCAGGGGTTTTTAGTGGAGGAACACTCATTCACATCATGGCATGCACTAGAGAACTGGTCATAAGAAAATCCAGATGGACAAGCACACTTGTAGCTTCCAAGTGTGTTGTAGCAGGAAGCGGTGCCACAAGCATTAGGGTTGGTACATTCATTTTCATCTAATATGCAAAATAAAATATTGTTTATCCAGATGAGAAGATACCATCATGGCAGGTTGCAATCATAAACAGCTTATGATGTAAGGGGAAAATATTTATGGCTAGAATTTCTAATGCCCCATACAGGGCTTGGGTATGTGCCGCTGTAGTCCTTCCCAGCTTACAACTGACTACAAATGCAAATTAGCCCAGGCTCAGCCTCCCCCATAAAAATTGCTATACCACTGATCCATCTAGTGGTATAGCTGTCTCTGACAGTAGGTAGGTATCAGATGCTGCAGAGGCCCTCAACTCTGTATTTTGGAAATAATAAACTCAAATTTCTACTGAGATTTTTTCAGACAGTTCCGAATCATGTAATCTTTGCTGTTGTTTTTTTTTCTTCCCACTAACACCACATTTTCCACTAGGATACTATTAGGTGAGGATTGATCTATAGTGGAGAAGAATATTTTTGTTGCTCTCCCCTCCCTTAAAATAAATCCATTTGAATTCATTCAAAGACTAAGTGCTTCACCCATAATTCTATTTCAGGACCTGGATGATCTTAACTTTTTTCCTCGGAAGAGATGTGGGGTATTTAGAATATTCTAAAAGAAAGAAACCAGAGCTTCTCACACACCCAGTATTAATGGGATGGCTTTTCTTTAATTTGTTTGAACAGGCTATAAGTAAACCCTCATGTAAAAAGAGAACACAGCAGGGGGATAATCAAGTAAGTTATTCTCATCTGGATTTTATGGAAACTCTCTCTCAGAAGAGACTGCCAGCAGTGTCATTCTGATCTGCCGCATGGATTGTTGCACAAGTCACCAAATATTCATCCATTAGATATGGAAGTCAGTCTATCTAGGTATGTATCTAGCCCAATCACTGCAGAACTGGAGTGCTTCCCAAGGATTATCCTTATAAAACCTTTGGAAGATAGGGAAATAAGAACATCCCCATTTTACAGTTGGGCAACTGAGGCACAGAGCAAATAACCAAGCCACTCAAACACACACTGCAAGTCACAACCAGAAATTTTATATTCCAGGCCCTAAAACACCAGGCCATCTTTGCTCTTTCCTCAGTGAGAGAGTGATGCATTGGTAGGCAAGTGTCACTAAACATGAGTATAGAATTCTTGTTCACAAGTTACTTTGTATCTCACTGGAGAGAAATTAGGTGAAACCAGAATCCTGGATGAACATGTTAAAAGTATGTATACAGATGTACTATATTTTTGTTCATTAAAATATCCTAAACAGAACATGGTTTTTAAAATGTTTCAAGAAATTACATTTGGCACAAGTTTATTGGGTATTTTATTGCCAAGTTTAGCAGAACTGGAATGTTGCCAACAAAAGCACATTTGGTAGATTTGTAACCAGGTTGTGGTGTTCTGATGTAATTAGATCTGACATTTATATGTGGAATGCCTTTCCTAATTGGGAAACTAAATCAGATATACAGCAACAAAATGAATAAGGGAGAAATATCTGTTTGCATAACAAAGTAAGAATTTCTCTGTCTCTCTGCAACTGTGGTATGCAGACAAATTACCATGTAATAGAAGTTAATCTTATCATTTACATTGAGATGCACCACATGAAGTGATTCCATAGAAAAATAATTTTTGAAATTGCAGTGCGTAGGAACAATACTTGAGCTAGTACTTAGCCTTAGAAGATTGTTTTGAACATTGTCATGAATTTAGCACTTTTTTGAGCCTTAACTTCCTTCTGATATAGCCTGTTGTTGTAGATTAATATTAGATCATTTTAAAGCATATGATGATATGACTCTGTACCATAGTTGAGAATCTCATTTAAATTTTTAAGCTGGATTTTCAAACTATTGGCACAATAACCAGTCAAATCATGATAGTCTCAAATTGTCTACTGTAAAGACAAACAGGCTGTATAAAAAGTAGCAGCAGAGCAATGGAAATGATTCAGTTCTTTGTAAACCCCTGCCTCATACCCACAAAAAAAATTGACAAGGTCCCTTAAGCTCTAAACTTTTTGAATCTAATTGATTTCACATATGAATGGAGTGTTCATGAATAGCTGGAGACTATAAATGCATCAAGAGAGGTTAAAGTGAATTAACTTTTTATTGGGTTTCCCCATTTTATTAGGTTGTTCTACTCCCTTTTGGAATGTTAAATAACTCTCCTCACCAGATACTTTAAGTTTCTCAGAGCTCTTCAAATCTAAAATATCTAGAGTTCTCATTTCTAGATCCTAATGAATTCTCTTGAACTGAACATGCTTGCTGTCCCATTTCCTTACACCCTTCTTGCTGTTCTGATGTCTGGCTTTGCAAAATTGAAGCTTTTGGTATTTTAAATTTTTTTGTCATCCTTTGTACATTAGTTTTTAAATCTCCCATTTCTTCCTATAATGCATATCCATTCTTGTAATTTTATAAAAACAATGTGAAATAATTCTCAATCCTCCAGTTTCCTATTTTCATGCTGTTTGATTCTTTTATCTACAATATACAGTAAAAGCTGCTTTATCCTGCATGTTAGGGGAATGTGGGGTGCCAGTAAGTGAAAAATGCCAGTTAACTAAGATGGAGGAAGTTTGGTTGTGGGGCTGAGCTGTGGAGTGCAGACTTGGGAAGGGAGTTTGGGTGCAGGAGGCAGCTTAGGGTAGGGGATTGGGGCATGAGAGAGGGTGGGTTGCTGGATTCAGGAGGCGCTCACCTAAGGTGGCTCCCTGGCTGCTCCTGGATGCATAGCA
This sequence comes from Dermatemys mawii, assembly GCA_007922305.1. NCBI lineage: Eukaryota > Metazoa > Chordata > Testudines > Dermatemydidae > Dermatemys > Dermatemys mawii. Next base: position 3,204,364 of record ML677339.1, read on the forward strand.
GGTGGCTCTGTGCGCTGCCTCCACCCGCAGGCGCCGTTCCTGCAGCTCCCATTGGCCACGGTTCCCAGCCAGTGGGAGCTGCGGAGACAGCACTTGGGGTGGGACTCCATTCGTCCTTCCGCACCTCAACTCTGCTGGCCTGCGCCAACTGCACTAAACTGGAATTTCAGTGAAGATCAGAAATGCTGGTTTATAGAGTTTTTGGTTGGTGAAGTGCTGGATGAAATACTGTTTACTATAAAAATGTAAACTTATTATAAGTGGATATATTAAAACTAATTGAAAAACAATGTGCTCAATATAAGCATTTCTGAGATCTTTTTTATCATTTAAATTAAATGCTGTATACTTTATGCATCTTTGGTTCTTTAAAAAGTGAATTGTTTGCGACTATTGGCTGTCAGTCCTGGATGCTAATCTCCTCTGTTTCCTATGAGAACAGGTACAGAATGGGCCGTGGAATATGCACTGCTCTGCCAGTATACTCAAACCTTGAACCAAAATACTTCAAATGGCTAGAATAACTGCCTCTTTAGTAATTCACATTCAGTTCTTAACTTCTCTGCTAAACTGAAAACACCAACTCATTCCCTATATCAGGCCTGCACAACATGCGGCCCACACAGGCTCACTGTGCGGCCCGCTGGGGGTGAGTAGGGGTGAGGCAAGCCAAGCGGTGGGGTAGGGGGAAGTGGATAGGGGCAGGGTGAGGGCAGGGCTTTTTGGCCTGCAGTTGGGTTTTTTGCAGTAATATGGCCCTCGCTGCTTTCTGAGTTGTGCAGGCCTGCCCTATATCATAGATTAGTGTTTTTCATCCCGTGGTCTGCTGTACCCCTTGGGGTCTGCAGACTATATCTAAGAAGGGATCCGTACCTTCATACAAAATATTTTAGGGGTCCACAAATGAAAAAAGGTTGAAAACCACTGCCATAGATTACCAAACACGGATGTCAAATGGTAACCCTTATGGAAACATCATATAGAATTGCTTATTAGTTTTCTATAGGTCTTTTGCTAACTATCTATTATAATTTTCTTTTGACATCTAGCTCTGGCATAATTTTTTAAAATCCCTGCTACATACAGGATGGTTTTTAAAAAAGCATATAGAAAGATGACATTTGTACTTATCTCTGTAAATTGCTGTAGCATTTACATTAAGCCATATTGCTTTTATCCATACTACATAGGATTTTTCCATAAGGAAAAATCTCTTGATCATTACAAACTTTGTAATATGATGATATGAATCTCTGATTTAGAAGTGAAATTATATTCTTATGCTTTATGTAATGTCATCCTGCTTCACTTTTTAAAACGCAGGTTTTTCTCCCAAAAATATTATTGAATGGGTACTACTGGCCTTACAATTGATCATCTTTCCTTCCCTTCTTGCCCTTGAAAGAAATATGGATGACATCATTTGTCTTTGTCTTTGAAAAATGTGTTCTATGATTTTTTTATTGTATTCTTGCTAATTCTGGTTTACAGAATCCTGAGTGCTTGAGGGTGAGCGGGAGGGAGGAATCCTTATAGTTAATCTTTGCCTTTAATTCATTTGCTTCTATTGCTGCTGTATATATGAACTGAAAGGTTTGTACACTTGTGGTTATGTGTCTGTTTAGTCAATAGCTGTAAAGTGCTAAATTGCTAAGTATTTCCTAGTAAGGGCTTTACAGGCCTTCTGTGGAAATTATCTTGAATATCTGTGTCTTTTCCTCCTATTGCAAGGCAGTAACAGTCAGCTGACATGATTTTATGTAACTATTCCCCTTTCAACTTCATGAATCAGAGAAGGACTACACAAGTTTAATGAGTTGAACCTAAAAGATGTTCACAGGGTTTCTGAAAATCTAAGTATTTTGTCATTGTTCTGTAACCTGTGGACTACTGCATCCAAAGGAGATTATTCTTACCAACACATTGATTCCACTGATAATGCTGAATGTACCCTTGTGGGCATCCACATCTGTAGCCACCCAGGATGTTCTGGCAGCCATGTTGACACCTGTGGTTTCCATCACATTCATTCACATCTTGCAGTGGGATGACGGGATGAGTGAAATGTGGAAGAAGAAATCATTACACAAACTGGCTACAACAAGTAAGCAAGCCAACCCCAGCACCACACACACAACGTATTTGAATAACTAGAATTAGAGCAGTGGTCCTCAAACTGGGGTGCACACACCCCCGGGGGTGTGCAGGACCACTCTCGGGGGTGTGCAGCCCCAGCCGGAGGAGCTAGGCGCCATTGCGGCAGGAGGAGCCGGGCACCGCGGCGCTTGCAGAGGAGCTGCTCCTCCTGCCGCCTGGGCCACCGCGGCACTTGCAGGAGAGCCGCAGGTGCCGGCCGGCTCCTCCTGACTTATTGGAAACCTCCCTGGTTTCCAATAAGTCAGGAGGAGCCGGGCAGCCCCAGCCGGAGGAGCTGGGTGCTGCGGCGCCAGCCCCAGGAGCCAGGTGCCACGGCAGGGACCGGCACTGGGAGCTGGGTGCTGCAGCTGAGACCAGGCCCCGGCTTTGGGAGCCAGGTGCTGTGCTGCCGCTGAGACCTGGCCCCAGGAGCCAGCGCTGTGGTGGGGACCAACCCCAGGAACTGGGCGCCACAGGCTGCAGCTCCGCTGGAAGAGCTGGGTGCGGTGGGACCAGCCCCAGGGGGGCAGTTAGGGGACAAGGAGGTGGGGTTTCTGAGGTCAGCAGTCTGGTGGGAAGTGGGAGGGAGTAGATGAGGGCAGGGCTAGGGCGGAGCCTCCCTGTGGGGGTTCCTGCTCAATTTCTTTTTTCTACTAGGGGTGCGCCGTCAAAAAAGTTTGGAGACCCCTGAATTAGAGGACCATACTTTAGCCCTAGAAGATTCTTCACCCAAACTTAATGCTGCATCTGTAATTTGGCTCCTTATACACACTGGTAAGTTCAGAGGAAGCTTATGGAACTATTTGCCTTTAGTAAGAGCTCCAGGACTGGGCCCATAAACAGTAACTACTACAATGTTTGGTACATATTAGATACATGTATAAGACCCGATCCTGCAAAGTGCTGAGTGTTTCCTCGGAGGCCGGTGTTCAGTACCTAGCAGGACTGGGTTCGATAGGGCACAGTCCCAATGTTCTCTTTAGGATTTGTGATTTCAGTAACTATGTTCCTTCAAATAACTAAGAAAGAACTGCAGATTTCTACCTTAGCAGAGAATGTATAATTCAAAATTTACCTTCACAGTTTAAGCCAGTAGAATCCAGAGAGAAGCCTCTCTGACACTCACAGCTGAAACTTCCAGGAGTGTTTTGACAGATTCCTTTTGATCCACAAAGTGATGGCTGTGAACCACACTCATTGTTATCTAGAAAAAAAATGCAGTGATTTAAACAAAAAAATATTTATAGAGGAGGAGAAAGAAAGTACATAAGGGATGGGTTAAGAAGTTACACAGGGTAAACATTCACACCTTTTTATAGGTGGAGTTTACACCTACTAAAGTCGCAAGTCTCATTACTTAATTTTCAGACTTAGAGCCATAAGTACTCAAATATTTTTGCTTGTACTTTGATTCAGTCTCTGGTGCAAAATACAGATACAGACTGGGGGAGGAAAAAGGAGGGTGGTCTTTTGAACATTTGATCACTGTGTACACTACACATAAGGATGGCTTTAATTGGTAAAATATATATGCTGAAGGTTTTAAAGACATTTGTAGTTATCAAGAGAGAAAAAATTCTTTATTCTGTTTTGGTTTTTTTTAAAGTCAGATTTTAATGTTTTACCTCTGTCTCCATGTGATTACATTTAGAATTAATATACAGTAACTACCTACAAATAGTCACTACAAAAATGCTTATTGTAGATGAACTTCAGATGTTTTTGCTTTTCATAATTATCTGCCTTTTTGAACTACTGAGAAATAAAGTACTCATCTGTGGTACAAAATAAATAGATCAAAAAGCTCGTAATAAGTATTGCCCTTATTTTTATAACAAAGAGAAATGTACGGAAACTTATGGTTAAAGTGTTCTTACCGATACAAGCAGTGTGATGCTGAGTGAAGCCCGGTGGACATTTACATGTGAAGCCCCCAAGAGTGTTGACACAGAGGAACTGACAGTTATGTTGTTTGGTTTGACATTCATCAAGATCTGAAAGTAGCAGATTTCTCTTAGTAAGACTCAGTGAAAAAGATTTAACCATGTTTCTTCTCTTTAAACAAGACTGTCATTTGAAAGTACTTCCTTTTTAACTTTATTACTTGAAGCATAAATCCATATTCATCAGGGAAATACATGCTAGCACAAGTTCAATAGTGTTGTCCCTGATTCTCTACTCTATTAACCCCAATTTTTATCCTGGTGTAAATACAACTTGAAGTTAACAAAATTACATATGTAGAACTAGTGTAATGGAGTGGCAAATCAAGCCTGTTAGCCACTCATTTTCTGACCATCATGCACTTAAGGTAAATTAACATTAGCTTCCTACTAGAGTTGGAACTGGTCCAAGGTTTTCCTGAGTCATTCTACTTTTTTTTTCCAAATCCAACTTATACCAGTTTCATGAACCTTGCATTCAGCTTGGTATGAAAGTTGTACACTACCTATACTTGACATGCAATATATACCACCTTCGATATCACCACTGACTTTGGACCGGAGATTTCCCTGGGAGCTGCAGCTGTTTTATCACCTCTTGGAGGTGAGGGTATTTATTAGGGCTGTCGATTAAATCACAGTTAACTCATGCAATTAACTCAAAAAAATTAATCACAGTTAAAAAATTTAATTGCAGTTTTAATCATACTGTTAAACAATAGAATACCAATTGAAATTTATTAAATATTTTGGATTTTTTCTACATTTTCAGATATACTATATTTTGTGTTGTAATTGAAATCAAATTTATTTTGATTTTATTTTTATTATAAATATTTGCACTGTAAAATGATAAACCTATTCACCTCATACAAGTACTGTAGTGCACTCTTTGTCGTGACAAGTGTAACTTACAAATTTATATCATTTTTGTTCCATAATAACTGCACTCAAAAACACAACAATGTAAAACTTCAGTGCCTACAAGTCCACTCAGTCCTACTACTTGTTCAGCCAATCAATAAGACTGGCAAGTTTGTTTACATTTACAGGTGATAATGCTGCTCTCTCTTGATTTACAGTGTCACCAGAAAGTTAGAACAGGCATTTGCATGGCACTTTGCTAGCTGGCATTGCAAGGTCTTTATGTGCCAGATAGGCTAAATATTTGTATGCCCCTTCATGCTTCCATTATGATGACGCTCATTAAAGAATGTGTTAATTAAATTTGTGACTGAACTCCTTGGGAAGAATTGTATGTTCCCTGCTCTGTTTTACCTGCATTCTGCCATATATTTCATATTATAGCAGTCTCGGATGATGACCCAGCAAATATTATTCATTTAAGAACACTTTGACAAAACGCAAAGAAGGATTTCTAAAGATAGCTACAGTGCTTGACCCAAGGTTTAAGAATCTAAAGTGTCTTCCGCAATCTGAGAGGGATGAGGTGTGGAGCATGCTTTCAGAAGTCTTAAAGGAGCAACATTCTGATGCAGAAACTACAGAACATGTACCACCAAAAAAGAAAATCAACCTTTTGCTGGTGATATCTGACTCAGATAATGAAAATGAACATGCATCAGTCTGCACTGCTCTGGGTAGTTAACAAGCAGAACCCATCATCAGCATGGATGCATGTCCTCTGGAATGGCGGTTGAAGCATGAAGGGACATATGAATCTTTAGCGCAACTATCATGTAAATGTCTTGCCACAAGGGCTACAACAGTGCCATGAGAATGCCTGTTCTCACTTGCAGGTGACATTGTAACAAGAAGTGGGGAGCATTATCTCCCGCAAATGTAAACACGTTTGTTTGAACAACTGATTAAAGAAGTAGGACTGAGTGGACTTGCAAACTCTAAAATTTTACATTGTTTTATTTTTGAATTTATTTTTGTACATAATTCTGCATTTGTACGTTCAAATTTCATGGTGAAGAGAGTGCACTACAATACCTGTATTTTTCAATTCACCTAATACTATTTCTTGTTGTTTTTTACAGTGCAAAGGCTTGTAATAAAAAATAATTATAAAGTGAGCACTGTACACTTTGTAGTCTGTGTTGTAACTGAAATCAATATATGTGAAAATGTAGAAAAGCAATAATGGAATACCATTTCTTTAAGTATTTTTTGGAAGTTAACAGTGCGATTAATTTTTTAATCACTTGACAGCCCTAGTATTTATAAAGTAGCCATCGCATAAAATAACAAATCTAGATGTAACTGACAACTTTTTTCACCTTTACATGTCTTTCCATCCTCTTGTAGGATGTAGCCACGAGGACATGAGCACTGGTAGCTTCCTTCTGAATTCTTGCAGATAAAGTTGCATGGTTTTGGAGACTGGGAGCATTCATCAAGATCTAAGTAGGAGAAACAGTAATTAATAAAATATTAATTTACTTACAAGAATGCTACTGAACAAATCTCTAATTTTTCCAATTTATTTTTATAATTCTTTCTGTGCTTCCTAATTTTCCTCCTCTTTACAGATGCAATCTACCAGTGAAGTAACCTGAGAGGGTAGATAACTGAAGCAACAGTGCATTTGTTTGAGGATCAGCTAGAGCAGTGACATGAATTTCTAAAGACAAAGCCTCTCACTCAAGGGCACTTTGAGATCCTTTTAGTCTTAATTAATGGTAACTTCCTGACATGTCCTTTGGAGCAATTAATTATTAGCCTCTACCTACCAAAAAGCTTATTCCCCAAACCATGATTTGTCTTGTTAGTGGTATCTCATTCATGTTGTTGCTGAAATACCACTAGGTTAGCAGAACTGTAATATGCTAAATCAGGTCTCAGGGCTCCCCAAAACGAAGTATGAAGACAAAAATGTATTTTTGTGAAGAGAGAGAATGTTTGTCTTTTGAGGCTTTAAAGAATTTACCTGGGAATTTAATTATGAAAATAAACATTTCATTTTTGTAAAAAAATCTGTTGGATTAGCAAAAATACTAAGCATTACAGTGGTAATCTTACCCACACAAGATGTCCCACTTATTTCAGTGGTATAGCCAACTTTACAAAAGCATCTGAAGGAACCCATTGTGTTGATGCACTGGCCATTTCTGCACAGGTTTGGCATGACCTTACATTCATCAATATCTGGAGAAGAAATATAAACTTTAAAATATAAACCTTTTAAAACAGGATAAGCAGAAGCTCATTACTATCACACATGAACGTGGCATCTATAGGCTAAGTCAATCTAGAGACATGTAATTTTGAAAACCACGCTCAGTACCCCCCCACACACTTTTTTTTTTTAAAAAAATCTCTTTTTCCTTTTTTGAGAACTGATAAAATTATCTTATTTTCAGTGATAAACTCCATCTTGCTCACCCTGATGGAATTACAGGACATTGAAACAGTACTGGGTGTATACAGATTCCTTTTTTATGCTAATATTCTACCAACTTTCCTATTGTTTCTACTACAAACTCCTATTCCTTATTTTGTCATTAGAAAAGGGGCCCAATTCAATCATCCTTCATATTTTTATTACATTCTGTTCTACATCTGGATCTGAACTCTAACTTAGTCCAACCTAATTCTCTTGCTGATGTACTGAGAAACCAAGTTCCAGTTTTGTGAACTTAATTTACACAATGTATTATATTTAATAGTATTATATTTAACAGAAGTGAATTTTCTTTAGATTATGTTAAAGTCAAACCAATCATAAGGATTAAAAACATGTTTATGCTTTCTTCATAGAAATATGAAGAAATATGCAGATCATACAGTGAAACTATTGTGCAGCCACGCAGGTTTCAGCTGTTGATGCCCTTTGGCTCATGTATATACCTTTTGTACCAAGCAACAGCTTCTAGACCAGGGGTGGGGAGGGAGGGAGGGAGGGAGGGCCACTCCAGAAATTTTGGTAAGTCGTCATGGGCTGCACATTTCTACTATATTAATGGAGGAGGAGCAGGCTCTGGGAGAGAGTTTGGTGCAGGAGAGGACTCCGGGCTGGTGCAGAGTGTTGGGGTGCAGGAGGGGGTGAGGGATTTGTGCTCTGGGAGGGAGTTCGGTACAGGAGGGGGTTCTGACGTGGGGCAGGGGATTGGGGTGCAGTCTCTGGCCAGGAGGCACTTAACCACAGGCAGCTCCCAGCTGGCGCTAGGCGGTAGGCTGCTGCTGGACCATCTCTGTGCGCCCTTTGGCGGGAGGGGGAGAGTGGGTCTCCATGCGCTGCCCTGTACTGGGGACAGCACATGGAGCCATCTCCTCCCCCTGCCAGGAGCACACAGAGACCTGCTAATAGCAGCCTGCCGCTTCTGAGAGCGGTGTGAGTCTACGGCAGGCAGGCAGGCAGCATGCTTGAGCACCCTGCTGTGCCGCGGGACTTTTAGCAGCCCAGACTCGGAGATCACAAGGGGGCAGAGAAGGCCAGGCAGAAAGGTTAGACAGGTCTTGAGATGTATTTTGCCCACCCCTGTTCTAGACAGCTTTTAGCCTTTCAATTTATTAGTCATCGTCTCCTGTTTTAGGACTCAGTCCTGCAAATCCTTGCTTATGTAAATATTCTCACAGCAGACACTGGGTAAGGATTTGTAGGTGCTATCCATTGATAGCATATGAAATAAATTATTATTGAATATATAGAAAATACCAAGCTGAGCAATTTTGAAGTCAACTTCAGAAATGCTGGTAACTTCAGCTAAACATCTCAGAGATTTAAGAAAGCATGTTACTTTCTTTGTGTTATCTTTGTCTATTTCCTCTCCTCTACCTCTTCATCTGCTCTTCCCACTGTTACCTCTTCCATCTGTTGTATATCCGGGTCCATGTGGACAGAGTTTCTTATATTGGGTTGTTCCTGGCAGCGGACAAAGCTCACACTGGTTACCCCAGCCTCGCCCTCCATCACAGCAGCACTCTGACTTGGTGACAAGGTTACGGCTACTGGAAGCCATCTGGCACATTGTCTGTAAAACTTCAGCAAAGCAGAATCCTTGGCGGTTATCTGAAAGGAGAGAGTGGAGGGCTTAAGAAAGAATGTGAGCTGGATGTATATTAAACAGGGAGGCTCACTGATACTATTATGGGCCATTATGGGTTATAGATATGAATGCTTTTAAAAGTGAATTAGAAAAGAAAACTGCAGTGAGCCCAGATTTATGTGCTGAGTGACTCTGATAGAAAATGGTCTTTGGGGAGCATTTAGCATATTAATAGGATTGATATTACCTTACCCTAAAAAAACCTTTGACAATCTACTACTCTTAAATCGTTCCTAGGGCTCCTCAAAGTGAGCCAGCAGACCTGGTGTCAGATATGTCTCAGAATAATACATCCTGGAGCATCCCTCAGTGAACCTGGCAAAGCAGCTTACTTGTGTGAATAAAATAAACTGGCAAACTTAAGAGTTAACATGGTCTTAATGTACTAAATAGTCCCCCAATTAGCATAATTTTTTAGACAGAGGATACCAACACTGGTAATAGGTCCAGTGTCATCTGATTGGTTAGTTAAAATGGACTGGATTTCCTTATTTCAGACCATTCTCTGAAAGTAGCTTTCTCTGGCAAAATATTTCCTCTCACAGTAAAAATCAGTGATTTTTTTACTAAAAATTATTACTAAAAGTGATACACCATGGATCATATTCATTCCTGGATTTGCACTGGGTTGTGGAAGCTTAGTATCTCCATCCTACCCCTACGCAGTGTAAGAAAATCCTCTAGGAGAGATGTTTAGGAAGCCAAGCAAATTTTAACTTGTTCTCTGCTGGGGAACCCCAAAAGACATAGTTCTAAACTGACTCAGATGAATGGCTTCTGCTGGTGTGGTACTACTCACATCTGACATTTGTTCTGTGAGATACTGTCAGGAGGACAGGTGAGAACAAATTGCTTGATCATCCTCTGTGCAAATCTACTGAGGAACAGAATCAGCAAGTACAAAAAGCTATAACTTACACTTCCCTGCATAAATTAGGGGTTTTTTAGATATGCCTTTATTGTTCCCCTTACTTTGAACTACCAGCTTAAATTACACAGTGATATTAAAATGGTCTCTTCATTAAAAATAAAACCTATAATGCAGCGACTTTAGAAATTAACAAGATTCAATTTAGTTGGAAGAGAATTCTGTTTAGTTAAGAGCTGTTCCTGACTTCAGGCTTTCACATTTCACTGTTTTAAAAAGGGACCTACAAATCTTTATTAATGAAATTAGGTAATCCTAGCATACATCATGTGGTGATGTCATAGCTACTGTGGAACACTGTTAGAAGGTGAACCTGAGACAAAGTCTGTGCTGAACAGCAGATTTTTAGTGTGGGGTATAGTTTGAAATGTAAGGTAATTATTTTATTGAATATTACTTCAGTCCTTTAGGGAATTACTTTACAATCTTTACCTAATGGCTGCTTAAACTTCCATTATTTAAAGGAGTAAGGATTTTTTAATTACTTTATGAAAACTAGCTTTAATAAGTGTAGCTATAAAGAAATTTTTTCAGAAACCTGTAAATGACTTATGAGCCTAACTCCTAGTGGGTTTCAATGGGATTTAGACTCCTAAGTCATTTAGATGTTTTTGAAAGTTTTTACCCATAGTCACCTAATTAAATTTACCAAAGACAAGCAATCATTGCACTGTTTTTCCCCCCCAACATAATTTATTACAGTCCACATTTAGCTATCTTGAAATCTTACTGGGTTTCAGTCGGTCCAAAAAAACTGTACAGAAGGCAAGTGCAGTCACACTGATTAAAGCCTATGGCTATCAATTTTAATTCTGCTTATGCTTAACTAATTTAAATATCAGTAAAACTTTACACCCGTGCCTGAATTTTCCTATGGGGCCATACTCTGAAAATGTCAATATGATTCACTTTCTTCTATATTCTAACTAAGAAATAAGTGAAGTCAGCTAAGGCTCTATGAAACAGGTGGATTATGCAAGAAATGTTGAAAGCTAGAGCTCCTTGAGTACATTCTGACCTGGAGTTCATACAGAGTTTTGATTCATACTTAAACTAAATGGAACTCTGACACTAGATTGCACAATCTGATCAGCAAATGTATTGGGCTTTAATTCTAAAGAAATACCCAGAACAATGCATTGCAGTGATACCATGACCCTAAAAGCACTGAAGGGAAACAGCACTAAGCAAACTCCCCCCAAAATGTAATGTTTGAAAATATATGTTCATATATTTCATTCAAAAGAGTAGGGTATTTCCTTGGGATTGATCTTGGGCTGGGATTAATAGCCTGAGCCATCCTCTTTTCATTTGGTCACTAATCTTCAAAAGTTCCCTGCAGCTTTAATATTACTGCTCGGTTTTGGAATCAACGCTCTGATAACAATCTATATGGAACTGGATGCATAGTAGAAAAAAAATCACAATCCTTTTTTTAATGCAAAAAATCCCATTAAATACTGCTACAATTTCATGTCTTGGCATTGTAACATGTTTTACTATGTGCTGTATTTCCATAAATATTGCTCAAGAGTAAATCTTGCAGTTGCACTTCATTTGATAATAAAAGAACAACCAGAAAGCAATTACACAGTGCAAAGAATGCTAGAATATACTGAATCAGCATGTAATAATAGCTACAAAATTTTTTTCCTGACTTTTCTTAAAATCTATTATTTTGGATTTATATTTGAGATTAAATGTGCCCTGCCACACCTGCCTTTCCCTGTTTTAAGAAAGATCGGCTGGCTTCTGTGTTGAACTAGGCTCGGGTTACACTAGCTGCCAAGACAGCGATCATCAGCTCTTCTGGCTGATGATCCATCCATGGTTCGCTAGAAGAAAGCATAGCCTGTCAAGGGCTTCCCTGATCTGATATTTTTCATTGTTCTTACTAGCTAGCCATTCAAGCAGAGATGCTCATGTGCCGCCTTTTTTCTAGTCTGCTACCAGCACATCATTTTAATGCCAGGTTGACTGAGGAAGCTTGATACTGATGATGTCATGAACCACAGGGATTGCTGATCTGATGTGCTAGGTTTTGAGCAAAGGTCTCCATATTCTCAATGCCAATTTTAAGTATTTATGGTAGTTGGATGCAAATTTAGTGGCAGAGGGCTAGTTCCACAAAGGGGTTTAGGCACCTAGCTGCTACTTTAGGTGCCCAAATCCAAAAGTTAGATCATTAATCCCCCCCTCCCCCAGCTGCTATCTAACCCTATAGGCTCCTAAAGTCCCTAGGCATTGTTTCCACTGACAGACAGCACAAGTGCCTACATTTCTGCTGCTATGCACAAAGCCATCTGAGTCCTGATGCCTAGTGCCTCATTCACGCCTAAACCCCAGTGGGAATCACAAACTAGGCATTCCCCTGCCTATCGAATCTTCAAGGCTTGATCCAGTAGGTATGCTGAGAGGTGGTATTCCAGTAAATATTTAAATATTCATTAGAGTAGTAGGGAATTGAACCCCAGTCTTCCCCATCTCAGGTGAGTGTCTTAACAGGAGAGATTGAGAAGTGACCCATCCCAGAGTTTCTCATCATGAGGGCACTCTCCTGGGGGGTGGGGCACCTGGAATACAAGCTCTTCTCCACACCAAACAGAACAGGGGTTTGAATCTAGGTCTCTAACATTCTGGTGAGTGCCCTCCTCACTGGTAATAACTGACTAAAAGCACCACCACATACCTTCCTCTTCCTCAAGCATCTAAGCAACCCTAAATCCAGGAGAGAGTTTACAGTTGAAATTCCCAACGGCAGGGAGGCACCTCCTGTTTAAGCATCTAACTGTCTTTGAGGGGCAGGGCTTAGGCCACATCCCTCTAAACAGCATATCATATTGGCTAGTTAATGGGGGACTCTGCTCTAACTTTTCCAATGCATAGTGTAGACAGCCTGGGTGCCTAAGTGAGAGTGGCAGATTCCATTAAGCAGCTGGCTGCCTAAGTCAGAAGTGGCAGCACCTAGTCTTAGTCGCCTTTGTAGCTAGCCTGGAATCATTCTGTGTAGGATGGGGAAGCAGGGATATAAGTCCACCTGTTTAACCAACTAGTCATGATGCTGATGGCAGCTGTGTTTATGCTGAACATCTGCTTGCAGGTTTAGAATGGGGACTTAAATTATCACTGCAACTACATTTGGATGAAGATATTTCCCCTGAAAATGTTTTCCACCAGGATCATGAGCCCAGTTTCATTCAGTGGCACATTCATTCTGGAAGAAACTGATTTCCTGCATTTTTGGGGAAGAGCATAAATCCTTATATCTCAACAATTCTTGACAATCATTGTAGTTTCCTTTAAAACTGATTTCCTTTAAAACTGATCCTTTAAAAGTGATTTCATCACTTCAGTTCATTCAGTTGCTTTCCCCACCCATCACTTCTTAAAATGTTAAGCATTTTGAATCAGAGACATTCATACACTGATGTCTGTTAAATCACCAAGGTATTAAACAATAACCAGTTGTTTGCTCTGTAGAATAGTAGCTTTCATGTTTACTAGTTAAAATGAGAAGCCTTTTTGTGAATTCAACACTAGGAAGACTGAAAAAATCCAAGCTATTATCAGATACCCTGCTATGTTCCAGAAGATACTAGATTATAACAAACTAAGCCCCCCGCAGGACAGTTAACTTTATGTACTCTTCTTTCTTCAGCATGTAATAACAGCTGCATCAACCACTCCTGCCCCTGTCCCCCATTATCAGTGACAGCATTCATTTGCCTTCCTCTTTAGGTTATTAGACTATCCTAAAAGTTTATAATTGTTTCTAGGCATAAGATCCTTCAAGTTTGCATCACCTCCCTTTTAATTGTTTAGAATTTATTTAAAATGTTCATTTACAGACTGAAATTAGAGCCTATGGCATATAGCATGTTGTCAGTAATATTTCCTGTCCTTACTTTAAATGTTCATACTATAATAATCTCCATTTAGCAAAACAGTGAGTTAGGAAAACATTGATCAAAATAGTTACTGAAAAGTAATGGTTTGTACGTATTTTTTACAACCACTGTACAGTATAACAGATCTAACATTTGAATTCTGTAGCAGCAATATCTGTCTCATAAATGGAATAATTAAAAATATTTTGCTCTTAATGTGAGATTTGTTATTTAACATTAGCATCAGCCTCACTTAACCTATATGCAAACTATTTTCCTTTGGCATGAAACCACCATTTGATGTCATTTTTCCTGGCAATGTTAATTATTTTTTCCAGAAATAAAATAATTCTTTTCTCTTTGAAAACTCAGTTTATCTTTATCCTGAAAAACAGATCAAAGATCATTACTCAATCTCTTATACACACAGTCAAGAGACATGTGCAGTACTCAGGGTCTGCATTATTGGTAGAAATCTTAGCAAGCAGTGCTTTTATTTTTTATTTAAATGTTCCACCTCCATTTTATTGAACAGAATTTATACTTTTTCATGTAATGGGAAATGTATGCCAAGGAAATCAACTTACCAAGGCACTCAGTGCCTGATGGGCTTGACTGGAATCCTTCATTACATTCACACCTGTAGCTTCCAATAATGTTCACACAGCGACCATTTTCACAGATACCTGGCTTGGTACGGCATTCATTTTCATCTTTACAAAAATATCACACACATACACACAATAAATGTGTTTTAAAACTTATCTGAATTGAGACTAAAAACCATTTGTCAGAGTTATTTACTCAGCAGGCAAAAAAAGAATAATCAAACATGTTGGTAACTAATATATTTGTATGTGGTGGCCAAAAGACAGCCGAGTAAGCCTTCAAAAGCTGATATTCACCCCTCTGTTGAGAACTCAGCACACTAGGTGCATTGAAGAAGGTATGGAAAAATATAGCAACTTAGAAAGATAAACCTTGTCAATTTTCTACCAATTATAGAACGTTTTTAGTGAACCATGGCATAAGCCAACTGTATTACAGCTTTACCTAGCAATTAGCATTAAAATGAAATTTAATACACTAATGAAGAGAGTCACTCAAAATAAAATAGTGAGAGCCATTAAGAAACAACAAGTTAATAGTTAAGGAGTAGGACCACGATTCTATAAAGTGTACCTGTTCAGGAAGCGTACCTAAGCACATGCCTAAATCAGTAAGAACAAAGTATGTGCTTAGGCACCTTTCTTAAAATAGGGTTTATAATCCCAAAGTGTCTGTTCCTTCTTTTTTCCATATTAGCTTCCAAAAGACAAATTGATACAGTAATTTCCATAGGTTCACAAAAGAAGAACACTGGACGGTTTGGCTGTTCAGGGCAAAACAGAGGTAGGTTTGAATCCAACAGACATTTCTCTCTCAAAGGACAGTTCTCGACTTCTTACTAGCAAATAGACTGATATGCTTTATGATTAAAGAAGACTGTTTTCCTTGAATGCACAATAAAATAAGAAGAATTCTATAAGGAGAGATTTTACTCTGCTGCTGAGGGAAGATTATTTATTACAGTTCTCTTGAACACAATCACCAGGATGGATGTTTAAGAGAACTAAAGAATTATTATTATTTTTTTAATCTTGGAGATAAATTCTAGTATTTTTTGTCAACACAAAAAGCTTCAGACTGGTCAATGGATTTGTGACACTGCAAGGGAACTATACTGATTCCAGACAGAGCAGCACTTGGCAAGATCTATCCATTTTCCTTCTAAACAAATTATAGTAATGGTCAAGGGAAGCTGCTTGCCTATTCACCTTAAGATGAAAGAATTATTCTGAATTGTGGTGGTTTTTAATTTCTATGAATTCTTTGCTGCTGATGGCTGGAATAAAATGTTTGTATTTTGCTTTAGACCGTTACCCCTTAAACTCTGAAAAAGCTGGATACATAAATATAATTTTTCTACTTTTAATACAGATTTTTGCAAATATATCATTTCTTATTTACCTACAATAATTCAACTTTTATCATTCATATTTAAAGAACTATCAAAAGAGATGCCTTTTGGCTAACTAAGTAAAGGTTTTAATGGGTAGTCAGAGTGATTTTAATTCTTAATTCTTACAACCTTATGCACCGAAAGCAAAGTGGCCCATGCAGAAAAAACAAACATAAATAGATGTAAGGGCCAAATTCAGCAACTCTTATTTATGGTAAGTAGTCCCGAGCTCACTGGGACTCCTTGTGTAAGAATTACTCACTGTAAAGACTAGAGAATCAAGCCCTAAAACAAGGAGAGACTGAATGGAACAGGATTAGAGTAGACTTGTCAAGTGGAAGAGGCCTTCAAGAGGCCTTGTGTCTCCATTTTCGTGAACAGAAGTTTGGGTATATTAGCTGAGCACAGATGCAATCTACTGTTTTTGTCCCTACAAAATATTGCAGATGCAATTCTGAGTAGTTGTGCCTCTAATTACTTTATCTAAACCACAGTCAAGTAGCAACGGGTGTAATTAATTAGTACCTAGCTGCCATTTATGACTTTGGAGGTCTCCCCGTTAGCCTACAGTTGAATAATTCACAATTTTAGCTGGAGATTTGGATAGGTAAAATTGTGCAAAAAATTAGCCCCTTTAATGTTTCAATGCAGAAAACAACCAAGTCACAAAGAGATACTAATATCCCTTAAGGAGCTGGCTTTTTCCAAAAGATAATTGGAGTTGGTGCAAAGTCAGAGTAATAACTTTATACCAATACTCCAGTATAAAGCAGTACAACAGAGAGCAAATTTTCTGTAGCTATTTGTATTTAAAAAATCCCCCCCTTTCAGTGATCTTGGACTGCTTGAGAGAACTCTCTCTCTGATTATCTCAATTACTTTCCAAAGTAGTATATAATTCTGATACCTAACCATAGTATGCTCCGACCAATTATTTTCCAAATGTACTTGCATATTATAAACTTTTCATTTTAATATTGGAGCAATATATGAATTGTTCCCTTCCCAAATCTCACCCATGCAGCCTTCTCCATCAGGTCTACGGGTCATTCCAGGAGGGCAGATACACATGAAGGTGCCAATCAAGTTTTTGCACATCATTCCTCTTGATTCACAGTCATGGAGACCTTCAACGCATTCATCCAGGTCTGAAAAAAAATGTAGTATATGCTGTATTTCAAACAACAAAGACCTAATATGAATGTTTGCTTGTAGGTTCAATTGTAGAAGACAAGTATATATTGTTCAGAAAATATAATTTGTATTTTTCTTCTTAACCCCAAACTGTTTTTATTAAGAGTAAATGAGGTGACAGGCTACTCTAGGTTGGGGGTAGGTGAATGCTGCAATTAATCAAAAGCCTGAGAGCCACTCCTGATTTGCATAAAATTAAGCAAATAGCATCTACCTTCATCTTTAACACTGTTACAGTATAGCCCACAGAGAAGACATGTTCCAGCATGAAATGCTCCATCTTGATCCAAGTTTTTGTGGCAAGTGGAGACAACAAGGCCCACCAGGTGATATTCTATCTTGGACACAATGCTGAGTATATCAAAATGCTACCATCATATGGTAGGCCCTGTTGCAACATTTTATTAAAAAAGCTGGATACAGGATGCACTGAAAGAAAACATTTGACTGTATGTTGACTATTACTGGGTAGCAGGCATGGGGGGAAATTACATTTCAATAGCCATTACTTTCTAAAACTTTTTTTAAGTTAATTACCTTTGCACATCTTTTGGTCTTCCCTCAGTTCATAGCCAACCGGACAGGTGCATTCATAGAAACCGTAAGTGTTGATACACCGAAAAGCACACAGCAAAGGGTTCTGAGCACACTCGTTTATGTCTGAACAGTAAGGAAAAGGGAGACTGAATGCTATGTTCCAGCTTAATTGTAATGACACCACTAGAACTTTCTTTATACCCATATTTTCTGTGTTACCATCCAAAAAGTATTAGAAATCAATGCTTCATCCTGGAATTTTTTTTGTGTATTTCTGAAGCAGCATACACAAGAAATAAATGTATCCAGAGTATTCTCATATATATTGCATTTTATAACGTATACACTTCAGGTGTTTTGTATTTTGGTTTGGTTTGTTTCTGGTTGAGATTTTACTACATGACGCTGTTTACAATTGACAGTCTTTTCAAGGATGTGATAAGCCAGCATTTCCCAAGCTTTTGAAAGCAGAGTCCCTAATCAGGAAACTAACCGAATCATGCTCTCCTTCACACCCACCATGTGGTGTTAAAGGCCTATGCAAAATGTATATATCTTTGTAATATGACCCTCTCTCTGCTTTCTTACATGTTTTGTTGAGCAGTGAAATAGTTAATGTTGACAGTTAAAGTATTATTAGTGGCATTTGACTTAGCACACATTGAAATAAAAGGGGCAAGTCACGCTCCAAAGCTATTGTGTCAGGTTCTCTGCAAACACTTTTGAACCAATTACACTCTGGTCACATTTCCAAGGTTTTCTTTGCGACCATAACAGCTAGACCCTTATTTTCAAATGAAAGCTGGCACTCTGGAGAACAGTTGAGTAGCCTAGCTATGTACCCTCTCTCCTTTCATCTCTGTAGGCCACACCCTAAATTTGCGAAAAACTAACAAGCACCGTATTTGACTAATAAAATAAACACACTTATCTGCACTCACATGCCATGTTAATGGCCATTACAATGTATTGATGAGAAAATGTAAGATGTTAAGTTATTTTTAGAAACCCTTCTATCAGGCAACATATTTCTCTAGAGTTGGGTGAGGAGAAAACTTTTTCTTCAAAAGGAATGTTATCAGAGTTACACTACATCACACACCAGCTAGGTCAAGAAAAGTGATATTTTTGCAACTTTTAACATTTTACACAGCCTAGATTTCAGAACCCTAGATTTTATTTTTCATTGCTGTATTTCAAGAGGAGAGATTCCTTTTAACGTATAAGCTTGACTTTGTAATAAAAATGCAAGACGCACAATGATAGCGTGAAAGCTGAATGGTAAATAAAATACTTTAAATGTAAGATAAAAAGAGGAGGTAAAAAGAAGGAAATCATAATTTACCTTCACAATTCATCATTGGGCCTGGCTCAAATCCTTCATGACAGTTACATTCAAAACTACCAATCACATTAGTGCATGTGCCATTTCCACATGGATTGCCAATCGAACATTCATCAGTATCTAGGACGAAATAAGTAAAACACAAACTTCAGAGAACAGGGACACAGGCTAAGTGATATTTTAAGTTTATGAACTTCAAGCATTGCTATCCCTGCAATATACTGTCTGCCTAATGTAGAACCAGTACTTACCTACACAGTGCACTCCAGTGTAATCTAAGTTGTAGCCCATGGGGCACTCACAGCGGAATGATCCATCAGTGTTGATACAATGACCATTTGAACAAATGCCTGGGCTCTCAAGACATTCATTGACATCTGAAAAATAGAAAACCATGTAAACGATGATCTTTCAGCTGTCAAACTTGACTGTTTTTTACATTAAATATTACATTTCTAGTGAAAAGCAGGAAATGACTAAAAAGTAAGCATCTTGTTCTGTGTGTCTTTGGCCAAAACATGACTATGCAGTTTCAAAAATAGAATAAATCTTGTAAGCTTTCTCAGTGCCCCAAAACTTCTGTCAGCCTTGAAAACAAAACAAAAAAGAAAAATAAGCTTTACCAGAAAGAACAAAACAGCATTACCCAATGGCGCCTCACTTAACTGGGCATTAAAGATTTTCTAAGTGGTGTCAGAAATAAAGCAATACCTTCCCGTGTATCATCAATCCCAGGGATGGTTCCATGGCCGAAGGGACACAAATCCTGGAAAGCAACTGTGTAGGAACATTTTAAACAATTATAAACAAACATGGTAAATGGATGAAAGTAAGCAAAACCATTAAGGCAGCTGAATTTAATTAACACCCATGAAAGAGAGTGAGTTTTGGATAGATATTCTTACCATATAATTTTCCCTTTATTGAGTTGTATTTTTCCCTTCCTGCTGGTTTCAACTGCAACACCCTTTACTAATATTAAGCCTGAGTAATTGTGTCAGAATCTATAGAGCAGCACATAATCTTTTAAAGTTTTCCCCTCAGTTTGTTTAGTGTAAACCAAACAGTGGGGTAACAAAACAAATGCCAGCGAGGGCTTTTGTGTTTCTGGGCACTAGCCCACATTTTGCCTTTCCCCCTGTCCAAAGCAACAAGAACTACCGCAGGAGGCTAATTTACTGCTGTACAGTGGCACTATTTTGACTTCACATTTCAGACTTTTCCTTCAGTCTTTTCCTTCACTTATTATAATCCATGATGCATACCTTCTTCTTCTTTGGGGCAGAGCTCACAAGGGTCACCCCATCCTTCTCCTGGCATCTTACTGCAGCAACATTTTGCCTTGGTGGTGTTGAAAGCCTTTGGGACAGAGCATTTCCCATTTTCAAAGTTAGTGAAACAGAAGCTCTGCCGAGTATCTAGAAAAACAAGCAAACAAAACCAACAGTAATAAGCTAAGTTTAAGAATAGCAGCCGTGTTAGTCTGTATCCGTAAATTAAACAAGGAATAAGTGTAGCACCTTAGAGACTAACCAGTTTATTTTAGCATAAGCTTTCGTAAGCTATAGCCCAATTCATCAGATGCATAGAATGGAACAAACAGAAGTAAGATGCATTTATACAAGCTAAGTAATAAGCTAGGTATGGAAAAAAAACCCATAAGAACATAAGAATGGCCGTACTGGGTCAGGCCAAACAAAGGTCCATCCAGCCCAGTATCCTGTCTACCAACAGTGGCCAATGCCAGGTGCCTCAAAGTAAGTGAACCTAACAGGTAATGATCAAGTGATCTCTCTCCTGCCATCCATCACCCTCCTCCCCTCGACAAACAGAGGCTAGGGACACTATTCTTTACCCACACATACTATATGACAGAGTTTTACCTGATTAGAGAAAAATGTATCTGAAAATGAAAGGGATAATTCTAGGCCTGAGTTTTACCCATTTGTTTCCCACCCAGACAATAGGATACCAACCCATTTAGGCACAAGTGCTGTATGCCGAATTCAGTGTTAAAAGTGAGGACTAAGGGTTTGTCTATAGTCGAAATATTACAGCGGCGCTATTGTAGTGCTGCAGCTGGGCCACTATAGCAGCAGTAACATTTTGCCTTGGTGGTGTTGAAAGCAGTATATACTTCAGTCTAGCCACTACATACACTGAGGGGAGGAATTTTCTCATCGGCATAGGTAATTTACCTCTTCGAGAGGCCGTAGCTAGGGTCAATGGAAGAATTTTTCCATAGACCTACCACTGTCTATACTGAGAGTTGGGTTGGCTTAACTGTGCCCTTTAAAGATGTGGATTTTTCACACTCCTGAGCAACATTGCTCGGTCAATCTAACGTTTTAGTATATACGACCCCTAAGACTTTCTTGCACATTATTCACTCTCTGCAGGACAGCAGGGACCATCACTCACAGGCCAAAAATACCGCCACTCCTGCCTTTACAAATGACAGCTCCACATAGCCTCAGACTCCGCCAGCCTGGGGAACAAGGCCCTGATGTAAACAGGTAAACAAGTATTTTTGGAGTATAAAAAGAAAAGGATTTCTTGCAACATTTTGAGGCAAGCTTCCTGTCATGCCTAGCATTTGCCGGATGCAGCAGAGCATGTGCTAATCATGATTGTCTGCCCTAAACCCTGGTCCTGTACTAGTTTCAGCAGGACTGTACACCAGGGGTGGGCAAACTCGGCCTCTGAGCTCCCAGCCAGGAAGGCTGCCTCCGGTCCCTCCCCTGCTCTCCTCCTCCCCCGCAGCCTCAGCTTGCCACGTCACCAGCGCTCTGGGTGGTGGGGCTGGCTCTGGCTGGGCTGCGTGGCTGCAAGCTCCCGCCGCTCTGAGCTGCATGGTAAGGGGGCAGGGAGCAGTTGGATGGGGTGGAGGTTCTGCGGGGGCGGTCAGGGGATGGGGAACAGGATGGATAGGTGTGGGAGTCCCAGGGTCCTATCAAGGGTGGGGCTGTGGATAGGTATCAGGGTAGTTGGGACAAGAAACAGGGCGGGGGAGAGTTGGGTAGGGGATGAGGTTCCAGGGGTATGTGTGTGGTTAGAGGCGGGGGGGGGGGGCTCTGGAGGGGGTGGTCAAGGGACAAAGAGCGGGAGAGGAGGAAAGGGGGTTGGATTCCGAGGTGGGGCAGTCAGGGGTTGGGAAGTAGGACGGGGTTGGATAGCGAGCGTGGCCAGACTGTTTGGGGAGGCACAGCCTTCCCTACCCTGCCCTTCATATAAAATTTGCCACCCTGATGTGGCCCTCAGGCCCAAAAGTTTGCCCAGCCCTGCTGTATACCATCTTGGCAGAGGTGAACGGCATCCCAGTGCTAGGGGCTGTGTAGAAAGATGTAGAAGCCAAGGTAGAAGCTCATACACTATGGCTATAAATAGTCTGAAAGGCCCAAAGGGAGCACATCTGAGCAGGGAATCCACCCTTAAAAGAACCAATGAGTTCTTTAGTTTTATAAAAAGGATTAAGGGTACAGTGACTGTTGGTCATATTGCTAAGTGTACTAGAAGGTAAGAGAGATTTATTCTCTTCTGTAGAGCATAGTGCTCTATGTGACAAACATTTATTTTGCTGGGAGGACCTAATCAGTTTATTTTTAACATAATAAACTTGTACTAAGAACATGACATGGCAACAATCCTGACAACCTCTGAGAGGTTACTAGAGTCCCCACTCTTATTGCAAAGATTCTGTTAACTATTGCTGTCAGTGATCACATGCTTTAACCTGCATCTTACCAAAACACTTTCGTCCATTGTCAGACAGCACGAAGCCTATGGGACAGATGCACTGAAAGTCTCCTGGAGTATTAGTGCAGGAGCCAAAGAGACAGATGTTGGGGTCTTCATTGCACTCATCAATATCTGCAAAACAATAAGGGAAAAGATTAATCATTAGCCCACTTGGCATCATTTTTTTGTATTTCTTTGATATCTGAAGATATCTGACTTCAGCCACATTCAGTACTCCGTTGAAGAAGCAAAACAGACACAAGAAAGCTCCTCCTGCTTGCCTTTTTAAAATAGTGATTGAAATGTGAAATTTTCCACTTCTTTATTGGTTTCATTATCCTGTACAGTTCTAACAGTGTTGGCTTTTTGTCTCCTGAATCCGTATCCTTCCTGTGCCATCAGACACGTCTTTGGGCACGTCTTATTGTCTTATTCATATTACAAATGTTAAATGTTTTCAAACCACAATGGGAGCAGGACAAGGGGAAAAAAAACATGAAACAGACAAAGAAGAGTTTTTAAAAGGTGGGTTTTTTTTCCAAGTTCTGAGTGAGTCTAAATCTGAAACTGCTTTCTAAATGTTCTCGCCTGACTTCAGAAAGAATGGTGCCCCCATGACACACATTAATATTTACAAATGTTTTCTGCAGCCACTGTTGATTTGTAATATATACAAATGTTTCTTTTAAACCCTTCACTTTCAATCACTCATTTAAAAAAAAACACAGCTAGGTTTGTTTAAACATGTGGGATTTAAACATGTTATAAGTTAAACAAATTAAGATAAAGGAATTTTTACTCTACTACAAATACTTTTAAAGTTCTAGTTATGAAGTAAGATAAGAATAGAAGAGAAGCAAACAGAGGGATTTCACCTAGGGGGAGAACCCTCACAGGATTTTGCCTTTCAGGTTCTGCGAGCAATAAATACAGCATCTGAAGAAGCTCTTGATACATTACAATGCAGGAAATATAGACAGTGAGGTTGGCTGTTGAGACCTGCATAGGTTGTGCCCATGTTCTCCTGGACAATAGAAGTGACTTTGTCTATACAAAGTGCAAGCTGGTCTCCATACTGTAAGAAATGGGTTAGAGGACTAGAGACCCATGTAATAACCCTCCATTGCATCTAAGAAAATGAAGACTTCCTAGACAGAAGTCAGGATATGGTACTGTGGGCACAGCATGCCAAAGAATCAGAGAGGGCAGCACAGAGGGGACTGA
This sequence comes from Dermatemys mawii, assembly GCA_007922305.1. NCBI lineage: Eukaryota > Metazoa > Chordata > Testudines > Dermatemydidae > Dermatemys > Dermatemys mawii. The sequence goes on from ML677339.1 coordinate 3,228,313, forward strand.
AGAACAAGGAAGAAAGTTGGCAGCATATTCCTCCAGAAGAAGAAAAAGAGGAGAACCAATATACTACCAGCACAGAGAAAGGTAAGCAACCACTTTCAGACGCTCTGCACAGGTACTACTGCTGAGAATACCTTGATAGGGTCATCTGAGGGAAGGGATCAGAAGATGACCCCTGATGACTGGAAAGCATGGGATGCATTGTCCTAAGGATGAGGGTTCGATGACCACCACTCCCAAGAGGAGGAGAAGGATGGTGGTGCTTAGGGGCTCTCTCCTAAGGGAGACAGAATCATCCATCTGCACCAGGCATCCTGAGAAACATGCTGCTTGCCTGTTAGACTTCAGGATGTGACTGAGAGTCTGCCAAGACTCATCAAGCCCTCGGACCACTAACCCTTCCTATTTATCCATATGGGCGTCAACAATACTGCCAAGAATGGCCTTGGGCAGATCACTGCAGACTACGTGGCTCTGGAAAGAAGGATGAAAGAGTTTGAGGAACAAGTGGTGTTCTCATCCATCCTCCCTTTTGAAGGAAAAGGCCTAGGCAAGCACCATCGAACTGTGGAAGTAAATGTGTGGCAATGCAGGTAGTGTCAGTGTGAGGACTTTGGCTTCTTTGACACTGAGCTGATGTTCCAGGAAAGAGGATTACTGTGCTGGACTGGGCTCCATCTATCAAGTACTGGGAAGAGCATCTTTGGATGTCGTCTGGCTAACCTGATAAGGAGAACTTTAACCTAGGTTCTATGGGAGATGGTGACAAAAATCCAGCCAATGCGCATCGAGGCTCAAATAACGAAGACAAGGGGAAGGAGTTAACTTCTGGGAAAGGGTCTTGAAATCACAACTGCATTAAAAAGGCAAAAACGAAAAGCAACAGGGCAGTCTGCAAAATATCTTTGCTGCCTGTATACAAAGGCAAGGAATACGGGGAACAACCAGGATGAAATGGAAGTCGTAGTATATGAAGAAAATTATGACTTAATTAGCATCACAGAGACTTGGTGGGACAACTCCAGAGATTAGAGTACCAGGATTGAGGACATAGCTTGTTCTGAAAGGATAGGTATGGAAAAAAAAGGAGGAAGTGATGCGCTGTACATCAAGAATGTATACACTTGCCATGAGGTCCAAGGGGAAGTAAGTGACAGACCTAACTAGAGTGGGTGAGAATAACAAGGAAAAAGCGATATCATAGTGTGTGGGGGGGTCTATTATAGACCACCAAATCAGGAAGAGGAAGTGGATGAGTCATTCTACAAGCAGGTAACACACGTAAGGTGGTGTTACCTGTCATAAAAGGTAATGCATCACCCACCTTGTCTCTCTAATATCCTGGGACTGACATGGCTACAACTACACTGCATAAAACCTAACCACTATGTTGGCAAGTATCCAGTAGGAATAAGAGAGTGTCCCCCACCAAAAAACCTTGAAACTAGGGTATATAAAACTGAGCTCACCATATGCGTAAGAGAACTGACAGAACCTAAGACAGGAAGCTGCACACTCCTAACTGTGACTGACATGCAGACCAGCTGTGTGGAAAGGACTCTTCCCCCATCCCAGGGCTAAAAGGATAAGAAGTAGTGTTGAGATTTCATTTCAAAGACCATATTGAGGGGAATGGATAGCTCTCTGGTTTGAGCATTGGTTTGTTAAACCCAGGGTTGTGAGTTCAATCCTTGATAGGGCTGTTTAGGGATATGGTGCAAAAACAGGGATTGGCCCTCCTTTGAGCAGCAGGTTGGACTAGATGATCTCTGAGGTCCAACTCTTGGATTCTATGATTTCCCCTTCTATTTGTTAATATAAATAACTGTAGATTATCTTGCTGAGTCTACACTTTCTAGTGAGAATTCAAGTAAACATTTCATTTCAGATTTTAAATCCTTTGTAAATCCAAGCAAACTGACCTAAGAGACATTTAAAAGAATTGTATGAAGCAATCACTTTTAATATTCAAAATGTGTCCCTTTTGGACCAGTGTAGTCAAAGAGAAGTAACCACACTCTTCAAAGTGCCTTAAAGACAAGTCCACCCTTGGACGTGATAAATGTGTTAGGTACTAAATAACTGAGAACTGTTGATAAATAAATGTAACAAGAAATCTTTGTGATTTCCATGGTTCTTTAATATAACTTCTGAGCCTCAACTCTTACATGTGATAATTTCTTGCAGGTCTGTATTTTGTGTGTGTAGCATATAGTGTATATTTTGGTTGTGTCTCCATTTGAGTGGTGACCCACTGATTATATATTTATGTGGGTCTGGGTGAATTAATAAATTGTTGGTTGGTTAAGAATAAGCAAATCCTGATTTGAGAAATCCTGTTAGAGTTAAAAGTTGATCTAGTAAGCTAATGCTCCCTGGACTCAATAAAAAAGGGTTATCCCATTGGATTCTATTATATAGAGGCAAACCTAATTCATTAGACTTCAGCTTTAAAAATATAATTGGCACCCTGATATACTCATAAATTGACCCCCCCCTTTCATGCTTACAACAGACTCAAAAGTGCCGCCTCTTTTGCAGGTAGGTTTTCCTCATGACTGGTTACCTACTATTCAGGAGTACAGACTAAACTTTGGGATAGCAGCCCAGGTCTATACCTGAGAATCATGGAGGAGCCAGGCCCTGAGTTGCAGATATGACAGATTGGGGTGGGTTATGGTGCTCAAGTCCTGTATCAGGAGATCCACTGGGAGAGGGCAGCAAAAAGATACTTGCAGAGAAAGAAGCAGACCCCAGAACCGCAGTTGGTGAAAGTGCTCACTCAGGGAATTTGATATGGTGGTTTGCAAGCATGGAAGATAGACCACTGAGCTAACTACACAGTGGGATAAGCACCAGTCCCACAGTCTTAGTGATTCTGCACATAAGTATTAGGATCTTGCTCCCCTCCTGCCCCGCAATGATTTATACACTGCACTGCTGCTCTGTTGTCCAGAATTACCTTGACTGAGCATGTTATAGAAGATAAAACTGACACTTATAGAGAACTGCCCTGAATTCTAGAACATTGTTGTGGAGACAAGCTTCTTGAGGAGTTAATTTGCCATGGGCTGTGGAGCCTGGCATTCCAATGCAGTAGACAGGCATTCGTAGTGATGACCCTTGATGGGGACGGATACAAAAATGGAACTTCCACACAAACTCTGAGAGGACCCTTCCACCAACTGAGTAGAAAACTCTTGGAGGTATGGTCACTCACCTGAAAAGACTGATGATGGTGTAAACTGTTCAGAGCCAGGCCTGAAAGCATTGAAGGTGAGGTCTTGCATGGAGCATTACAAACATGCAGGCTGATATGTGGTCTAAGAGCTGCAGGCAAGCTCTTGCTTTAGATGTGGGCTCTGCTGTAGCGTGGCCATTGTGGTGAACGTTTTTGCAGATAAGTATGCTCTGGTGGTTGACTCCAGAGTGGCTTCAGTGAAGTCTGTGTGCTGTACCAATGTTAGGGTAGACATTTCCAGGCTTAGACGAAGGGCCGGGATGTAAAATAAGACAGAGTTACCCTGGAATCCTAAAAGGAGTGGTGTGAACTGTTTGTGTCACCACTGAACAGCTTAGACCCTTCAAAAGAAAAGTCCTCCACTCTATTCTGAATTTCCCTGGGGAAGCTGGAGAATTGTAGCCAAGAGGCTCATCACATGATGATGGTGGTTGCCATCAAATGTAAGGCTGTCTCAGCTGCGTTGAGGGAGGTTTGAAGGGAAGTCTTGACAATCATCTGGCCTTACGAGATGAGAGCTAGAAACAGTTCTGTTTGATCTTGTGCCAGGTAATCATTAAAATATATAAATTTAGCATAGTTTGCTGAATCATATTTTGCCATTGAGGCCTGATGCTTCACAACCCTACGCTGGAGAGCAGCCAATGAGTAGCTCTTTTGGCCCAGCCAGTGCAGCCTCTTGAGCTCTTTATCCAAGAATATAGGAATAAGCTTGTTGGTTGCTTTAGCTGAGAGCATCCTTTACCAAAGAGTTGTGGGTGGGATGGGATAAATATATTCTAGTCCTTTGGCCAGTACATAATATTTTTGTTTGCTCGCTTGCAAGTAGGCAGGATGGTAGTAGGATTCTGCCACAATAGTATGGGGTGGTGACCCTAAAACCTCATTAATAGGTGGCCTAGCCCTGGGTGAGGAATGCAAACTGCCCCCTAGGGAATGTTGAGTTTCCTGGATTTCCTCTAGAGGGATTTGGAGTGATTTCACTATTCTTTTCATCAAGCCTTGAAAACCCCTGAAGTCCTTTGCATAGGATGGACGTGGCCCGTAGAAACCTCATCAGGTAGGAAGAAGGACCTTCTAAACCTCTAACTCCTGCTCCTCTCATCCTGGGGAGGAGGTTTCTGTAGTGCTGATGCCTGTTGATAATGATGAAGCCTCTTATAGAAGGTATCCTATAATACTGCCAGAGTTCCTGCCATGGATTGCATGGGTAATACCTTCAGAGAATGGAGTTGGAATGCAAAGGAGCTAGAATCCTGGGTGGAAACATCCCATTCTGAGGAAGTATCCACTCCATGTCCTACTAGAAAGACCCAGGCATCGGCAGTGGGTCTGTATCATACCAAAGGCGAGGAGACTGTATGCTGGGATCTAAGGATGATCTGGATCCAAATGGTGAGATAGTACCAGAAGGATCCTTTTGGATACTCCTTATGAGGGGAAACCTAGGTTCCTTTGTAACTAATAGGGCTTCATGGGAGAAGAAAAGTAACCTTTTCCATAACTGGTGTTCTTTGAGATGTGTTGCTCATGTCTATTCCACAATAGGTGTGCATGCTCGCCATGTGCACCGGTGCCAGCATATGACTGGCAGGAAAATGTCCTGACCCATGTGGTAGGCAGAGACCCTCTTCAGGAGGAACGAAGGATGCGAGTGGAGCTGGACTATATCTTTATGGAACATCGTGTATGGGGCTCGGACATCAGGGCCCTGAGTTCCAAGACCTGTCTAGCTGACATCATCGCCCCCAGGAAGGCTACCTTCCATGAGAGAAATGACCAGGAGCATGTAGCTAATGGCTCAAAGGGTGGAACCGTCAGCCAAGCCAGCACCAAGTTCAGGTCTCACTGCAAGACTGGAGATCTAACATACGGGAATAAATTATCCAGCCCCTTAAGGAATCAGCCAGTCTTAGCATGGGAGAATACTGTGTGCCTCTATGCACCTTGACAGATGAGGGTGCCAGGCCTTGGGCTCTAAGGTGAAGGATATAGTCTAAAATGAGCTGGATCAAGGGAGAGGGGCAGAAACACAAACATATACTAAAGCAAATAAAAAAAATAATATAACAGTTAGGAAGACAATTAATAAAATACTTATTTTCTTAAGAAAATAAAAGCTGAGAAGTTAACAGTGGACACTGCTATGCTTGGTGTCGAGCAAAGGACAGTTGAGAAGGAACTGGAGCAGCGGTATGTCTGCCTCTCCCTTGTGTCAAAATCCCAGGATATATAGAGTGCAGACATGGACACTGCTAACTAAAATCTCTGAGCAAGAGTGCACAAACACATGCACATTCTATGGTGGAGCGCACATAGGAACAAAGGAGAACTGCACTTCTAGCACACCATTTGGCAGATACTGCTTCCTAAAACTGCCTTTTGGAATATATTAGGTTCCAGAAATATTTCACTTTATGAGACAGATGCTAGAGAATCTAGCAGGCATGAAAGAAAACACTGATACCGTAATGGGCATGGATGCCAGAGCACAGAAGAGAGTGAAATGATTTAAACAACATTCTGATGATAGCTCCAGAGCTGCAATTTCTGGCCCCCTGAAAGACATCAAACTCTCCACATGTTCCTTGAAAGGAGGGCTGGGAATAGTACTATTACAGCGTTATGGAACTGTTTGATTACAAGTCTTGTATGCATGTATGGTTATAGTGGCTGCAAAGAAGACGTATCTGCAAATTGAAAAAAGAGACATTAGGTCTGGCTTATGGATGTACTAGCTTTCACAATTTTATGGCCATAGCTTCAAAGCAGAAAGTAATCATAAATCTCTGACTGCAATACACAAAAAGTAGTTTGGAGAAGCACCATCAAGGATATAGTGACTACTTTAAAAAAACACAGAACTATGATGTTATCCTGAAGTTCTAACCTGGACACCACTAAGTAATGACAGACACACTCGCAAGAGATTGTGGTTCCCACAGAATGATGAGAAAGAAAAACATTGGAATGAATATGCAAAGAGCACCTTGGAATGACCACATCAAAAAGGAGAGCTAGAGAAGTTGTATTCTGTCATTGAAGAGATGGTGAGCAGAACGGTGAAACGTGTCAGAAGTACTGAGATTCCTAGCAGAAAGAACCAATGAGTCGATATGAATTCACAGTTTCATTCAGCAAAGTTAGAATTGACACACTCAACTTTGGGAAAACATGATCACTTGGTTAGAATGGATTATTTTGGTAATTTCCCAGTAGTCACATTTTTTCAAGTTTAAGTATAGGTGAAATGGGTGAACCCTAAGGATCTTCTTGTGTTTCTTGTCTTTTTCAGATTCTCCAGCATGGACTAGAGAGATTCAAACCCTCAAAAGGCAATGATAGCCATTGCCTGCACTTCTTGGGGAAGGCCAGACATTCTCAATTGGGAAAAGTCTTCTCAAACAACTGCAGAATTCATAGATCTAACTGCTGTTCTAAATATAGAATATTCATCATAAGACACTGTTTCTGGCTTGACTTGACTTGATTCTTATTTGATAGTTGTAATACTTTATTCTTATTTTAATATTAATAACTTATCTTTGGTGATATGTTTTCTTGATTTGATGTTAGTTTAACAGTTTTAATAAAATTTATAAAATAGATACATTTATTTCAATGAGCAATAAACTTTTGCAGGCCTGAGTGGGTTTTCAACTGGTCAACCTAAAAGCCTGACCAGCTCCCCTAATTAGTCTTTGCTTCTCACAGGGGTCATGCAACTCTCATTACCTCTAGTCAAATCAAATCTTCTCATTAGAGGATCAAAATGCTCTCCAGGTCTTGAGAGAAAATGATAAATTAATAACATTTAGAAAAAATTACAATAATTACTGACTTATGGTACAGCATCTGATGTAATTGCACATGTACGAAGACACACTGTACTCCTGACAGAATTCTGTGCCAATGCAGGGGCGTAGAGTTCATAAGGCCCACATATTTCTGTTTCCCCCATACACAAAAATTCAAACAAAATCTGTGGGGAGACACACATCTCTTTCCCAGAAGCCCAGTGTGCCTAGAGCAGCTTCAGAGATACAAATCTCTGTGCGGGGAGGAAGGCTCAGTGTGCTGCCTGCAGGGGAGACAATCACCATCAGGGGGCAGAGCTGGCCAACAAGTGAGAGAGACTCTGTCCCCCTCTCTTGATACTGTGGCTCAAGGGGTGCAGAGGAAGGTATCCAAGAGGAAGGCAATCCCGGAGTTAGAAGTGTAGCAGTCTGCCTGCCTAGTAAAATGTAACTTCTTGAGAACTGAAAAAAACGATTAAATATTAGTATCATTTTACTGAAAATTGTTGGTTTTTAAGTTAAAGAAAATAGCTTTTATAAAAAAAACCCCACATTTTGTTAATATCGCTGTTAATGGGTAACTGATCTCATTCTCTGAGGAAGAAATGTAGCAACCTTATTAAATTATTGTATTAGTTAACTTTTCCCATTCTTAGTCAATTTCCCAGGAGCATAAAAACTTGTAGAAGTTTTAAAGGCCCCTACGTTGACAGAGTGATGTAAAGCCTAATAAATGATAGTAAGGGAATCAGTTAGGAAGATCTATAGTCTCTCTCACTTATTTCCTGCACCAAAGTGGCACAATGGGGTTAGATTTTTATTTACCCATTTAAAAAAAATAAGACTTTTGAGGGCAAATAAAACATTTACCAAGCAGTCAATAAAACGTCAGGACAATCAGAACCAAGCACTTCTCAAAATATCCAGATAGGTACAGAACAATGAATAGCAAAACTAAATGACTTTCATGTGTGAACGTCTGAGCAATTTAAAATGACATTCTACTTATTTTTCCAGTTATGTGTTCTGTAATGCAATTTAAATGAAAATCCAGGATTATAATGCACGGTATTAGTTACCAAGTATTTGTAACTTAACTTTCATATGTTTAGGAAATACTGAATAGTTATTGTGACTTCTTTTCCGTATTGTAGTTTTAAAAGCTTATCAAAAGAATTGAAACTGGTTTGATTATATTGCATTATTTTGACCAATAAAATCTGCAAAATTTTGCATAATTTTTAATTGGCACAGAAACCCCTCAGGAGTAACTCTGCCTTCATTCACTCATCTACCTTTAGTTGCACAGGTGTAAATGAGTTGAATTTAGCAATAATAAATAAATTTCAAATACAGTAACAGAGCATTACAAAGAAGGCTGCACATTAGAAAAGCAACATAAAATAAACTTATTGCAAAATATTGTGATATTAGTCAAAATATTAATAAAAATGACACAATATCAAGCAAAATATATTAATACAATTTTTTTAACCCAGCAAGATGAAGAAAGTAGGAATATGCAATTCCGTTTTTTGTTGGAACTGCAAGTTGATTAAAGGGAATATTTGACACTTTATTGTGGTGATATTCCTGGGGATGCAACAACTTTCATTTTGTAGGATTTTATAACTGTAGGTGATCTGGATTAATCTCAAACTCAGTTGTTAATATAAACAGCAGCAGCAGGCAAAAGGAGCTGCAAAGTCAGCAGGCAAACTGAACAATGTAGAATGATACTTGCATGAAAAACCTGTGATCTTAAAAAAAATCATACTTTTAAAAAAAGAAAATCTACAGTGTCTTTGAGATCTGCCTCTGTTCCTAGATTTAGATAGATTAAATTGTTACAGACCAAATCTGAAGTACGAACAGAAGTTTTCTTTAGCCCTTACTTGAGCAAGTCTCCCACTGACTTCAGTAGGTGTATATATATATACACACACACACACACTTTTAGGTTCATGGTAGCCCTCCTCTTAGTTTTCTGGATGAGGACTGACCTTGTTTTGGTATTGTGTCTGATTTGGTAACTATGGTTTTAATTCCCTGCTGCACTGGAGCAGAGCTCTGTATTTCTCCTCCACAAAACAAGAAAAGAAAAAGTGACATTAAAATGCTGAACTGATTTTCAACAGGGTTCTCAATGACATTCTTCTAAAAGTGAAACAAAGATCTGTTTCTCCATCTCTGCTATGAATTTGGGATTGAAATCTTGATGCACATGCTCCCACAGGCTGTAAGACTCAAAAACAGAATATATGTTATGAGAAACTGATTTAGAAAACTCTGTTTCCATAGGGAAAAGTAGCTCAAAAGTTTTATTAAGATTTTTAAACGGTCACAATTCTATGATATGAGGTACTTCTAATAGCTGTTTAATGCACTGCGTGCCTATAATTAAAATTTTTCTAGTTACTATATATATTCGATAGTCTCTCTTTTTTCATTTGGAAAGAAGATTAGGAAAAAGAAAGAAAGACTGTAAATTCTTTGAGCATCAGACAAAATATTTTTTAATTTGGATTAATGAAAAACACTGAGTCTTTGCATCCTTTTCTCTCTCCACAGCTCATAATATCTTGCCTCCTGGCTAAAAGGACAGCTGCTGACGGCTGCTGCTTATTCCTTATTACACATTCCTTGTTATAACGACTTGCTAAAATGGGGAAGAGGCTTTTCATCAACAATATTTACGTGTTTTTCATCAAGTTTGCCCCAGATATTCTACTATACTGATAAATCATTCAGAAGTAACAGTAACAGTGAGCCTTACCAATACAGCTTTCACTTTTCACTTCATATCCTGGTGGGCAGATGCATCTGAATGACCCTTCCAAGTTCTGACAAGTACCAGGAAAGCATGCACCAGGAAGTGCCATACACTCATTAGTATCTTAAAAGAAAGAATAAATAGAATGTACAAGGATTTGGAAATTTTGAAATTAATGCACAGTAAATTATTTAGGTTTATGTAACTGTGACTGATAATATTGTCATCCACAACAGAATGTAAGCCAAAGGGTTGTCTTTTATGAGCCTACAGGTTCTTTCCTGACTTCATTGACTTAAGTGAGCTAGGGAAAGGAAAACAAATGACATTATTCTAAACCCTGACCCTTTTGCCACCAATTTTCTTAATGCAAGTCTTTTGTTCTCAATATTCTACCTTAGATATTCAGATTGTAATATTTACTTCTAAATGGGACCAACAGCTTTTTTATGTCAAGCCAGAGAAATTTGGAATCTCTGGTTGGTTTAGCACATACCAATGCAATTCTTGCCATCTGGAGTAAGTTCATATCCTTCATTACATAAACATTTGAAAGAACCAATTTCATTAAAACATCGTCCATTTCTGCACACCTGACCAAAGAAGGAACTGCACTCATCAATATCTGTAAATAAACAAAAGAGGTTCAGTCTTTCCAAGAGGTCTAACAGTTAGAATGTATATGCAGACACAGTATATATAGTATGGTATAAACACACTAAAGTTACAATATATAATTCCACGGAAGAGACAAATCCTGAGAGGCAAGGGAACCGTTGACAGCTAGTGGAAAGTAACTCACTTCAGTACATTAAGGCATATGTTCTATTTAAACAACACCCCTTTTATAGGGTATTACAATTTTTAAACTTGCAGCATTACATCAGCTACTGCATCTGGAGATGTTCAATTGCTGCCAAGTGACTCTGTGCCATACAAACTTCAGACACAGAAGAAAATGTTACACGGGGCATTTTGGATTTTATCTGGCGTTTTAGATGTGCTCAGGCTTTCACTGAACTTTTGTTATTTTTCACGTTTTTGAAAATACAGATTGAAGTCAGCCCCGAATCATTCTGCAAGCTGATTCTGTAGTTCAGGAGACCATAATAAGTGGGAGACTGAGCACTGAAAATGCCCAATTAGCTCTACTGACATTTAAAAAGACAAGTGAACAAGGACAGTGCAGATGGGAAAGTATGGGGTGGATGGAAGGAAAAGAGAGCGTGTCAGGTAAAATAAGATGCTAGATGTTAATTCTACTCGGTTTAGAGACAACTTACACTTTGTTATTTAAAAATATTTTAATTTGAGACTTGAAGATTATACACTTCGTCTATCAGGTATATAATCCATATAGTTTACTCCAGAGGTTTCAACCATCCTCTGAAGCATTTCATTCTGGTTTCTGTTGATAACAGAATACTGAATTAAATGGAACACTGTTCTGATGCAGTATGGCAATTTCTGTATTACGGGTTACAGCTCATGAACCATTCTCTTTTCATGCTGTTTTCTTCATTCAGTTATTTGTAGTTGGTTATTATCTCCTTGTGATGAGCTATGCTGTCCTGCAGTGGGTAGGAGCATGGCTGAGGGATGCTCCAGGCCAGGAAGGCCAATAGTAATGAATGACCCTTGGCTATGAAGCAACTTGAGCTTGTTAGCCTCCTTGAAAACAGCATGGTACCATTATGAGAGAGGAGGATAGCTGTTGGGCCTTCTGGGAGTGGATAAACAGCCATTCTGCCACACAAAAGGAAGGGACTTAAGTTTGGTGCCGTAGATCTTGTTCCGTTTAAAGCTGCATTCTGTTGGCCACGTGCAGCAAGTTTTGCTTTTTTCCCTCTGCTGGAGGAGAATGATTTATAGACTGTGTTTTGGTTCTCTCTGGGAGTTGGAAGGAATTTAAAGACTCCCCGCCCCCAATCAGCCTGTATGAAGGCTCTTACTTCCCCCTTAGAGGAGAGGATGTCAACTGACCTAGTTTGTTCTCTAGCCCAAGAAGGTTTTAATCTCTCTCTTAAAAAAGATTATCCAGGAACCATGGTTGTACAAGACTATCAAAAGCTTAGCTGTACTCTGGAAACAGTGGTGACTGTGGGTAGATGAAGTAATCTTGGGAGGGCAAGAGAGTTTGGAAGGCCAATAGAGACTGCTTCCTTGGTACTGGGGTTTCCCTCTTTCCCTAGCACTGAGGACACTCCCTCTTTCAAACTGGTAAGGAAGTTCAGTTATGAAAATCTGAAGTGGGCTGGTAACAAGCTATTAGTCTAGAGGTGGGAAGTATAAAGGGAGAGGAGGAAGTCTTAATAATAACAAGAAGGGGTCCGGAACCCAAGTTTCCAAAAGAATCCTATATGACTTGAGCAAAAAGAAAAAAATAACTTGGAGACAGTGATATCATGAACACTTTTGCAATGTATGAACATGAATGAAAAGAGGTACCAAAGTGAGTGAATTTAGAAAAGCCGCAATTGAAAGAAGAAATTTATTTATTTGAATCAAGGGTCCTCAACCTGTTTAACATTGTGGGCCACATATACAGCTCTCTGTGTGTTATGTGGGCTGCATCCACACAATATATATATTACCTGTACAGCTACAAAAGAAGTAAGGTTTAGTACTTGTTATATGACAGCAATATGATTCAAATAGACATAGTACCTTTCTTTCAACACTGCCAAATGTCTACCAAGAGCATTTTTATTTAGCAAAATAAGTCAAAACATTCACTATTAAAATTAATTAATTTACTTTAAGAGTAGCATGGCATGGTGTACTGCCACCCTCACTTCCCCAGAGAGCATAGTTCCAGTGCCTGCCTGCAAGGATGGAGAGTCCTGCTGAGTGCGGGGTGCCCTCCCAGCCAGGGACTGCCCTGGATTCATCTAGCCCCCGCCCTCACGCAGGGACCTCTCCCCCAGCATTCAGACCTCCCCAACACTGGGCTGGCACATGTACTTGCCCTCTCCAGACCAGAATGCCGCCCCGCTCCCGGGGACTGCTCCTCCAACATCCAGCCCCCCCGCCCAACAACTGCCCCCAGCATCAACCTCCCCGAAGGACTGCCCCCAGCCACCAGTCCTCCCACCTGCAGTCTGTCCCCCATGTACCAGCTGCATTCTCTCCCATGACCCTAACTCCCTACAATCCCACCCCTTGCCCAGCAACTCCCATGGCCCTAGCACCCCCACCTCTGCACCACCCACTGTGTGCCTGTACTCTGACACATAGCTCAGCTGTGCAACCCACCCTGTCCAGCTGCCACGGCAGGCCTGGTGCCAGGGAGCTTGCAATCTTGCAGAGTAGAAGGGTGCTGAGCATCTTGGCCTCCTGCCAATGCTGCTGGGCCTGATTCTGCTGGGGTCAGGGGATGATACCACTAGACCTGATCCTGTCTCACTCATTTTTGCATCACCCTGCTGGCTCTATGCCCAGGTCAGTTGCCTGTCCCACCTTGAGCTAGTTACAGCCCTGAGAATGCCACATAGACCGCAGCTGTGTGCTGACTGGGACACAAAGGATCATTGAGAACCACTGATTTACATGTCATTAATGCATTGGGCAAATGCACAATTGTAAATAATATACAGGCATGTAGTGTCTTAGGCGTATTTAACATGCAATTTCAGCTTTACGCAGTCCGAAAAAAAAGGGGGGGGGGATTTTTTAAAAAAACTTCCTGTAGGGGGCGCAATTTCGCCTCCCATTGAAGTGAATGGGTTCTGGCTATATGCGGTTTCCGTTTTATGCGGTAACTGCGGAACAGAACCCTCGTGCAAGATGCGACATGCCTGTAGTGTAAATAAGGAAGAGTGCCGTACAACTTGGGATGAAGTATCATTTACAGTAATGGTCCTGAATCATTGCTATGGCTGAAGATTGTTCAGCACAAGTCTCCAGTGGGAGTGAGGAATGAGGCAAAAGATACTTTGAGCCATATTTTCAACCCTTGCAGATGCTGGACCAGTCCCTGATGCGATTTATGCTGGCTGCTAATGGCAGTCCCCAGGGACTATCACAGCAGTTGGGGATCAGTTGAGTGTAAGGGAGTATCAGTAATGCCTCCTTTCCTTCTACGTCAGAAGCCAAAAGGCGGATGGCACAAAAGCTACTATGGCTGCACTACTCGAAGGTTTCTCAAAGTAGAGGAATCCTCCAGTGGCTGGGACTGCTTTGCACTATCAGAGCAGAGCAAAGCAGTCCCAGTATACCAGCAATTGAGAGCTTGCATCTTTTTAAAGAATGAAACAAGAAAATTCTTTAAATGATAAGATAAAGATTTGTTGAGAAAGTGTTATCTACAGCAGTGGTCCTCAAAGTGGGGTGCGTGAGACAACCCCCGGGGATGCGAGAGACAACCTCCGGGGATGCGCGAGACCCCAGCGCCTCTCGGCAGAGATGCCTCGGCCGCCGCGGGAGCGGGTCAAACGCCGCCGAAACAGGAAGTTCTATTTGTGTCCCGCCGAAATGCCGCCAACCGCGGAAGCTTTGCGGTCGGCGGCATTTCGGTGGACACACCCCCACGCTGCGAGAGGCATCGGGGAAGAGGAAGGGGCCGCAGTGAAAAATCTTTGGCAGATGCTGATCTACAGAAGTGCACAGAGAAGGTAACAGTATCATTTTCTGTACTTCCTTGTCTTTGCTAGTACCCCAATCTGTTCCAGCTATGGTTTTGGGTTTTTCATAGTTTCTTTAAATACATCCCCACGTGACACCAAAGCAGCAGCAATGACATTAAAATTTGGATTAAAGTACTTACCCATACAGTCATTATTATGAGTGAGCTCAAATCCTGGGTAACACAGACAGTTATATGATCCAACTGTATTTTTACAAGTTCCATTTCCACATGGATGGCGTTCACATTCATCAACATCTGCAAAGATAAATAAATTTGTAAACAGGAACTTGTCTTCCCAGTTGTTTGTTAATGTGGAATGCACAAAAAGGGTATTGCAAAGGCTACTTATTCAAGTATTAGTTTCTAGCGTGTTTCTAAGAAAAAATGGCAGTTTTCAGGATTTTTTGCAGAATTTTTAAATTTATTTTTTGTAATGTGGAAAGTGAGGCTTAACTTTTTAAAAGAATTGGCAGGATCATATGGATGTTTTTACCATATGCAACTGTTTTCAGGATTTACGTTTGAAATCTTAAAAACTGTTAAAGTTATGAAATACTGTTACTTTTTAAAATAATCAAAGTTTGGATATTTGGACTTAGAACAAGTCAGTTGCCAAGTACCTTGCACAAATAATTTGCATGTGATTCAATTAAAAAAATGAGAAAAGGAAGACACACATGGACACACAGCAGCATATGAAGAAGTTTCCAATATTTGTATAATAAGAAAATTGGAACACAGCCTATATTTCCAGAGGGACACTGAACTCCTATTTAGAGCCAGAATTTACATGAGGGCTTATTTACAAAAGCTGCAGTAGCTATATTTGGCTGTTTTCTCAAAGCATTAACCAAACAGTGACACAAAAGAAGCTGCATACATGCATTACCTTTTCATAATAATATTATGTCTACAATTTTAAAAATCCAAACGGACCAAAAGATCAAGGACAAGAACCTTTGGTTTTGTGATTTATGTATCTTAGTGACATCTCTTTCACATCACCAGATGAGCACAATAAGGGGAGTCTTCACTACCCGCTGGATCGGCGGGTAGCGATCAATCTTTTAGCGATCGATTTCTCGTGTCTCGTTAAGACGCGAGAAATTGATCGCTAGAGGCACCCCCGTCGACTCCATAACTCCAGCTTGCCGTGAGGCGTAAGCTGGAGTCGACGGGGGAGCGCGCCGCCACCCGCCGCCACCATGAGGATGGCAGGTAAGTCGGCTGCAGATACGCCAACTTCAGCTACGTGATTCACATAGCTGAAGTTGCGTATCTTCAGTCGATCCCTCCCCCAGTGAAGACCAGCCTTAAGAATAGGAATTTAATCATATTAAGTGCCCTTCAATATGAAGATATTCATCATCAGATATCTTTATGAACACTGATTTTATATTTTATTCAGTGATGTGCGGCCCTGAAGAAGAAACAAGGATTAAGCATATTTTACTTCAAAGCACTCTGCACTTTCTTAAATGAAATTTTAATTTATCTAATTGATACTTAATATATGAAATCAGTACTTTAATAAGAATATAACCTCCTAATAAGATTCAAATTCTAGATACATTCCATTGTCTAGAACTCAAAGCATATCCCTTCCATACCCATGCACATGGTTTGGTCTTGGGATGCCTTAAAACCATTGTGACAGATGCACTGGTAACCTCCTTGCATGTCCACACACATGCCATGACTGCAAACATTTGGAATTTCCAAACATTCGTTGCGATCTATAACAAAAACATAAAACACATGACATACATTTTTATCATTCATTTTTCATAAACATGTTTTTACAAAGTTAGTAAATTATTTAAATCATGCTCAGAATTATCCATAACCAAAACTGAATCATTATGAAACTGTTTTTATAGGAACTTTCCTTTTGCCTACACAGTTTGGGATCTCAAACATATTCTAGCAATAGCTTGACCTCAAGAAAGTTGTTTCAAAATCTCATGGAGTTTCTTATTATGAACGAAGAAATATGGCTAGATTGTAAAGTTTTTACATCATTTTTACAAGCAAACTAAAAATAAATAGTTTCTCTTGCATCTTGACAGGAAACATGTAAATGTGATAGATACAAATGAATTCAAGCAAAGCAGTGCAATCAGTTGATTTCTTACCAATACAGGCACCATTAGGTGAAAGTTTGAAACCCGCAGCACATTCACAGCGGTAACTCCCAGGACTGTTGATACAGTCTGCATTTCGCTGACAGAGGTTGTCTCCATTGCTGCACTCATCAATATCTGAAACATAAAGAATCCTAATTCAAATGTCAAGTACCACAATATATTTATTTGGTCTAGCATGCAGATATTTTTAGTGCCATGGAAGGATAACATGGAGAATGGAGATTCTGATCCTGATTTTCCTCTTACTTGCACCAGAGTAAGCCAGTCAACAGACTGAACTGAAGTTAACAGAATTCCATCAATGAAAAACTGGAGTTAGGAAAGAATCAGACTGTATGGAACTAAGCCCTGGTGCAATAATTGGGCTTACAAATTTACCCTAATTGTAAACTTAACTATAAAACAAAGGTAAAAATTCAAGACCTGTTACAACACGGCCTATAACAACATATGTTAATGAAAAAAGGTGCAAAGGCAAAACAAAAAAGATTAAATTAGTCCAAACAAAAATGCCTACTAATATAACTCAACAACTGTGTTAAAATCATGCTTGGCAAACAAAAAAAGTGCAGAACTGAAAATCAATCACCTGAAATTAGGCCTAATTAATAAAAAGTAATAAGAGGATGGGCTATTTCACCCACCAACCCCTTTTTGGGTCCTTTAAAAAACTACTTTGGAAGAAAAATTGGCAGCTGGAGCAAGCTTCATTATCATGGCTGCTATCCTCACCAACTCCTGAGACCTCAGATCTGATTCAACCTCATCCTGAAAGATGTCCTGACTAGCATGGGCCAGATGACACTGCTACCTCCAACTAAATCTCAGACACCATCTGGCATGTGAGACTGTCTGTCCTAACTCATCCCAAGTCCTTTTCCTTCTCCACCTTATGTCTTCTCTTTCACAACTCTCTCTTCTTGTTCCTTTTGTCTAAGAGGAGTATGGCTTAGTTGGTCAGGACTGTACATCTTGTAACACAACTGTAAGTCTGCGCTCATAAAGAGGCAGCAAAAAGAAGTGCCCCAAGCAGCACAATTCTGGTACAAGTTTGCTAGGTCAGGGAGTGGCTGATAAGACCATATGGGGTGCCTGTGCTTTTCCAGTGGCAAGGTTGTAAGTGAAACTGTGAAAGTCAACCCCAGGAGACAGTGGCTGCATTTTCTCTTTGCTCTTCTTTTCTCTCCTCTTTTATGTGTGTTTGTCTTGTTTTATCATCTTAGGAAATGGAATCTGACTTTAACAAAAATAGTAATAACAACATGTCCAGCCCATTTCAACTAACTACTGGTATTTCTGTTTTCCCCACAAAAGGACAGTTTTTACTACCTTCAATGCCATCTTAAAAAAAACCCCGTCAAACAAGTTTTTTTCTTTCTAAAAGCTCTCTCCAGATAAAGGGAAAATATCCGAAAGAGTTTTAGTAAACTAAAAGCCTTAGTAAACACATGACATTTCTTTAATTGTTTTTCCATTTTTTCTGTATCTTTAAGTTAGGGTTAAAATTATTTTTAATGGTGTGTTTGCCATGTTACTAAGCAGGCTGACGTCAGTATGCCAAACCTTAACCTTTTAAAAACTGTTTAATGCTAAATAGTTTCAAAGCCATGTTAACACTTTTGACTCTTTGGGTCCATCCATAGATTCCATCTAAATTAATACAACATTTTATGTCCCTGAGTGAGTCTAAAGGGTTAATATGTACTCAAAAAGCTGGCAACTTGGCAAACAGACACTTGTTTTAAAGTTGTTTAAAAAACAAGGGTCTATAAAGATAAAATTGGGAATTTAAAATGTGTAAAAACTAGCGATTGAAATGATGCAGAAGTTAAACAGCGTATTTAAAAAATCCTTATGAGAAAGTGTGGGTACATTGTATAGGGGGTACAAAATGTGGGGCAGCAGGAAAAGGGAAAGGTTTGTTGATTTGGGAATAAAAGCCATATTTTATATGTATAACAACTTCAATTGTCAAAAATGTGTTAAAAAAATCAGCCTTAAACTGGAAGAAAACCCCAGAAGTATCAGAATGTAATTTAGCAGTTTGCTTTGCATGCTTTTGCATGTTTTTTTTTTTAAAAAAGGGTTATCAATTGCTTTATAGCACTTCATTTTTAACCTTTTTACAAGTGCTTTGGTTTGTTTTCCCATTTTTTTTTAATTTAGGGGTTGTAGTTTTGTAAATGGTAAAAACTTCAAAGGTTTAATGTAAAGGGATTTTTTAAAAGTGGCAAAAATGAAGTGTAGTTGTAGTGTAGCAATTTTTGCTAAAAGTACAACTGGGTAACCCTCCTGTTAGCAGAATGCCAACTTAATTCAGTGCTTACTACTTCATTGACTGTGAATTTAATTTCAAGAAGCCTCTCAAAACAAGGAGTTTTGCAGAACTAAACCTTTTTTTCCTGTTTTGTTTTTAATGTCAATAACTATCATCATTTTGTGCATGTAGCATAGGACACTGTTAGTGTTTACAGGTTAGATCACCATAGTGGGGTAAATTGCCACAATGGCCATGTTGTTCTCACAAATGTTGATGAAGCAGGTGGGCATGGTCTAAAAATGCCTGCAAATTTTTATCACTCTTGGGCATTGCAAAAGGCTCATGAATGCAAAAGTAGATCCAAAGACATCATTTTATTGCTTTTTTTTAAAAAAGGCAACATACTTAGGTAAACATACCATTGGGGTAAAGTTTTTCCCCAAATAAGCAAGTTTAACTATTCATGCATAAAATTTTTTACAGTTGTGTAAATGTGCAGCTTTAAATAGTTTTAACTGTGTAAGCAGGATAGGGGGTGAGGGGCGGAAAGGAAAAATTTTTTTTCCATCTTTACCCATTCTGGGCATACAGCCAAAAAAGTAATAAAAGCCAGTTTGTTTTTAAACATCTTAAAACATATAATAGCACCAGATCTAAGCTTTGTTTTATCTATAAATAAAGTTTCAAGTTTTTAGCTTTGTTAATATCTAAAAGGTTTTATTGTAATTTTTGTAATATTTAAATATAATTTAAAATTCCAGTTTTAAAATAAAAAATCTGCAATATTTGCAATTTAAAATATAACCAAGTGCCTTTTCTTCCCTGTATACGCTCAAAGTAAAATAAGATTTTTGTTTGTGCTTTAAATTTTATCAACCAAAGTCTGACCTGATGTGGAACTGGTTCATAAAAAAGGGATTATGTTGCAATAAATTGGTCTGCGAACTTGCCCTAATTGTGAGCTCAACTGTAAAGTAAATGAAAGTTCATTAAATGTTCAACAACCTGTAAACTACAAAAATTAAAGAAAGGTACAAAAGCAAAACAAAAACACCTACCTATATAACTCAAGGAATATGTTAAAATCATGCTTGGTAAACAAAAAAAGCCTGGAAATCAACGAAGCAAAACTGATGTGTCATAAATTATTGGCAAACAAAATAATGAGGGGTGGCTCCTTAAAAAAAAAAGACTCTGGGGAATAAAGTTGGTTACCATGACACTGGCTGATGAAAAGACAAGGGGAAGGATGTCCCACCATGGCTGCCCCCCCTCTCTCCCATCACCTCAGACCCCAGATCTTCTTCATCCTAATCCCAATACATGTTCTGACCTGTGTCTTTGCTATCGAACTAAGCTGTCTACGGTCTGTATACCAAACCTTGTTTAAAACATTTTAACATTAAACAGTTTCCGCAATCACGTTAACATCTTCAACTCTTTGGAGCCATGTATTCCATCTAAATTAATACAAAAGCCCCCCCTGCATTGTGTTGACAGTGGAATTGTAACGGTCTGTGTAGATAAATAAATCAATGAAATAAATATCTGGGTACATAAATATACCTATGTAAGTCTATATAATTAAACAAAATAATAATTTAATTAAAACACTAGGAAAGTGGTGCAGTGTGTTAGTATTCTAATCTTCTGGGGTGAAATCTTGACTCCTCTGAAGCTGATGGCAAAATTCCCCCAGAGGCAGGATTTCACCTCTAGACTTGAATTCAAATCCAAGAATAGGGCACAAGTGAAAATTATGACCATGATCTAATTTTAATTCCCATGTTTTATTGTCATAACCACATTGCACAACCAGATATGACTAATACGATATGTCTCTGCCTAGGAGAATACTGGAAGAGTAGATCAAAAATGAGATGCATTGGCAAAAGTGTGGTGTTTAAGAGAATGCTGTTATACTCACATTCAGGAGTGCTAAATTCACTCCCAAAGGTAAATAAGAAAACAAAACAATGCCTGGCCTTGAAAGGAAAAGAGAGTGTTACGGAAACATGTTTAAGAGTTAGCAGGTTGCATGAAAACCAATGTTACAAAAACTGACAGAAATTAGCTGGTACCTGCACTTATTTTTTTAAAGACAAGTGCCTCCTAACGTCATTATGAGATGAAAGAATTCCCACAACCTGTTCCGCCTAAGGTATTAATAGCATTGGAATTATGCTCCAATAATCCACTCTACAATAAGCATGTTTGTGGGGACAAAACAGAAAAAAACTGTCATTCAAATCACCTTCACAGACCAAGAGTAGGTCATTGTAGCTGAATCCTGTGGGACATTCACAGCGGAAACTGCCAATCTGGTTAATGCAAACACCATTTGCACAGATTCCTGGGATCTCCTTACATTCATCAATATCTGAAAGTGAACATACATTAGTCACAGAGTATTGTATGTCTTGATATACCCCAGGTATTCTCTATATTTTACTGTGCTTGCAGCTATTTAGCATAATTTAATACTTATTATATAGTTATTATATATGTATTAAACTATGTGTGTGTGTGTGTGTGTGTGTAGAAAAAAAACCTAAACATGCTGCTGTTGTGAATGATGGGGCAAATAAATTATATGATATTCAATAAAGAAGCTCAAGATTTGGATTATACATTTAAATCAGTTAGGAAACTGAAAAAGGAAAAGAGATAAGGAAATGGGATAACACTGAACATTAAATATCTGTTTCCAGTATATAAAGTGTTATGCATGCAGAAAAGTCCCAAAGAAACTTAAGAGGGAAGTTTCTTATAGGTAATTATTCTTTTAAAGTGCCTATCAGTCATAACCATATCCTGGGATGAAGAGGGAAAGGAAATGGTAGCAGTCATAAGAAGACATGGCACTAGAAATATACTTAATAAAATCTGAGATATATAATAAAAATATTTTTGTGAACTTTTTTAACTTTTCTGAAATTGTCAGGATACAGCAGAGAAATGCAGAAGGTTATACAGCTCCAAAGGGAGAGAGGGAAGCACGTAAAATGCCAGTTGCAGGAAGGGAGAATTTTCCATGCAACTCTTATATTAAAATAACATTAATTACAAATCCAAGTAAACATGAGTTCTAGTGACCTGAACCACAACATACTCTTGCAATTTATGATGTCACCAGAACCCCATGATGAAATTAGAGTTTTGTTACATACAGTTGATATACAGTGTTCATGGCAGTATTATTAAATTGCTAAGACACTCCTTGTTGCAAAGCATTACTTGTTGATAATACATTTAATAAAACTTACCAACAGCTTTGCCAGTATGGATGTCAAAGGTGAAGCCAGGAATATTCCCACATATGGTCTTAAATTCCGCTAAACATGAAACAAATTATGCCTTTGTAAAAATTGTGTAAGTCCCTCAATAATTATTTTTTAAGTTTCCTCCTTTTTCCAAGAGCACTTCCAGTCAATTCTACCAGTGATAAGAAATGCTGCAACTTTTCTAAGTAAATTTTAAAAGCTAATTTGCCAATAAGTGCAGCTGCCACTCAGAAATTCATTCACACTTCTATATATATCACTATTTGTTCCATTTGGAGCTAGATCAGATGTTGAGTTTGGGAGAGCAGGCCTTCATTTTCTGTTTAAGTAGCACTCCTCAGTCTACTTCTTGAGATTTGTTACTACTTTCTAATCTCCTACAGTTGAGGATCTACAGAGGCAATATTACGAGGCAAACTGAAGGTAACTTAACAGTAACTAAGTTTCATCGAATACATTAACTCTGGTCCACACTCCACACTGGTCTCTCCTATTCTCCTCTCCTCTTCAGAGATTTTTGTAATTGAAATGGCAAGGAACTCAGGGTACTACTCCATCTCTTCCAGGACATCTTGAAGATGCGGGATGTAGACAACTCTAATGGCTTTCACTACTATCTGTTGAGCCATGTCTTCCAAGGCAAGGCATGTGACTTCTACAGTGTGGAATGCAGTGGCAATATATTTAGATTAATACAGTTACTTGTAAGCAAGCTTTTTCTCCAGCATTTAGTGGAATCAATTAGGGCATGGCACGACAGCAAACCTCCTCTGTTAGTAAAATATTTCTTACTAACTCTCTGAGTCAATAAGACTTTACCAGTACAGCACTGTTCGTAAGAAAACCTTTACAATACATGGTGAACTTTTAAAAGGGAAAAATGGACCTATTTTGATAAACGTGTAGTTTCACACAGCAAGAAGCCTCTCTTCCTAAGCCTCTCTTCCTATGCTGTAAAACACTGATACTGGCAGCCTTGTGCATCTTGCAGTGAAATAGGGGAGCTGGGACAAAATAACTTTACTGTGTGAATACTTACCACCGAATTCTGCCCTGGGGATGTGAATGTACAGTTCCTATTAATTTCATGATGTATTTAAGGGCAGAATTTGACACTTAATTTTGAAATGTTATTAAACTTTTCTTTCAGTCATTATATCAGCATTAAACAAACTGAAAACTGATTTATAATTTCTGGTGTTAAGTTTCCACGCTACTAATGTTATGAAAAAATAAGGCACATTTTCAGCAGTTAAGGCTGATTAACCATTAGTACAACCTTCCATGCGATGTGGTGGATTCTCCATCACTTGGGAGTCATTAAATCAAGTAGTAATATGTTTCTAAAAGCCAGCCTTGCTGAGCTCTGCTACTCTATTAGAGTAGGGGCTCTGCTCTTTCAGCATTTCTTTCAAAAGTCACCATATTATCTATATCTTGGGCCACCTCAGTCACTGCCTGACCATCTCTCTCTTCCAAGTCTTCTGGGTGGCAATTTATGCAGCAGCTTTACAAGTGAGAATTCTGCAGCTATCTATACGGCAGAGTAAATGCATGGAAAAAAGGCACTGCTCATGACATTCCTTTTGGCATGTACCCTGTGGCTTTTTATATTACAATTTGTTATACACACATTTTAATTTCAATTATAATTAGATTTATGTCCATAAAAGCACCTGCCCAAGGCTCTAAGTGCTTTGGCAATTATTAAGAACACAATTCATCCAAAATTAACAATTCCACAGCAGTGTGCTCCATTCCACATAAAACAAAACTTGTGTGGTCCTTGTAGCCCCTGGACCAGATTCACTCTGCCAGTGATGGGGGATGCAATTAACACCTTCCTGCTCCCTTGGGGACCACTCACCTAAGGGAGGTCAGATACTCGTGTTGCTACCTGCCCGCAGGAACACCTTTAATTGCTGTCATGAGCTCTCTAGGCGCTTCCTTGGAAGAGGTAAATGGAGTTGTCACATCACCAGCTGTCTTGGCCGCATCCACCACTGCTCAATATTTGGGCCACACTGACTGCCTTTAGGTCGGAGGGAGGTTGCAGCTGCTTTGTGCCAACAATATTACTGTAGTACGTCAGACTTTCAACCATGGCTGCCCTGTTCCTGGCACCATGATGGCAGATGCCTGAACTCAGTCTAGCCCATGAAGATTAAGTACTGTTGGTGGCAGCTAACATGAATATTGTCACTCTGCATTCCCTTTGGACAATGGCAATGGCATGATCTTGACTGAAACTCACGCTAACTGACACAGAGAAGAAGCTAAGATGATGGGGAAGTTAATGTAACAGGATTGTTAGGGGAAGTCTTACCTGTTCCTGGGGTTGGGCATGGCTCACAAGGTTTGTTCCAGGCTTTGCCAACATTGTACGTGCAGCAGCACATCCTCTTGGTCACATTGAAGGGCAGTTCATTCTCACAAGAGGTTCCATTGTAGCTTCTATAGCAAAAGCTCTTTCTCATATCTACATGGGAAAACACTCAGAGTTACGAGGTAACTTCAACAGGGTAGCTCTCCTCTTAAGGGCTGGAGGACTGGAGCCAGCCAACCCTGATTACAGAATGAGATACACCTGGGTTGAATCAGGCACTTCCCCATAAAGGGCAGCAGGTGACTGCAATGAAGGGAGAATTTCAGGAATCTGTGGCAGTTTCTCCAAGGGTGAGGAAAGGCTCCTTCAAGGAAGACCTGAGAACAAGGGAGTTGCCCCAGGCAAGGAGGCCTGGGAGGAGGAAGAGGAATCTTGTGTTGGGTGGACTTATAAATTGACTTGATTTGGGATTCTTAGTTTTAGTTTGTTTATATTTATTTGCAATATGCAATCCGGTCAAGCCAAGCCACAGCATTCTTATCAACGAGGTTCAAGGCATGAGAACTTCCAGGAAGTTGAGTCACTGTGCAGTCCTCAACTATGTGTGTCATTGTTTGTGGCTGCCCACATTGACATAGTGGACTGTCTCTACAATGCCATCGAGATTCTGCTGCAGCACAAATTCCATGTCTGGTACAAAACTGGTTCAGAAGGCTCCATTGCCTTCATGGTAAATCAAACCCAGGTTGATGGTAGATGGGGTCCAAGACAAGGTAATTATTTGTCACTATCTCTGCAGACCATAAAGCTTGCAGTCTCTACAGTAAAATTTTATATTAATAAACCCAGTCCCCAAGGGTTGTTTTAATAAACCCAGTCCCCAAGGGTTTTTTTTTTTTGAACATTCTGAAAGGGGAAACCTAAGGCGGGATGCTTTGGGGTGACCCTATGCCATGATGGGGTGCACCAGAAGCAGGTGGCCTATTGCAGTAACCGGCAAAGTAGTTCAGCCGAAAATCAAATCACTTCAACTACTGACCTAGCCACTCTGATTCATGAATTCTAACTCAGAGTGACCGTGCGAGTGCAAGCAGTATATATTAAAAAAAACTTTTTCTACAGATTAAATCACCATAATTAAACTATACTTTGCCTCCCTATTACTTTAGCTGAGTGTATTTGCTCAAGTTGATACAGTTCCATCTCCATTCAGTCACAGATGCCTTATAAGAGAGAAAAAATTCGAAGAAACTTCAAAAAAAAAGATTGATGTTTTTAAGACCCATTTCCTAGCAGACTCACTAGCGGGAAGTCAAATATGCATAAAAAAATTGTGTGTGAAAGTGAAAAGCTCTGACTTCTCTTAAAGAACAGAACACACTTAGTCATCCCATATAACTCTTTCATGGCTATCTGATGAAGCAGTTTTGCAATAAAAGTTAGAAAAGGTGATACTGCCTCAAGATCTTTTAAGTATTGCAGTTGCAATCATTTAAGTTTAATGTTCTGATAAGGCATTTATAGGAAGTTATAAACTTCTAAGATTTCAAAGTCAGCGTTGTTGCAGGGAAGATTTTAAGCAGCTAGATGAGGTCCAAAACAGGTCCGATCACTATAGCATGTCAGGTAAACAAGTTTTACATACCCATGCAATTATGTCCTCCATTCACCTGCATGTATTCAGGAGGACAGATGCAGGTGTAGTTCCCCAGGGTGTTGTAGCAGGTCCCAGGGCCACAGACACCAGGATGTACAACACACTCATCAATATCTAGAGAGAACAAAAGAAAAAGTACAGTTCACAAAGAGACAAGAGGAACAACCCCAGTTAAATAATTATAAGGAATAAGTCTGTATTAAACTACCCCAACATAGCAAATAAGAAATATTTACAAAACACAGGGTGCATTGCTCAGTTTTGATTCAAACAGGCTTTTGTGGCAGCAGCTGAAATGTATTATTGTTCTCCTGTATGTTTGATTTCCTCCAGTCTCTGAAGTGGAAGACAGCACTTGTCAAGAATTCAAGTTTTGTTGAAGCTGAGTCACTTCCTGTCCCATCTACTCCACCAATTATGTGAGCCTTAGTATTTCATTTTCCCATCACTTCCAGAGGCATTTCAGTACCATTTTTCCATGTCACTCCTCATGTAAGGAATTAACTCCCTACTGTGGTCCATCAACCCATGACCCTCTCTTCATTCAAATCCCCCCTTGAGACTCACTTCTACTATGTGCCTAAAAGGAGAAAGTCAATATGTATTCAAAAAACATTTTAGAAATGCACATGCATATGCTGAATAACCACATAACCTTGTTGCTGTAACCCTTGTCCTTCCTCACCCTCTTTCCTATTGTGTATTACCCTCCATTA
Organism: Dermatemys mawii; assembly: GCA_007922305.1. Classification (NCBI taxonomy): domain Eukaryota; kingdom Metazoa; phylum Chordata; order Testudines; family Dermatemydidae; genus Dermatemys; species Dermatemys mawii. The sequence continues at coordinate 3,255,138 of ML677339.1, forward strand.
TCACACTATAGCTACACTGATATTGTAACTTCATTAAGGTATGGGCCTTATCTTTCTTTGTGGTGTGTAACCAGCATAGCATACCCCATAGCTACGTATGAAATAAGAGCTTCCATTACAAACTCAGTTTTGCTCTCACTCTTCACCTAAACACAATGAATAAAGGAATGCTGGCCTCAGAATTAGTAGGTCAGAAGCTGCAGTAGGATTTTTCCTAACAAATTTGAAATGATTTGAAGAAGCAGTAAGTGATTTATGACATCCTAAAAGAGAGGTGATCATGACAGTTAAAAATTATTTTAACTTTTTTGAAACTTGGTAGCAAAAATCTGCCCAAAAAAACAAAGAAGGGGAGAAATAAATTATAGTTTACTGAATTTACTTAGTTGAGATCTGCTACAAAAAACCCAAAGTTTAGTTACTTAAACTCTCATTTGTCAACTTATTAACATTTAAATACCTAATATCAGAATGGTTCCAATGACTTTAAAGTATACCAGGAAATGATTGCGGAGAAGCACTGATTTCAAAACAACAATAAGTCTCTGTCCCTTTTCCATGCAAAGACAGACCTCAAAATATATGCTAATTCTAAGGGAAATTTTTTCTAATACAATTGAAGTTAATCAGATAAATTGTACATAAAATAAGATATATTTTAAAAGGTTGTCACCAGCTAAACTATTCTTCTAAAATGTATTTACTTCTGCCAGAACCAGGCTTGAGAATAGAAAACAGGAGACAATTAGAAGTTTACTGGATTCATATACTCAAGGGAGGAGTGTTCCTTGCTACGCTCCCCTCACAAGCCTCTACTAGCCCACTATTCACACACCTAACCTCCTCCCATCGTGGACTATCTAAAAATGCTCACTTCCTACAGTCCTTACAAAGTGCACTGGAAATGAAAGTGTGGGGTTTGGGAGGAGAGACATTGAAGCAGCAGACAGCAATGCAGAAGGGAGACATGAAGGGTGCTGATAGAGTATCACAGAATCTCAGAGTTGGAAGGGACCTCAGGAGATCATCTAGTCCAATCCCCTGCTCAAAGCAGGACCAATCCCATTTTTGCCCCCATATCCCTAAATGGCCCCCTCAAGGTTTGCATGCACAACCCTGGGTTTAGCAGGCCAATGCTCAAACCACTGAGTTATCCCTCCCCGCTTAAGGAATAGGGATAGAAAATGAAGGGGAGTGTAGGACTAGATTAACACAGGATTATGTGGCAGCAGAGTTGAGGTGGGCAATAAGGCAATAGAACTATTGATATTTCACCCTTCTTATAGACTTAAGATTGTAGTCTGGAGCCCCTTTTTATGTCTTAATGCCCACCAGCACCCTAAAAACATTGAGGGACATGCTGGAGACATCCCATCCCCTTGCAAGCCTTAGACATCTTGTTAAGGCCCTAAAAACTCCCTCAACCTCAGGAATCCACCACACTTGATCAGCATAAATAGGCTTTAATCCACCTCACAAACCTAAATATCTTAGCTGAGTGAGGAATAAACCAATCCTGTTTAGCCTTGTCAGAATGAATGGGGTTCCTAGTATTTTGAGAGGTAAGAGGGACATTTAGGATGAGGGGGATAACTATAAAAAGTCATCATGGAGGTAGAGGGCTTGAGATAAGCCACATAAGACTTCTGGAGGGAAGGTAGGCCAAGAGTCTCTTAAGGTCTAGAGAGGCTGATGGGGCCTGACAAGCTCCCTACACAGCTTGCAGGGCTGGGGTTAGAGGAACCTACAATATGCCTCATAAGATTTGACTAGATTTGATGCACTTACTCGGAAGGAGTCTTACTCTTGTACACCTCTTACTATTTACAGAAGAGGAGTAACGGATCTAAGGATGAAGGGGAGCAAAGAAGCATCACACAGGGTCTAGATGGGGTAGCAGCAGGGTCTGAGGAGTTTCCAGTTCTTAGATCAACCCTAGCATCAATGCCCCAAACATTCCCACTTGACAGAAATACAATGAGGAAACATCACAAGGTGAAGCTGCACACACGTTTTCCTTGGTAGTGTCAGTATCGCATTGTATGTTCATGTGTACAAACAAGACAGAGGCAATATATTAGGGAATCACAACAGCTATGAAGATTACCATTACACTCTGTATGGAAAATGAATCTGCAATCCACTACTCTCTATGCATGAAATTTTATGCATCAGGAGAAACTAAAACTCTGAAAGACCAAAATATTTGCAAATGTGTGTATTGGTGCGGGACAAGGTTCTGCAGAATTTCACCTTCACAGATCCGTGTTTCTTCACTGAGGTAGTAGCCTTGTGGACATTCACACTGGAAGCTGCCAAAAGTATTGATGCAGTTTCCGCCTTGACAGAGTCCTGGCAACTCCTGGCATTCATCGATATCTGTAAAAAGAAAAAAAGCAATATTCTTATTCTGAAATGTAAAGAAACAAGAGATCTTAACCATTCCATTGGAATGTTACCAGCTAGTAACTGTTAATTTTCACTGGGTCTTTTCCTTCTAAATCTGCACTTTATTATCAAAGGGAAGAGGAAATGTGATTATCCAACATATTCAGTAGCACATTTTCAGCATGATGAACATAAGGAGTTCAGCTTCCATGATTGTTTTTGGGAGTTTGGTATCTAATGCTTCATTTCTGCATGCTGAAAGTGCATCAGAAATTCACTTGAACCAGGCTTTTACTCTATCATAGATGTTTGCAGCAACATTAACCTTCCATTAATTAAACCATAATTTTTGTAGGTCATCTCATGCTTTGGAGGGCAAATGATGAAGGCCTGTACAATAAACGAGGTGGACAAAATATATGTAAATCTGTTTCACCTATAAAACACCAAATTTACTTACTCAAATGGGTTTTCAGTATCCTTATTGAGTAACTGCTTGCACAAGCCCCAGTTTGAATTTGCCACTCTAGTATTATTCATGTTAATAAGTGGTTTTCTGATGCAATGAATGTGAACACTTCATCAATGATTTTCCTGTTGTGAAAACGTCACCTTTTGTTAAGTTGCAATCAGAACAGCCATTTTTCAGAATGAACTCACCTTCTAAGATAATAGTGATGGGATTTGGTCTGAATCCTTCACCCCCTGGACACAGAGTATTATATTCGGCTAGAAGAAAAAAAGGCTATTACTTATTTGTAGAATAAAACACTGGTATTAAGGATTTTTTGTATAATTTCAATGGTATCATAATGCCATTATTATTATTTATTTGCATTACAGTAGCACCAATAAGCCCAGTCAAAGACCTGGACCCCATTGTGCTAGGTGCTGTACAAACATAGTGCAAAATACAGTCTTGTCACTTAACTTATTTTAACCTAACAGCACTCTCACCTGCAACAATATACACATTACAAGTAGTCCCATTGACGTCATGGACTAATCACCTTGCATAAACTCAAGAAAGTGCATGGACTTTGCAAGATGGAAGCCTAAGATAACATTGGTAACCATCCACACGAGGCCTTAACCTGTAAGCTCCTGTAGGGCAGGGATTGTGTCTTCTTTGAATAATGCCTAGTATAAAGTGACTCCCATCTTAACTATGGCCTAGAAATTATTACTACTGTACAAAAGAGATGAGTATTTGTTAAAATTAGATTGTATAGTATTATAACTTAATAAATAATAAAAACAATAATGCTTGGTACTTACATTAATTGCACTATTCATACCTAAAACCTCGAATGCTTTCAAAGGTATCACTGGACAAAGTTATTGAGGCACTTTTGAAAATTTTATTCAGTGATGCTCACTTTTATAAAGCACTTGGCGTTCTCTAGATAAGAAGCATGATGCAAGTACCAACCATTATTATCTGTATTCTTCACCTGCAAAAATGCAGTTAATGGATAAAATCTAAAGAGCACCTAAGTGTGAAAGTTACTTAGACACATTTGAAAATTTCATCCATTATTCCCATTTTTGCAAGGGAAAATTAGGCACAGAAAAGTGAAGTGATTTGCCACAGGTCAGCCAGTGAGGGCCTGATTCTGGTCCCACTGAGCTCACTGGTACAGGAACAGGCAATGGCAGAGCTGGGAACAAAGCTCAGGTCTCTTGATTCCGAGGTCGATGGCCTATGCATCACCTTTGAGAATAAGATGGAGACCTTCTTCAACAATAAGATGGTTAGAGAATAAACTTATGAAGTAATTTGCCAAATATGTTCAGAGTCTGTTTACGGTCATACACTCAATTATTGTAAGTACTTTTTCATATTTGTACCTTTTGTAAAAAGAATTAAAAAATGCTTACTGCTGTTTACAGGGGGACAAGTTTCACAGGGGATTCCCCAGGCCTTCCCTAGAGAGCAGCAGCATGATGAGCGACTGACTCCAACGCCAATTTCAGTGTTGCAGGATAGGCTGCCATCCCCTCGTGGTCCATATTTCAGATAACAATTGCCCACACGATTATCTACATGTAAAACACATTCAACTGTAGTTGCACTTTCCAGCCTGGGTGAAGGAACGACCAGATAATCATATTAATACTTGTTACTAATGGATGGAAGGCCCAGACTGCTATATCCTTTTGAGTTATTGGTAAGATAAAAAAGCTAATGCTGGCTTCTGGTTTTTTTGGGGTAGTGGGGTGCCTGGGGGACTCTGGAGTTACCTCTGAACAGGCTGTATAGGTCCTCCTCCTCTTTGAAAATGTTTCTGGATGAATCCTGGAGCTCTTGCTCAAGTTCCCCATGCCAGAGCTGTGGTTCCCGAGGAGGGCTGAGACCCCAACACAGATCCAGCTCAAGACCCCGTGTTCTGGTAGACTGAGGGTCAGTTGGCAACAGGCAGGGCAGGATTCACACTCAGAAGCTTCTGAAAAGCTGCGTGGTAGAAGCCTCTGGCTGAGGGAGGCCAGAGGGATCCTAGTAGAAATGTGCTGCATCAGAGGGCCCAGATGATTAGATTCTCATTGCTCCAGTGAGTTTTCTGCTCACAAGATGGAAAGGGGAACTAGATGCTGAAATTAGATTTCAACGGCTCAAAAAATGAATAAAAATTGAGTCTGGGATTTTCAAAATAACCTAGAGGAGTTAGGCACCCAGATCTGACAGAAATTCAAAGGGAGTTGGGTATCTAACTTCCTTAGGTACCTTTGAAAATCACAGCCTGAAACTGTAAAATGAACTGGCTGGGATAAACTGAGCTGCCAACTTGTTCTGCTGCTGGTGGCCTGGTACTCTGACCCATGACAGTGAACCCCTTTGAATTCTACAGGGAAAAGCAGAACAAGGCAAGAGCTGAGCAGCAGAATCCATTCTGACAGAACTTCACATTTCTTTAACAAAAGTTTTATTCAGGTTTTATTTATTTGACTAAGACCAATAGCAAACATCATTTTTTAAATTACTACAGATGCAAATGCTTTTTTAACAAATCCCAAGACATCCCCAGAAAGCAAAGTGAAAAAGCCTTTGGTGGCAATTCAAATCTGAAAGGTTACATGATTTGCCCAATTTCACTCAACAAGTCTCTGACACCATCACTCTAGCACCTAAACTGCTTCACTTCTAGTAAGTATTGTAATCCCAAGACTTGCAAAGGGACAAGTAAACGTAAATTTACTTTAATCCAGACTAAACCAGAGAGAATTACACCAACTGCATTGAAATGTGTCTTTCACAGGTTGGTTTCAATCCAAATGGCTACTACATGCAATTCTAATTCAGTTATAGGTTTAACCACATCAGTGAGGCAAGTCCTGAAAATCTACGCCAGAGGAAGTGTACATCAGCCCCATGAGAACTCTTGGATTTAAAACTCAATTACTAAAATCAGAAACATGGGTCCATCCAGAAAATGGAATCAAGAATGCAAATAACATATACTCTGGTATATACAGAAAAATGTATTTTAAGAAAATGGACAATGTTTATAGTATTTTAAACTGGTAAATCTATATTTAGGAGCATGGTTTGACATCTAACGTGACAGTAACAGATTCATATTTTCTGGACCAAAATCTGCCCTTATTGATTTTGAACAAAATAAGGCAAATGTGGCCCTCTATCTTTAGAAATGATCTAATATCGGTATAAGAGGCCTTGAAATAGTTTTCACTTACCCACACAACCTACTCCAGTTGGGTTCAGCTGGAAATCTGGTGGGCAGTTACATTCATACCTCCCAGGAGTATTTACACAGAGACCATTAACACAGTTAATGGGGTCAGCACACTCATCGATATCTAAAATGGGAAAGCTACATTTGTAATCTGTTGATTTAATGGAGGAATGATGTTAAGGGTACGATTCAAATGAGAGAGAGAAAGACAAACCTCTTATTTTTAGCTGAAGCAATTACAGATCGTGAATCACTCATGAACAATCTCTACACTTGTGCATTTAATAGAAACATTACTTTTGTCCAGTTCAATTTAACCAAAATAACGTATAGCACTACATAGTAGATCTCTGCATGGGACTGTTTTTTCAGTCCTGTTTCCCCTGCTTCCACACTGTTTCTTGCTTTTTTTCCTGCTCCCACCAGCAAAAACCTTAAACCCCTGCTAAAGAGACAGATTCCCTGAGGCTACTAAACAAAAAACAAAAGTGGTCAGTTAATATATAAATAAAATTCAGACACAATTTTACAACTAAAGGAATAAAACAAATCTTGCTTAAACCATATAAAATACTTTAACTCCTTATAACAGACACCAAACCTCTTTCTAAATCTCACTTAAATTTAAGTATTAAGAGTTTTAAACTGTTTTCCTGTAAATTACGGCAGTCTGGCTTTTTTTGGCCACCTAATCCCTTCTGCAACAAAATACAGTTTACCCACTCCCACTATTATTGCAGCAGGTCCTGCAGGACACGTGGGATCCCAGTCCTGCTGCAGGGCTCTGCTATATAGCACTTTGTCCAATGGGGGAAGCAATGCATAGTAACAATTTCTGTCAGAGATCGTAATATAGTTTTAATTAACCAGGAAACTTAGTTAACTGGAGACTGGATGTTATAGGATTTCTAGTACTGAGTAAATAAGGAAATGCTAGAAGTCCCAAAGTGTTTGGAAAAAATTACAATGTTGTACATGAGTTCTTTCTAATTATAGATCCCCTCAAAATATTCCTCTTCATATTAGTAACATGTCTGAGAAATCAACTTAAGGAGTGTAACACAGTTGTATGATCGGCAAACAATAGTAATCGAGGCAATCCAAGAAAATGGAACATAAAATAAAATGAATGAGATAGGATCCACTCTTACCTGAAGTATCTAAGCTGTATAGAACATGACAATGTGTGAATTATATTGTTATAACAGAATGATTGTGTCTGCCATGCACAACGGAGGGCGTTCCATGCTCATTAAGTTGCACCAGTGCAACACTTTCTGTATCAGACATTGTTGCTGCCTGCACCCTGCATTGCGCTCACCCCCTTTTTTTAAAAAGGGTGAGTTTTAAAAAAATCTTTTAATTATAAAACTTTGATTTCTGTTGTACTTCCAATACAAGAATAGTTTAGTCCAGACTTCTAAAAATAAACTGTAGAAGCTTTACCCATTCTCAGTTTTGTGAAGCATTTCATGTTACTCCTCCACACTTAGAACTACTCTTCCAATGCATCAAAGAACTTCCTTGTTTTCCTTCAAATCCTTCCTTAAAACTCACTTATTTCATCATTGATATTTTCAGAATCTGCTCCCACTCTTACCCCAATACTTAAAGCATTTGCATTGTGTCTGTCTAAACTGGAACAGACGAGCCTTGTGGACCATGTTTAATTCTACATCTGCAAAGCACCATTTACATTTATAGAACAATGTTCCATACATATTAATTAATAGGGAACATTTTTTAAAAAAAGTTAACTTCCTTAGTGCGCATTTGTCCACATCTGGCACTTATTAAACAGAGAACAGGTTCTAGATTGAAAGAAGGATTGCTGAAACAGCTCAACCAGAATTAAGGTCCATTACCAGAGATATTTTGTGAATCTTTATAATAAATCCAGTTAGTATCTTAATTAAATTGTACATGAATACTTAAGAACCACCATATTCATACTCTTTTGCTCTTATTAAAAATACATGTGCACACGCACACACACACACACAAAAGAATGTTTACACATACATGCTCACAAAAAATTCTGCTAGGGAGGAGTATGTAGGTTGAAGGAAAGGGTGACGAAGTCTGGAATATAGATGAAACCATAGGAGAAAAAACAATTTTTTTTTTTGGTATTGTTTCCTTAAATACTATTTGAGCTTCAATCTTTTAATTGTACATAGTTAAAAAGAGTTACACTTATTTGAAAGACCTCCTACATTTCTGTATAGAATTGGCTATACCTGTACAGTTTCCTCCAGTTCTATCCAGTTCATAGCCGTCATCACAGATACAGTGAAACATGCCTGGTAAGTTATTGCAGGTACCAAAAACACAAATGTTCTGGAAGGTGCATTCATCAATATCTGAAGGAATAGAGGAAGAGTAATTGATTACATATCATCATAACAGTAGTGCCCACTATCTTAAGTACAACTAAAAACACTCAAAAAACACACAAAATACGAATAGAATTTCTGGAAAAATTAGATGCACTGCTTGTATACTTTAAACATTAACACACAGGAATTTTTGAGGAGTAGCTTTAAAGACAACACATCACTTATTCCTGTAATATTTGATATAATAATTTCAGATATAAAGTGAACATTCAGTATTTCTATTTGGCAAGAAAAGTTGTGCTATCAGGAATGAATCCCCCAGATTCCAAATGAAAAAGAAAGATTTTAAAATCAAAATATACTATTAAGTGACTTTTTAGAAATATACAAGAAAAAAGAAAAAAGAAAAGAAAAGCACATCATTAAACAAATACAAATTAGAGGGATTCATCATTTGCCATGCTCCTAGTTTCCAGAATGTAAGCATGTGTGTAAGGTTCACCAAACTCCCCTTGAACGAATGCAAAGTACACCAAATAGAGAGCAGTAGGCTGGACACTCCATAGTTCCTGCACTGACATACCCCCAGTGTTCTCTTCTTCCAGAGACACTATGGATATATCTACATAGCCTGTGCCCGCTGACTCATTCATGGGGTTCATGAGGCTCGAGCTGCCAGGCTATTTCACTGCTATGTAGACTTCTGGGCTTGGCCTGGAGCACAAGTTCTGGGATCCTTGCAGGGTTGAAGAGCCAAGGCTCCAGGCCGAGCCCGGAAGTCTAGCAATGAAATAGTCCTGTCGCCTTAGCCACACAAGGCTGAGTCTAGCTACCATGTAGACATACTCTCCAAGAGCAAACTGGAGATAGACTCCACCTAGTTTCATAAACACCTGAAAAATAGAGAAGACAAATTAAAGCAAGTCCAGGCTGTTTTAATATGTCAGCACATGTGCATCAGGGTGAATAAAAATTGAAAAAAAAAATGAATTTAACTTAAATTAAATACAGGATTATATTTTAAAATATACCTATTTAAAAATAAAGTTGAAATTGACAACTTATTTTAAGGCCTAACCTTAGTATAATATGTTAAAATAATTTAAGATGACTACAAATATAATATTCAGTAGCACATGTTTGTTGCTATGTCCTAACAAAAGTGAAATGACTGAATTGGTGGAAGTCACTGGCTAAGTACATAGAACCAGAATTTGTTGAAGTGCTAAACAAGCTTTGGACAGAAGTAGCCTCTTCTGCAGGTGCTGAGAGAATAATTTCTTCATTTCAGTTAATTCAACTAGTTCGTTCAAAGGTAATAAACCAACTGGAAGTTGAAAAAGCAGGAAAACTTGTTTTCCTCTTCTAATTATTAATAAAAATGAGGTGTGAGAGGGTGAGATCTACTAGTTTTAAAATCTCAAAGGATATGGTGATAATTAACTACAAATAATACTTCCATTGTTCAATGAATCAGGTACTTTTTAAATGCAAAATATTTTAATAAACTTTTTGCTTACATAACCTGCACATTTAAAATTGTTTTATTACATAAAGCTATTAAAATGCTGTTGTGTATTTTATTTTATTTTCATTTCCATCCGACTAGAGTTTGCCACAAATCACAAGTAAAAAATTTATCATCATCTAATAAAGAAGTATATCGTCCATCATTTTCTAATATAGTAAAAATTAAGAGTCTGAATAAATGTAAGTTAAGCTACATAACTGCATAAACAATGTGTATAGATATAGTGTCCTCCAGGGACTTGTACTGGGACCAGTGGTGTTCAACATAGTCATATGGTCTGGAAAAAGGGGTAAACAGTGGGGTGGAAAAGTTTGCAGAGGATACAAAATTACTCAAGATAGTTAAGTCCAAAGCAGACTGCAAGGAGTTACAAAAGGACCTCATAAAACTGGGGGACTGGGCAACAAAATGGCAGAGGAAATTCAATGTTGAGAAATAGCAAAGTAATGCACATTGGAAAGCAAAATCCCAACTACACATACAAAATGATGGGGTCTAAATTAACTGTTACCACTCAAGAAAGAGATCTTGAAGTCATAGTGGATAGTTCTCTGAAAACATCTGCTCAATGTGCAGCAGCAATAAAAAAATCTAACAAAATATAGGGAACCATTAAGAAAAGCATAGACAATAAGACTTAAAATATAATGCCACTATTTGAAGCCATAATACAACCACATCTTGAATATCATGTGCAGTTCTGGCTGCCCCATCCCAAAAAAAGATACATTAGAAATGGAAAAGGTACAGAGAAAGACAACAAAAAATTATTAAGGGTATGGAACATCTTCCATATGAGGAGAGATTAAAAAGACAAGGACTTTTCATCACAGGAAAAAGAGGACTAAAGGGGGATATGATAGACATCTATAAAATCATGAATGGTGCGGAGAAAGTGAATAAGAAAATGTTATTTATCCCTTCACATAACACAAGAACCAGGTGTCACCCAATGAAATTAATAGGCAGCAGGTTTAAAACAAACAAAAGGAAGTACTTCTTCAAACAACACACAGTCAACCTGCAGGGAATGTTGTGAAGGCCAAAAGTATAACAGAGCTCAAAAAAATAATTAGATAAATTCCTGGAAGACAGGTCAAACAAGGGCTATTCGCCAATATGGTTAAGAATAGAATCCCATGCTCTAGGTGTCCCTAAGACTCTGACTGCCAGATGCTGGGACTGGACAACAGGGGATGGATCACTTGATAATTGTCCTCTTGTGTTCATCCTCTGAAGCATCTGGCATCGGCCACTGTCGTAAGACAGGATACTGGACTTGATGGACCATTGGTCTGGCCATTCTTATGTTAGGTTCAGCACAGATGTACCAAACATGGCCAGGATTATATCTTAAATGCAAGGAACCATTTCTGCTCACCCATAAGAAAGGTCCTTCCTTTGCACTCACCTGATCAGCAAAACTTCCTATACCATAGTTCGGTTCCATGGGTGCTCTATGTTATTTTTTTAAAAAAAAAACAACACACAACTGTGTCCCAATATCTTAGGCAAATTTCTCAAATTTCTCTTTCAAGGACTCCATTACATAGCACCATTAAAAATAAATATTTCCCATGGCTGTCCAGAGAGTTATGATTTTCTTGTTTACAAAATAAATCCATGGCTTCTGATATTTTAGGATTTTTGTTTAAGTGTCAGTATGATGGCAAAGCAGCTGCAAAAACTGTACTGAAAAATCTCCTAAACAAGCTTACTGACGAGACTGTGGTAATGCAATGGATCAGGCCAATGGATGCTCAGGGCCGAATTTTCAGAAGTTTCTACAGTTTTAAAGCAATGAGAAAGCTGATTTATGTACGTACATATGGCGGTCTACCTATGCAGAATTGTTGGTGCAATTTTAGAGAATGCTTTTAAAAATCTGGCCTTAGATGTCTCTTCAAGAGGTTTACACTTTCCAAGATGCCATGAGGTTTCTATTAACATTTTTGTGTTTTAAAACAAGATTTAAAAGTTTTGCAAAGCTCAGGACACAGAAATCCATCTAGAACAGAGTCCTCATACTACTATAATAAGAGAGAGATGACAACAGACCACTACAAGGAGAGGAATCTCTGTCAGCTAAAAGTTATGTCTCAGACAATAGAGTACATATGACAGAGAGAAAATGGAGAGAAGAAAAATGCCATAGAGAAATTTTAGGATTGTTGTAACTTAAACACAGTAGTGAACAGCACAGTTCAAATTTCCTGTGTACATTTATTAAATAGAGTGGTGATCAGCATAGTTTATATTTCCTGTATAAATGTATTAAATAGAACAGTGGTCAGCAGAGTTTTTCCACAAACCATTCACTAAGACAAACAGAAGAGAAATGAATAAGGAAAACAAACTTCTTGAGCCAAACCTCTATTCCTGGTTTCTTGGCCCAAGACCAGGAAAACTGCATAAGAGATGAAAGCTACCTTAACCATAATTCATACAGCGAAATAATCCTTGCTGGAGAAGCATATGAAGCATGTGATGTGTATTCTGCTTCCAGGTTGAGGTTCTTCCAGCAGTTCTTGTGGTTTCCTTCACAGCATCCAATCTAAACTCAGTAAACAAGGCTGAAGTACTGGTAACTTACCTTGGCAAGATTTGCTGTCTGAAGCTGGAGTGAATCCCATTTCACACTCACATCGATATGAACCAGGGACATTCAGGCACTGTCCATTCTCACACAGATTAACATTTTCTGCACACTCATCAATATCTGCGGAAGAAGAAGTAAGCAGCCATTAAAATTCTGTGGTGAATTTTATCATTAGAGTATGATTCTGCTTCTTCCCATTCATCATTCACATAAATTCTGTTCAACATTTGTTGATATAAAGCAAAGCAGGTATACCATTCAAAGACAGACTATAAAAGAATCTAGAAAAACAAAAGGTAAGTACTATTTCCAATGTCTTTTACCCTGTTGGGTCTTCATGTACTGACATTTTCATTAATGTATTTTACCAGACAGTATCTAATTCTGAACCAGTGTAAGTTTTCTAGACCCATTAGTGGCAATTCTGATAAACAATAAGGTGGATATTTTATTTCTGAAGTCATAAACATGTGTAATAAAATACACTGATGAAATATTTCTGAATAAAACACTTCTAGAGGCAAATTTTCAAAATGAAATCTCTATTTATGCAAATGTAAATTGTCTTTTCCACACAATATTTTTAACCCTATTAACTGTGTGAGCAAATGATACATACACAAACACTATTTGCATACACAAACTGAACAGTCTGTGGGTTTAAACTATCATTTCGGTGCATATATCATAGTATAATAATTTTTGCAGGTGTTCTTTCAACATTTAGCCTTCAAAATGTTACTGTTTTGCTAGCATCATTTAGATTTATAAACATTTCATATATATACGGGAATGTTGTTCAAGGGTGCAATCACTGTAATCACATGAAAAATGACTCAGACCACCCAGACTAAGTAAACCCAAATACTAAATCTGACTTATTCATTCTATTCATTAATGCTTAGCTCTCAAAATTACGAAAACAAAATGTTAAAATACTAGTCTTTAAAATATACGAGAATGACCTAAAATGAAGCATACAAACAGTAGGGAGGGAAACGTTGATTTGAAACCACATATTTATCAACTAAAATTATATCTACTATAATTAAAAGAACATTTTAGTGATTCTGCACTTATGAAGTCAACAACTGACCACAATAAACAGAAAGAAGACAGTGTCTGTTTAGGATGGAAGTAAATTATGGGTCTATATTTAGGTTGGTTGAAAAGTATAGTATGCAGTAACATTACTTTCTAGCCATTATAGCATATTCTAGATATATTCACAAAAAAAGTCACTGAACACACATCACAGAATCATAGGACTGGAAAGGACCTTGAGAGATCATTTAGTCCAGTCCCCTGCACTCATGGCAGGACAAAAATGCACTAGTACTTAAAAGAAAACAGATGTTTACTGCAGGTCTATATTGTGGATGGACAGGGTGACAAAACTGTAATCATGCAAATACATGCAAATCTCATCAATATTTATATATAAAATCAGGATAATCTTCAAGACTTCAGATTATTTTGAGTTACCATATGAGAATAAGTTCATTCTTAAAACAGAAATTCGAAGCCAACTATTAGCAAATAAAAAGTGGTCAAGCATGACATATTTTTCAATTCTTACCTGACTTAAAAAACCTTTTCATATGATAATGATCAAATCTTCCCCAAACTGGCATATTGAAGGGAAAACAGATGCTGCCCTCCGCAGTCCCTGCTACAGGGATCCTTCCAACAGGGACAGGATGTGTAATGGGGAACTGGAGTTGAGTGTGCCCCTGGCTAAAGAGTGTACTAGTGACAGCAGGCTGATGGGAGTGGGCAGAAGGAGGAGGAAGAAAGTAAAGTAGACAAGGCAATAGCCAATCAGCCACCTGCAGATTTGGTACACAAGCTAAAGTGAGAGTCTGCTAGTGTAATGTCATGGACAGATCCCAGTCATTGACGGGCAGGATCAAACCGGGGACCTCTGGAGCTAAGTGCATGATCCTCTGTCACACAAGCTAAAAGCCAAGTGGCTATCAATTAAGGATGTAAAGCAAGCTCATTTTCTCTTTCCTTTTAAGTGCTCCAGGTGCCACTAGATGGGACAGAACACCACATTCAGGAGGTGTGTGGCTTATACTAGCAAGTTTCTTGAATGATCTGGAGGGGTCTTGACCTGCATCTTGTATGGCAGAGGCTCTTACAATCTTCTCCCCACCTAATTTTGCAAAGCTTCTAAAAATGGGGAAAAACCCTAGTATCCAAACTACCCTCACAGGAAACTTCTTAGACCTTTCTTACCTGAACAAGTGAATCCATCTCCAGTGAATCCCTCAGCACAGGCACAACGGTACGACCCAGGAGTGTTCACACATTCAGCATTCACACTACACTTGTGGGTTCCATTAGAACATTCATCAAGATCTGTACAGCAGAAGAAAAGCAAGACATTAGAAAGAGTAAAACTCTATATTTATAGCAGGTAGTATGCTGCACATGCAACTAATCTGTCATCTTATACACACCAAAAAACACAAAGTTGATTATTATAGCCAGGAGAACATCTGTGCCAATGCTAAATACCAGTAGGAGATACTTGGTTAATATACAATTGATTTAATCTTAAATTTTCCTCTTTCAATAAAGTTTATATGCATGAATGAAATAGTTTCAAGCACAAACTACTGCAGTTCAAATGACATACAACTTGAATTTTAGTACTTCGTTAGGGAAGCTGGAATCAAAACAGTGCTTAAAACCTGGAGAATGCTACATAAGCTCTACTAAACTACCATGACACCATGCTACAGCTACTGACTCCCACTAACTATTTACATTAACAAAGTCCCAGCCAGTAGCTGTGACACAGGTAATAAACTGTGAGAAACGAACTACACAAAGGAGCTCTGACTTAGGCTACTGGCAGTAAGGAGGAACTAAGGGGAGTCAGGGTGGCACTGCCCTTATATAGGGAGGGGCCTTGAGGAGGAATAGGGTGCATGTGCCACCTTGGTGGGAACTGCTGCAGGAAAAAAGTCTCTGGCTCATGGAGCATACAACTGCAACAACTCAAATAAGAACAATTCTTTTTACTTGGAGATGCAACGAAACCTCACACAACAATTTGCACAAAAATACTTGCAGGGGAGGGGCTTTCCCTTCTTCTCGGCAATGGTTTAACGACAGTGAGCTTAAGGGCAGTTTTACAAAGGTATTTAGCCACCGTAAGACACTGATAGTCACATGAGTGAGATTTACAAAAGCACCTACGTGGGTGAAAAATCAATGGAAGTTAGGCACCTGATTCATTAAGGCGCTTCTATAAATCAGACTTAGAGCCTGTCTGCATCCACCGATGCCTAAAACCTTTGTAAATCCAGCATCCAGTGCTGTCTCATAATACTAAGACTTATCTTTTAAATAAATAATAAAATAAAATAATACCTAGTTCTTATACAACAATTTTCACCCACAAATCTTAAAGTGCTTTGCAAAAGAGGTCAGTATAATTAGCCTCATTTTACAGATGGGGAAACTCATGCACAGAGAGCTGAAGTGACTTGCTCAAGATGACCTAGCACCAGTGGCAGAAACAGTGAAAGAACAATAAGAGATGTTTTTTAAGTTTCCTTTCATTTACAGAAAGTGATCGTCTATGAGTCACTGGTACAGAATCTCACAACATTTTGTTTCTTCCATTTGTTTTTAATGAACTTAATATTTTAAACATCTTGACATTTACCCCTAAGCTTTGGAAAAAATATTAAATTCATTCTCCATTCTATAATTGATTGGATTTAGCTTAAAAATGCTGGACATACATCAAAAGATGTCTGCACTAAAGTGTTCCATTTCTTTCCAATAGTGGAAGCCAACATAAGTATTCTGACTTGAATCATTTCGTATTAAGTTGTTTAAAGTAAACTGCTAGACAGACAAGAGTTTGTGATGGAAGTGAACTTTTTTTCTTCACAGAACATAAAATAAATAAATGAAATACAAGAACCCTATTTCTCTATATGCCCATAGATCTTTACATGTAAAGGAATAAAATTATTTTTTTTAAAAAAAGTGTCAAATAAGTCCAATTTAAAAACTTTTCAGCCAAACAAATGCGTCAGTAATTACATGCTCACCAATACATTTAATGCCATCTCCCATCCATCCCTCTCTGCAGCTGCATCTGAAGCTTCCTGGCACATTAACACATGAGGCATGCATGTCGCAGTTGTGGGCACCAATCTCACACTCATCCACATCTAACAAGACAAAACAAACTGATCAATAAAAATTCAATGCCCAGGCTTCAGAAATATTGGAAATTTGACTTGTGATGTTTTTCCAACATACTGCATATGTCCGTTGCATAGTTTCAAAATAAAAATACTGTATAATGATTTAAGCAGGTTGTTTTATATTTATAGCTTGTGTTCCCAGAAAGTATATAGTCTATAATATTTCCAAGTATTTCTTTATCTGCAAATATATATTAAAACTGGGTTTGTTATTTCCTACAATAACAGGTTTTTATCTGATACTCATGTAATCTTACACAAATGTTATTTATTTGTATTTATTTAAAAATGTGCCCATCAGAGCTCTGAGCATATATGCAAATCTTATTCATAAAAAGGTTTGATTAATTGCACAAAAAATCCCTAAAGGTCAAGTTATAGGAAAAAAATCTTTAGTTACTGGAAGCGGGTGATGGCTGCGGAATATACAGAAAACCATTTACAACATTCTGCTAGAAAAAAAGAGACAAAAATATATAAAATGGTCTCTATCAATAGCACTTGTGAGGATCTGTCCCTCTTGTTAAATTCAAATAATTGATAAATAGGAGAAAAACAAAAATCATTAAAAACAGAAATCATTCAAACATAGCAAAAATGTACATTCCAGAATATCTGTTTCTCAGTTTTATATATACCATAATAATATGAGTCTTGCATACTACAATAAAACCAAACATTGCAAAAAAACAGTAAGTAAAAGAGCAAACTGAAATTTCTATTTGATACAATAATTCCTCTTTTGTGATCAGAACTTTGCTTCCATTTAATAGCTATTGCCAACTTCCTAAGAAGTGCAGTTTTGGAAATATCCAGTTGCCTGCTATGCAGCTATGGAGGGCCCCCATTTACGGTAGAAAGGATGATGTTTAGCTGCAGAAAAATGGAGGGTAAGATAGGTGGGTGTCATGGAAGCCTCTGGCATGGCAATGCATATAGAGTAGGATGAGAGTCATTAAGCTGAAAGACCATCCATCAAACAGCGTAGCATAGTAGCTGGCCAGGAGAACGATTTTCTTCCACTGGTGGATTTGTAGACTATGAGTCTGTTCGTCTTTAGAACTGTACGGTTGCTAGGATGGTTCATCAAATGACTGTATGGGGTTTCACTTTCTGTTCTTTACCTTCTTTTCTTCTCTCTCCTTTCTCTTTCCCTTCACATTATTCTTGTTATTTAGATCTGCTTGATGTACATTTTTTTCTCTAAAACCAATGTATGCATGCATCTCAAAAATACATTTGACATATATATAGAATGTAATAAATAAATTAATAAAATAAAATAAAATAAAATAAATAAATAAATAAATCATCCATCTAGGACAGGGGTCTCCAAACTTTATGAGATGAGGGCCATATTAGATTTCTGAAGGGGCTTCGCAGGCTGAAGTGACTGAAAAAGTTCAATATATGCAAATATATGCAAAATCTCCTTTGCTCCTCCGACCGCTGCTATGCCCCCCCTTTTCTCCTCCGGCTGCTGCTGCGGGGGCACTCACCCCTCTGCACATGGGGCCGCCAGCAACAGCTCGCGGGCGGGGAGGGGAGGGCAGCGGCGGCTTCTCCACATGCCTGCTTGGTGTGCCTGCTCAGCTGGAGGGCCGGACAAATCGAAGCCGCTGGTTGGATCCAGCCCCTGGGCCGTAGCTTGGAGACCCCTGATCTAGGAGATGCTCATTTTGACAAAGACTAAAACTCTGAAGATGAAATATAACAATTATAATGCACAACACAAATGCTGGAAATATTCTTTACCTGTGCATCCAGTGGTTCCCTTCTTGACTGAATATCCTAGCTGACAGTGGCAAATGAAGGATCCCTTGGTGTTCTCACACTCTCCAAACATACAGATATTGGAATTCAAGTCACATTCATTCACATCTGCAGGTGCATATAGTTTAATTATTGCTTGACTATTACAGCCACTTAATAGCATAACCTATTTTGGGGAAACATTTTCACCCTTCAGGTGAAATTAATGGAAGTCAGAAGTAATCAATAATTCTATTTGTGAGATATTCAAGGTTTACTTGAGACTTGACAGGTAATATTAGTCTTCAACATACTATGTTTCAACCATTCCTCACTTCATTTCTGTAATTTTCTAAAGAGATAGGGATGATACTCTTGCACAATTACACAAGCGTTTTCAAAATGAAAAGAGTTGAATATTTAATTATGAAGTCGATCATTTGTTAAGAATAATGTAAAATCAATTTAAAAACACTCAGACATGAACATTATATTATAACAGTGCTATTAAGACTTTCTTTCAGAGAACAATTTGTTTAACAAATATAGCCCTATTTCTAGTCTTGAATTATCTGTAAACTGACTTCAATTTTCACAGGTTTGTTCCTCATTTAAAATTTTGATGAATGACATATGTAAAATAAGTAAAATCTAAATGAAAGCATTTACCCCTGATTAAAACATGGATTATAACTATGAGGTACAGCAAATTTTCTATATTAGGACAAGCATTAAAATCAAGTAAATGGCAAACAGTCAAATGGGGAAATTCATAAAGATGCCATGATTCATATTACTGAACAATACAGTGGTGCTAGGAGAGATGGAACTTTTCAAAACATTGCCCAATATTTTTATACCTCCTTTTAAATGAAATGGTAACACCAAGCTATGCCAATGAAAGGAATTACTATGGTGAGAATTAAAAGGCATTGCCAATGTTTTCTCTGTTTTGGTTTTGAAATAAATAAAATAAGTATAATTTACAATAGGCACACTTTGAAATAGGGGTGGCAGGAGTGGACTGAAGTGAACTGGTCTAAGATTTCCAGGGATTTTCAGATATATCCCTGTAGTTCTGATCTGTTGAGACTTCTATGCAGGTAAGGACTCTTCTGCCTTTTCCAGGGTCTCAATGGAGGAGTCCCAATCAGAGAGGATTGAAGAGGGGGCCCTAATATGTTTAGGGAACTCCCATGGTTAGGAGCAGTTGTAGCAAAGGTTTCCTATTTCATCTTCAGAAAGGGTTTCCACACAGATTTAATACCTAGTTAGGTTTCGGTCCCTTTCTTCAGTGACCTGTTTTTTGTTTTCCTAAGCAAAGGGAGAAAAGTTTACAAAAAACAGTGCTAGCAACCCTCTCTGATTAGGGGTTCAGACTGGGGGTCCTCTGGCAGCTGCTGGAAGGGCCCTTTCCATCCCAGAGGGGCTCCACGGTGCCTGCAGTCTCCAGCTCTCTCCGCCAGAGACTATCCTCTCTCCTGACTCTCCCCAGACCCCCTTCATGGCTGAGCTCTCCTTTATATTCCAGTGAGAGTATGAGACAATCCTGAGGTGTGGATCAGCTGCATCATCTGATTACCAGCACCTGTCTGAGTGGCTTCTCTCTGGGGTAGAGTCAGCTGTTCCCTGTCTCCCTTCTGGGCTATTAAAGGAGCAGATCGCCCTGTTATAGAGTTATTGTCACTGACCCCTTTTGTAGACACTGCAATATCATATCTCTTCATCATCAGCTTGTATAGTACAACCTGATGTTCCAAGAGAAAGATAAGTTTGCTTTTGAGGGTCACCCACTCCTCCCAGTTAGAAAGAGTTGTATATATGATAAAATCTTTCCTTTAAGAATATCCACTAGACTACAGGAATAAATTTAGTGTACACCAAGGCTTTGTGTTTACAGCTCTCTACTACATGAATTATAACTGTAGATTCTCAATTACATTACAAGATTGTAGCTTGAACCCAAAGTTTAGATAACTTTGAAACCTATGACATCCTCCAAATTGCAGATCTAGTTGCAACCTCATATACTGTGCACTCATCGCACGACTCTGCTCTGACACCCATTTTACATCAATGTTTTTACTTCATTGGCATAACCTCATATTTATACTGGTATACAATCAGAATCACAACTAATTACCTCAGTCACTCCATGTGCTATTAAGTAAATAGAAAATGTTACAAATATTTCTTCAGGCTAAACTACTAGTACTTTGATAAAGACAGTAACAGGCTACAGTAAGAAAAAGGAACAGCTTCACAAGCTTCTTAAAGTGAACGATGCTATTAACAGAGTATGAAACCCAGACTCATAGTCCACTGCTATATAATTTTCTACCCTGAAGTTTTCTGTTCCAAGAGGAGAACAGTGGAAGGAAAAGTTATTTTCATAAGCACTAACATAGCTAACAATATGAGAGAGTGAACTGTTGAGAGAGTGAACTGTTGAGAGATCAACCCTGTCTTTTGTCTGGGTTGGGAAAACACTGACCAGCTCAGTGGACTTGGACTGCAGTCAAGAATCCAAAAGGATCTGAACATCTCAACAAGGTAAAGGCATGAAGAAGAAAAACAACAGTTTATTGGTTCTAAAGTTAAGGGGAGAGGAGTCATTTGCTGTTCAAGGAAATCTCCTCTTTGTACTACTTTTCATCTATTTTCCTCTTTTGGAAGGCTAGCATATACAGTATATAAAATGAAGGCTACTAAGACTCTACATATCAAAACATGCCATCATGATCTTCCTTATTGTTACAATTCAATCAAACTGAAGAAATAAATCCACTACAAAATCCTTCATGATTGCTTAGTATAAGTTTCAGTAGTTTAGTTCATGGAATACAGAGGCAACCTCAACTCCAGAATTACCTAAATTTTAAGTGCATAACTTCGCAGCCGTAAATCTTCACAGGTTTTCTATATGTAATTTATGAACATGTGTATTCCCCCTTCCTCACCTTTCCATCAAAAAAATCGGAAAGAACTATTAAGACAGAGCTAAATTTGAGAGTATGTATTATTAACTTAAACGTAAAAATATTAAGGGATGATGTAATTATCCCAAGTCAAGCATTACAAACCCAGGAAGTTCAGATATAAGGTTACACTTTCAGGAAATCCAAATCTGTTACATTATGGAAATGATGAGTTAAGGCACCCAAACAGCGTTACCTCCGCCCAGTAGTGATACTGTGCAGTAATACTTAGATTATGAGTAAGGCATTTTAGTGTTAATGGACTCAAAATAAATTTCTCACTTTTAAAGACTTCTAAAAATATTTTCTCTTCAGGGGAAAGCAATTAAGGTTGTTTCTTAAGAAAAACTATAAATTTTTGTTTTCAGCAATTTTTTCTTACACAATTTGATTCTGCTTGTAGTGATTCATCAGAAAATACATACAATAACATAACTGCTAAAATATAACTTTTAGGTACTTACCAATACAGGTTTTCATGTCCATAGAAGCCATGAAGCCATCATAACAAAGACAGCGATATTCTCCTGGAATATTAGTACACTGCCCACCATCACAGATATCTGGGTTGTTTTCACATTCATCAATATCTGGAATGAAAGTAGATCACAGTACAGCACATAGAGATAAGGATCTGCTAAAATATTATGTTTTGTTTTGCTGTAGGATATGATGTAAGAATTTTTTAAAATGAAGTCTCATGAAGATTCTACAATTTTGTTTTATCCTCTCTCTTACCTGCACATGTTCTCACATCTGGCATGAGAGCATAGCCATCACTGCAACTACATTCATAGCTTCCCTCTGAGTTAGTGCAGTGGGTGTCACAGCCTCCATTCATGATCATACATTCATCAATATCTGGGAAAATAATATTTGGACTACATTATTTGACAACTCTGTTTTCATGAGAAGTCATCTTTGCTTGCTCTTTTATTTAGCAAGAGAATTATTTTCAACAATGAGCTCATTTTGAATTTCTAGTCTCACTTTGTATCACTGATTTACACTTTGTTTAGTCCTCCCTCCTTCATGACTATTTTTATCTACGGAAACAAGTGACTGTTTTTAGGCATTGTTTTTGTTGATATTTGTTGATTTTCTTGCGTGAAGATCCAAAGAAAGTAAAGATGAGAACGTGAAAGCAAAAGAAGTACAAGAAGACATTGCATAAAGAAAATTCCAGGGACTCTAAGACCTCTAGCTGAAAACACTGATTCACAGCACAAATATATATCAAAACCCCGCAGGTAATCTAACAGTATATGCATAGTACCAATTATTGTAACTCAGTAGTGCTATAAACAAAGGTAAAACTACAGAATTGCAGTTATAAAACACAGGAAGGATCTCCCATCAAAGTATTTACAGAGACAGTGCTGCATTTAAAAAACTGCATGTAGCAATGTGAGGGGGAGGGGATAAAAGGGCAAATCAGTAACAAAAGCAGTAACATGGGACCCCTTTCTGGTTTTGATCAGGGAATAAAATTGACCACCACCATCTGGACTTTAGCTCAATCTCTTGAGATTTGACTGGATTAGTATCATTAGAATGCTTTTCTCTCACACTATTTTTCAGAGGTTTTGCAGCATGGCAACACACCCTTCTTTCCTCTATACTGAAATTGAAACAATCTGTTCTTTCCGTAACTCTTGGGGTAGAGGGAGTCCCAACAACTGCTGCTTTAGATAGTGACAAAAGCTGGCTCTGACTGGTTTTAACAGGAAATTACATGTAAAGAGAGATGACATAAAAGTATGAAGGTGGAGGCATTCAATACTTGCCAGTGCAGCTTTGTCTGTCTGGAGTGGCCTGGTATCCAGGGTTACAGGAACACTGGTATGTTCCAATCATGTTCACACACTTGCCATTTCTGCAGAGATTATCACTCAATGAGCATTCATTTATATCTGAAAAAGAATTGCTCAGATCAATTACTTGCCATTCAAAAGGCCAGTTTTGCAATGGATGCTGGAATGCCAGAGCCACTAAGGAAGCATGGAGAGAGACTATACTTTAAATTATCCCTGGGAGTGACTATATAACAAAACAACATTCTAACTGAACATGTGATATTTCATAGAACAGGTGAAACAAAGCAAAAATGTACTCCAAATACATGGAGAGAGGAGAGCTGCATTTCATAAAAGAGCCAAATGTGTGCAATTTACTCTGTGCTTTTATGTATTTTAAATGAAAGTTGACAAGATTCTTTTATAATTTCTGAAGGTCCACTCCTATGAAGTGAAGAACATTTCCTGCAAGGTGCTCTTAGCCCTCTATTCCCACTGAAGTCAATGGATGCTGAGTGTACTGAGGACCTTTTAGCGTCAGGCCCTTACGTTTCAATCTGAAGGAATTCAGACACAAGGAAGAACAGAAATGTGTAGATATTCCCAGAGCCACATCCTTGTTGGTCACAAGGAGCTTTTATTCCACAGATACATGCCATCCTTAGGTAACAAACTCACCCACACAATCCTCACGTGATGGTGAGAGCTCATGTCCCAAAGGACAGTCACATTGAAAGCTGCCTTCTGTGTTCACACAAACGCCACCTCTGCAAAGGAGAGGGTTACGTTCACATTCATCTATGTCTGAAAGGAAACATGACAGGCATTTAAGGAACAATTAGTGAGGGGAAAAGAAGGGAAAAGCAATTGAGAGCATTAGGAGGTAATTCAGAATCTGAGGCCCACAAAGAGGCTAAAATGAAATAATGACTGCTCTTCTCCACCTCCTGTAATATGGCAAGCAATTAAATTGTACAGGAATGGCTCTTGAATGAGTTCTACTTTTCTGTTTTGTAAGAAATAACTATGAAGTTCAATCATTCAGAAGGAGATATTCTGAAAGGAACAGAAAGCAGGCAAAGAATTTCTGTCTGAATGCTCACCAATCAGAGTATTAACCAAACAACACATTTAGGTAAGTTTGATGTATGGAAGGAACAGGTTAAAGAATATTTAGATAAGGTAGATGGATTCAAATCGGCAGGAGCTGATGAAATCCATCCTATGGTGCTTAAGAAATTTCAGAACTGTTACCAATAGTCTTTGAGAACTCCCAGAGGATAGATGAGGGCTAACATAATACCTGCCTTGGGCGGAGGAGGAAGGGGGCGGGGAGCGAGAAAGAGGGCCAGGGGAATTATAAGATAGTCAGCCTAATCTGGATACCTATAAAAATACTGGAACAAATTATCAAACTGTCAAAATTATTGATTTGTAAGCACCTAGAAGATAACAGGGTAATAAGTAATAGCCAGTATGAATTTGTCATGAACAAATCATGCCAAACCACCCTGATTTTCTTCTTTGACAGGGTTACTGGCCTAGCGGATGAGGGGAGAGGGGAAGCAGTGGATGTGTATCTCGATTTTAGCAAGGCTTGACACAATCCTCCATGACATTTTCATATGCAAATTGCAGAAATGTGGCCTAGATGAAATTACCATAAGGTGGGTGTATAGATGGTTGAAAGACTGTACTCAAAGGAGTAGTTATCAATGGTTTGCTCTCAAACCGTGAGGATATATCTAGTGATATATATATATCACAGGAGACCGCCCTTGGTCTGCTAGTGTTCAATATTTTCACTTATGACTTGGATAATGGAGGGGACAGTATTTGGGTTACCATATTTCAACAATCAACCCCCCCCCGCTCCTTGTCCCCTGACTGCCCCCTCCTCGACTCCTGCCTCTAACTGCCCCCGAGAACCCCACCCACTATCTAAGCCTCTCTGCTCCTTGTCCCCTGATTGCCCCCTCCTGGGACCCCTGCCCCTAACTGCCCCCCTAGAACCCTACCCCCTACCTGTCTCCTGACTGCCCCAACCCTTATCCAGATCCATGACCCCAGACAGACCCCTGGAACTCCCACATCCTATCCAACTGCTCCCCACCCCCCCAGAACCCTTGATCCATCCAACCCCCCCGCCATTCCCTTCCCTTGACTGCTTCCTCCAGAACCCTCATGCCCCTTCTCCAACCCCCTGGCCCTCGTACTGTGCCACTCAAAACAGAGTGTCAGGCTCCACATGGAGCCCGACACACTGCTACACTCCCCAATGCAATGCACAGCATGGTTCCTGCCCCCCGCAGAGTGCTGCTGGAGTGGTGCGCTGGGCAGCAGGGGAGGAGGATCTATACAGCTGCCAGAGGCCCCGATACTAGGGCCAGGCCACCAAACTGAGCCTGCAGGAGAGCAGGGGAGGAGGAGCTTTAGAGCTGCCGGAGGCCGATGCAAATGGTCCGGCCGGCCAGTGCTTCGTCACCCTCCTAGTGATAAAGATTTTCTTCATATCCAATCTAAACCTCCCCCACTGCAACTTGAGACCATTACTCCTTGTTCTGTCATCTGGTACCACTGAGAACAGTCTAGATCCATCCTCTTTAGAACTCCCTTTCAGATAGTTGAAAGCCGCTATCAAATCCCCCTCACTCTTTTCTGCAGACTAAACCATCCCAGTTCCTTCAGCCTCTCCTCATAAATCATG
This sequence comes from Dermatemys mawii, assembly GCA_007922305.1. Lineage (NCBI taxonomy): Eukaryota > Metazoa > Chordata > Testudines > Dermatemydidae > Dermatemys > Dermatemys mawii. The sequence continues at coordinate 3,281,158 of ML677339.1, forward strand.
TGCTCCAGATGAGGCCTCACTAAAGCCAAACAGTCAGGATGATCTGGTTATACTTGGTGTTCCCTACCCAGTGTGGAGTACTGGACTAGATGACCTCATGAAGGTACCTCCAGACTTTATTTCTATGATTCCCCAATATGTGCATGTGCAAAAATGTGTGCAGGGAATTGTAAACCTTATTCATGTAGACAATCACCATAACTGCATGCACAGCACAGGTATTTGGACCATTAGCTGCACATCTGTGCACAGTCAGACCTGATTGATACCTGCAGTCACAGTAACTATAGATGCTAATTAGGTGTGCATTGGTGCACACAGTTTAAAATATCAAGCTCCAAAACAGTAATGGAAGGACTGCAATATATTCTGACAACACTTACCCATGCAATTCTTCATCATCATAAATCCACTCTCATAGCCCTCAAAGCATTCACATTCAAAGCTGCCTGGAGTGTTGACACAGGTACCACTTCCACAGAGGTCCGGAGAGATACGACACTCATCAATGTCTATTTTACAATAAATGACGAGAAAAAAAATCAAACATAGTTTAAAATGAATCCTGCTTTACATGCAAATGGAGAAGTGACTCATTCCAGTGAAATCTGAAGTGTATACATTGGCATTCAAATATTTCATTTAGAAGAATGGTTTCAGTGATAAATTGAGTTATAAAAGATTTGGAATAAGATGATGTCAGAAATCTAAGTTAGATCTGAAACCTTGTGCCAAGTGGGTTTCCATCACGTATCATTTTAGGATATTTTTGATTGGATGATATTTATGCAATAGGCAACATACCAAGAACTGCAAAATTATAGAAAAGCTCTGATTACCACCACCACGTGTCTTGGAATTATTATTATGGAGGTGTCAGTTGACTCCATCGCTAAAGAGGCACTGAGATTTATAGTAATATTGGGATTACTTTCATATATTATGTAAGCAAAATCAAGAGTATTTAAACTCACAGCACTTACTCCTAGATAGAAAGTTAATTTTCTAGAAAGTTAGAAGTATATTGGGTCGTTTATTTAGAAGTTAGGAAGTCAAAATTATTCCTTTCACATTTAGATTTGCAGTTTAATGTCTCTTTTGGATTGCTGTACTTTATTAGTTATGTCTAAATATGCGACTTGGTTTGGAGAATCATAGCACATTTGTTGAAAACCATAGTGGAAGTGATAATGGATTGGAAGGGCTCCATGTCAGGAGCCAGGAAAGCAAGCTGGGTGGCTGAGTTGGTCTGAAGAAGGTGTGCAACTGGGTAAGGGATGCAGGGTACCAGGATGTGCAGGAGTAGGGAGCACGACTGAGCAACATGCTCCTCACTGACTCCTCAGCCCACTGGCCAGACTGCTTCACCCAACTGTCCAGTCCTTCCACCCAGACTTCCACTATACCCTCAGACCTTGGTCCCATTAATTATTTTTATATATAGATGTCTCTAATTATTTTTAAAAACTGTAAAAATGTGAAAAACAATGGAAAATTATAAAATGTTTACTAGTAGAAAAGAATTCAGAAGACGGGATTATAGATAGATGAGAACACTGAATTGATTATTGGAGGAGCCCCAGAAAAGTGTGGAGGATTGGGGAGCAGAGACCTGGTAGAGAGCTCCATGACGTCCAAGGAAGATAGGGTGAGGAAGATGGGAATATAGTATATGAGGTATAAGAGTGGGCTGTGGGGTCAGGTATGGAAGTGGTCAGGAGACTGCAGAAAGGAGGTATCTGGATAGGTGGTTCAGAGAACTAGGAATGCACAAATTGAAGTGTTTATAGAGGAGCTGCAGGAAGCAGAGACACAAACATGGAGTTGGGGAAGTAGGGATGAGGAGGGACATCGGGAGACAGAGAGAAGAGGGAATGTTTGAACACTTTGCACATTTTTTACACTTCTATCATGGATAAAATCCTCTCCCTTTTCCCTTCATTTCATTCCCTGTCGTTCCCCTTTGTGCAACACAACAGTACTTCATATACCACATACAGACATACAGAGGTCTACAGGACAGCAATTCACTGCAGTGGGCCTCTCATGTCACAGCATGGTTGGCAATCCTATTTTGTTAGCAGATTTTACTAACAAAATAGGATTAGTGGGTAATTTAAAACACAAAAACACATTAAAAGATCATTAAGTCTGGAGCTGGTCAGCAGAAAATTTTCATCTGAACAAAATTTCTATGAAAAAGTGGGGACAAAAAACTTTTGTGAAAAAATGTTCTCTGACCTCTCATTAACTTAAAAAGAAGGTTGCCCATTTGCATTTTCCACCAATACAATCACTAGAAAACCAAGAAAAACATTAGGTAAGGGAACATTAACATCAAGATCAACTTCTCATGCCTTACTACATACACATCAAAAAACCCAAACACACACACAAATTCCTGAGCTCCAGAACAAAACCATGTTCATTTCCAATCACTCACAATGCACACATCCAGTTCCTCAATCACACAAGCTTACTAGCTTAACTCTGACCTCAGATTTTTTAAGTTCCAGTAACACATATTACATGTCTGTCAGTATTATGACTGATGTCACATGTGAGCATGATTGTAAGGAACCAGATACAAGCATTTTGAGTGGCTGATTTTGCAAATTAAAGAATCAGAGAGGTAGCCATGTTAGTCTGGAATTGCAGAAGCGACAAAGAGTCCTGTGGCATCTTAAAGACTAACAAAAGTATTGAAGCATAAGTTTTCATGGGCTAATACCCACTTCTTCCATTGCATGCTTCCGATGAAGTGGGTATTAGCCCACAAAAGCTTATGCTTCAATACTCTTGCAAATTAAAGTGAATTTGTAGTGGAAGTAAGGAGTCCACCAGGTATTACAATGCCTAGGTGGTAAGAGTACAGGATGTTAATATTACTATAACTGGTGATTTTCTTGAATTTTAGTGATTTCATTTCTAGGAGTTTGACTCAAGCAACTTTAACAGTAATTTAACAAAGTTTTGCTGTATTAGAATAAATCAGAAGATACAACTATTAAAGAATCCCTCTTTGAAAGAGAAGCTCAAGAGCTTCACACTAACAACCAAATTTTGCATTTCTTACTGGGGGAAAATTCCCAAGAACTGCAAAGTCTGGATAGTGAGGTTTTAGATTGCCATACTGAGCAAAATGGATGCAGCCCTTCAAACATGGGGGAAAATGTAAGACTTACCTGTACAGTTTCTTTCCTCCATATCTAAAGCAAACCCACTGTTACATCTACACTTGAAACTTCCAATTGTGTTCCTGCATTTGCCATTCATGCACATACCAGGGAACACTTTACATTCATTAATATCTATGAAGTAAAAAAAAAATAAAACAGAAAATTTAAATGATTAAAAAGAAAACTTTGTCAAGAGTGGTAATTTCCCATTCCTTCCTACACAATGTATACTGAGCATCATTTTGTTACCTGAACAAACTGTGCTATTCTGAGTTATCGCACAAAATAGACCTGGCATCGCATAAGACATTGTCATTTCATTGCTGTTGCTAGAAGTCATTATTTTCTAGAATCTGAACTTCAGCTACCACTGGTTGTGAATACCAACCAAAGAAGGCAAGGAAATTGTTCCTATAAAACACAGCTTAAGAAAGAGGCAGTGAGGAGCCATGCCAGCCCAGATGTAACTTGGTGAGAGAGTTTGTGGCTCCCTGAAACTCTTTCTGAGATTCTCAGAGCAAATGGGGACTTTTTAGCAGCTTTACAGACTAGTGCAATGGAATAGTCCCACACTTTCACTCCTCTCTGGGGCAAAACAGTCCCTTGCAATGTATGGAGAGAGCAGTCCTCACATTCTCCATAGTACAGGGACTGCATTTGTAACAGACCTTCCACAGGGCTTATAAAAGAGGTTCTTCGTGCCCCACAAGAGTCACTCAGGCCCTAAATAGAGTCTGATGAGCATTATACATTACTTATAGGTACCATTCTACTGGATGAATGCCCTTAACTGAGAAGCATACATTTTATGGAACAAAACTGTAGCCTGGAGACATCAACATGTGCAGAGGAAAGTGTCGGTGCAAGTACAAGAGAAAATAATATATGGAGAAGAGCAGAGCTAAATCCTGGACAAAATACTAGTCCTTAATCCTTGTTCAGGCTACCTTCCACTGTACTGAACAGGTGTTTTCCCTAAGGACGATAACGATAAATATCAGAACCGATGAATGGTTATGCATAATGACAATCTATTAAAGTTCCTCCAAACAACATGATACTTTTCAAGACAAAGGCTTTGCAGTATACATGTTTGTTTAAAAATATTTCAGAATGATCTCACCATAAAAATGAAATGAGGACAGAAAAGGTGAGAATACCCTTATTACATTAAGTCTTTAATTTTCTGTGGGAGAGAGAAATTGGTGTTTCTGTCCTCTTCTACTTCTCACCTCCATCCCCCATAACCCCACTTCTGGCTACACATAAGCCTTCCTAAAAATGTAAAAATCCACAGTTCTCCCTCCACAACCCAGGCCTCACTCGGGCATCAATAAATATCTCACCTCCAGCTCCTCAGGCAGTTTCCAACCCTCTCAGCCTGAGGAGGAAGCAAGAGCTACTTCGGCAGCATGCAGAGGGGAAGGGCAGTGGCCTTGTTCTTCCCTTCTCTATCACTGCAGGTACTGTCTTCACTATCTTCTCTACCCAGACTATTCAGCTTCAGAGCCTCTTAGCCACTTTTTTCCTTCTCATCCAAAATGAATGGTGGTGTTAAATCCTGCAGATTTTTCCTCTACATCATCATCTCCAAAACATATCCATCCCTCTCCACTCACATGCTCAAGAACTGTGACTACGTCCTAACTCTTCCCTTGACTACCATAATCTTTTTCTCGCTGGCTGCCCACGCTCTCATTTTACCTCCACTCCAGTATATCCAAAATGCTGCCACAAAACACATTCCACACATGGAGGGGAAGGAGATGACTATTTCTTAACTAATATTTATGTTTGAATTTTAATGCTATATAACATCTCTAATCATATAAACCCTGGTGTTTTCCCTTTAAGGATTGAAAGATACAAATAACACCCACTTTCAGCTCCAGTAAACTGTATGCAGTGACGTAAGGATTTTACCTTTATAAAATGGCCTCCCTGTTAGAACATCTCCCCTGTTGGAAAAGCCAGGTCCCCTAGGGCACAAAATGTCATATTCTTTGGTGCCAGGCTTAGGACATTCCTCACAGTCTGAGCCCCAAGCAGCACCAACAGCACAGCAGCAGGCATCCATACGAAACTTGCCAGGTACAGACTGAATGCACTCATCTTCATCCCACTTCAGGTAGCATTGCTCCATGCGGATATCTGCACATTTTATACAACAAAAGCAATTATACCATGTTACAGAGTAACCTTGCTAAATTTAATAACTTTTTTATAAAAAAATATTTTTGAATTATGCATGTGTGATGTTCAGCCTTTTACAGCTCTAGAGAGAGAGAGTACAAGATCAGATCTGTACCTGAGACGCCAACATGTGTGTTTGATATTCCATCATACGAACTACATAGACGCATAAGTACTGTTGCTAATGTTACATTATTGATGGATTTCTAGATCTGTATTGTTTCACACAAGGTAAAAGGATCTCCAGAAAGAGACGTGTAGATCACAAAGTTTCAATGCACATGTTATGACCCTTGCATTATTACATCAAGATATAGTGTTACCATGACACTAACGTGCTCTCTTGATTGTGTGTGTTTGGTAGGAAGCAGAAGCATATTTATAAACTGTTCAAAGATACTCAAATTTATAAATATGATATGGCATATATAGTAAAAATCAGCTATTCTTTCAAATTTGTGATACTGGATTAACAACATGAAGAATTCAAAAGATTTTTTATGCAGATTTAAGCAAAAATTGAAGCAAGTTCTGCTGGTTTTTGTTGGCTTCATGTTAATAGCTCAAAGTAGTAACAAATTCCCCTCTCCCAAAACAAAACCCTAGAATACTGTAATAGAAGTTCACATTTATGGTCACATTTAGAGACACATTTTCTAATGTGTATCCAAATGGGTGGGTCTACCAAAAAGGTACATACACCAATTGGACCTACAAAATCCACATCTGCATACTGTACTATCTAGACAAGCATTACATCTCTAATTTACGTATGTAGTTGTGTGTGTATGTGCGTGTTTTAAGGCACAAAGACCATATGTACATTTTTCCAAGCTTATCTGTTTTACCCATTAAAAACAAGCTGCAGTGTAATACACATACCAACCATGCCAAAAATCTCCCAGTAGAGCATGTCACAATGTCTCACTGTTTTCATAAATTTCTTATCCATTTTTTCATCACACTAAGAAATAACTCAAATGTTTAAGAAAGTTGTTTAATTTAATTAATATAAAAATCAATTTAAATGCTTTTTATAGCTAAGCCCCTAAATGATAAAAATTCCACTTCAGGCTAGAAATTAAGTCCAAGTCACGAATACCTGACAAACAGTGTTCATCACAGAAATGTTGACAACCCTACTATAAGCCTCCATGATACTATTCAGAAGTTTATTGAAAGATTCGTCATCGCCAAGACATCCATATATATATACTGATTCCAAGCATATTGGAAATACCCATTTCCTAAATGTATCTGGCTAGGTGTATAAGTCCTAGGGGCATGGCAGGAGGCATATCAAATCTCTGCATTGAGTTACAGAAGTTTCAAGGAAATACATAACAGTGTATTGCAAAGTTTTTCACCAAACTACATCTTTATTTTTTTTCAACAGAGCAAAGAAAGTCTGGTTGACTCTTCTGAACTTATAATACTGCATTTAATTTTATTGATTTCCCTTTCCAGTTCTGATTCTTCCCAGATTTACTTTTCTAAATATCCAGATTGAAGCCTGATGGACAAATCTGCGACAATGCTCTGTTAGCATTCCAGAACTTTGCCAGTACCAGTGTATGCTTTAGTAAATGCAGAATAGGTACCAAGGGCCTGCTCCTATGCCCATTCAGGTCAATAGAACTTCTGTCACTGACTTCAGTTAATGGAAAGATTCTCATTTACATCAATGGGAATTAGATTCAACCTGAAGAAACAGTTTTAAGAGTAGCAACCGTGTTAGTCTGTATCTGCAAAAAGCATGAGCAGTACTTCTGGCACCTTAGAGACTAACAAATTTATTTGGGCATACGCTTTCGTGGGCTACAGCCCACTTCATCAGATGCATAGAAGGGAAGAATTGCCACTTTTAAGTTACTCCATAACAGACTTAAAAGTGGCAATTCTTCAACGAAAAACTTCAAAACCAGACTCCAATGAGAAACTGCTGAACTGGAATTAATTTGCAAACTGGATACCATTAATTTAGGCTTGAACAGAGACTGGGAGTGGTTGGATCAATACATAAATTGAATCTATTTCCCCATGTTAACTATCCCCCTATTGTTACTCACACCTGTCTGAAATGGGCCATCCTGATTACCACTACAAAACTTTTCTCCTGTTGACAGTAGCTCATCTTAATTAATTAGCCTCTTAGAGTTGGTATGGCAACCACACCTTTTCATATTGTGTGTGTGTATATATTTCTTCCTATTGTATGTTCCATTCTATGCATCTGATGAAGTGATCTGTAGCCCACAAAAGCTTATGACCAAATAAATTTGTTAGTCTCTAAGGTGCCACAAGTACTCCTCGGTCTTTTTTTAAGAAACAGTGTATGCTACAGAAAAGGGGGACAGTTACAGTATGCAAGGAAAAACATGAGGACAAATGTATTGTGTAAGTAACACAACTCAGACTATGACACAAAGAACACTGTTGATATGAGCCAATCTACAGCTCTAAAACAAAATACATTGTATTAATTTGTCATATAACAGACTAGACCAGGAATTAGGTTTTAAAAAGCATTGTCTGGTTTTTTTAATGCTCAACAGGGGAAATGAAGGACTGATGAGGGAAGATGGAAGAGCTAAAAATGACACAGATGAGTTATTGATATATTTTCCATACAAATCCTTCAAAATAATATAAATTTACTGTGTATATTTCCTGTATATGTATCTTGATTTAAACAATTTATAACACAACTGTAAGAACTGGAAACATAATCCTCATGGTTTCCATGCCCCCTCAAGAAATATAATTATTTTCGGCTCATGAGACTGAGCGACCAGATTGCTAATATATACTTGCTTTCATTAAAAGCAGTGTAGTACATTAAGCAGTTTGCAGCAAGTAAACTAACTTCAGGAATGTATCATGTGGCCCAAAGGGCCTAGGTAGTCTAATAGAAGACTTACGCCATGTAATTTAAACTGACATTTATTAGTTAAACCCTGAGAAAATGAAGTGGTGGACTTAAAGTACAGTTGCAATATATATTGTTTTAAAATCCAAGTCCTTCATATCAGTTCTCACCTCCACCCACCAATTGTAAGCATCACACTGCTCCTTGTAACATTTCCTACAGATGCTAGAAATAACATTACCAAGCATGGGAAAAGTCTAAGCCAAACCTACTGTACAAAACTACATAAACATGCTAATCACACACATGTATCCTGATTTTCTGTGAGCAAACAAATATGGGAAAATGGAAGTCCATACCATAAACAAACATATTTGCTAGATTGGATTTTGAGTTATTTCCTTTTTCTTTGATACATTAACATTCTCTATATGCATACCTGAGTTCTTATCAAAGCTGATTTTTATATACACATGCTAAAAAAAGAGTACCAAGCCACATGCTGTAAGTGAAATAACTTAAAAATATAACTGAATTAATACCCACAATTAATTACTAAAGTGCAACATATAATTCATAATAAACTACTGCCAGCAAATGAAGCAATGCAAAAGCTTGAATCCCCCTCCAACAATTCCTCACCCTTAGTTCCTCTAGATTATCTTCAGTTCCCCTCTTTCCCCTGAAAAGCAAATTACTGATTCACATCAGATGTTGCTAATTGATAGCATAACTAGAACTACAGCTAACAGAATGAACAGGATTGCCATCTCACTCAACTTGAATCTTTAATTGGGGGGAGGGGCGCAAAGGGAATTCCTTGAATCATGGCAAGTGCTCTTAAAGCAAAGGAAAATATGAAGGCCTTGATCCTGCAAATCCAAGTGTGATACAGAGTAGGGAGTGCAAGGTGGGTTGCACTTTCAAATATGAGTGAAGACTACACATAGGTGCACGTGTGGTTAAACAATAGGCAGAGTTCTCTAAAATGACTGCAAATAAGTCTCAAAAGCTTTTGCTGCTGACCTACTGTGATAAAAATGGGTTGGGTATAGGGCATGGGCATGTCAGAGAAGTCCTAAGTGTGATGCTCATCAAGTTAATGAGAGGATTAGTAGCGCACTTCTCTCTCTAATCTTACACCTGCTTCTGTGCAGGAGTGACAAAGCAGCTGAGCATTAGTGCTCCCATTAATGAGGTACTCCCCTCCCTGTCCTTGAGCTTATTATACATATAACACTCTACACATGTCCTGTAATCAAGCTTTAGGGGCCAGATTTTCAAAGGAGCTCAACTCACCAACAGGAACCTATATAAATGGCCAGAACGAACGAGGACCTCTCTAAGCAAACAAAAATATATATTCTCTCAAGTTCACTACATCAGAGGAAATAGAGTTCTATGAAGAAAACCTCCCTAAACCTGGTAACAGAAGCTGTAAGCCGGCTAGTTATACCCTCATCAACAGTCCACATCTTCAAAAGCAAGTCAGTGCCCCTAATGTACCATACTGGAATAATTTTAAGAAAAACTTCTCTTTCCTGAGTTCATTGACTTGCCCAGCACAGGTTTATTTTGTTGTTTCCTGGACTTGACAGCTGGAATTTTTCTTCTTAATTAAGTCCCCCACTGCCACTACAAAGGGATGTTGTTTTTAATTCTCCCTCCCTTTGGATATTACATTTTTAAATGTATTCAATATGTTTTGAGCTGCTATAACAAAATTCTGGTTGTCTGAATGTGAGTTTTCTAGGAGAAATGTACAGAAAATGCAAATGTAATGGTTATAGCAATAAAACAGTAGAGCTCTCCAAAAGACATTATAAGATCACAAATTTGAAAGTGGCTGAAAAACTAGGACAATTTACAACCACTGGAGAATGTCTCTTTGGACAATCTCTTAGACAGCCACAGTCATCCATGTTGAGACTTTCTAAAAATAGAAATAAAATCATTAATTTTAAATTATTTTTCCTCATATCTGCCAGAAACCTGATTTTAACTTTTAACTAAATGCATTTTTTCACTCTCTAAGCCAAAAATCCAAAAAAGGCAAATCAGCTGGTTTCTACAAAATGATCAGTTTAAAAAATTATTTTCCTTTCTTAGAAAATAGTCAAAATGTTGCTCTTCATACTTCATCCACCAGAACTACACTAACTCCACTAAAACCATATAAACTCCAAAATCTATTCAAAGTGCACAGTTCTTTGGCTGCCAGTTTCCCCATCTGCATCTGGCCCCATATCATTTCCAAACAGGGAATTTGCAAGCAGCAGTGTGAAGCTCACAGCTGCTGGACAGAGGTGAAGAGTGTGGCATGAAAAAGTTTCAGATTTTTAATTTAAACATGTACTTAATCACAAATCACTTAAGTCCATTACTGTATTTTGCCAAGCTTTTGTCAATAAATGTTCATTTAAATTACAAGGTAAATGTCTTATTTAATACTATAGAAGAGTTTGGGGCATATGAATGCAGGTTTCATAGCTTCTCAGTTATATAAAATGCAGGTCTCTAATGGAAAAAAATGTTCCTTTTTTATCCATTGAAAAATATTCTTATTTCTACTGGAACAACTTCAGATTTCACATCCAATTCCTGATACTATCTCTGTTTTTAATATAGCACCCATTACAATAGTATCTAAGCACTGAGGCATATGTATGCAATCAGAACCAAAAACTGCTTAAAAGATGTTAGCTTACGGAAGCATACAAAAGCTACACAGACCCTTTTGTCCGGGAACTCTCCTCATAGTGTTTGGAATTGCTGCAGTGAGTCTCCACAACTCACCATGAGATATGGATACATGCCTTATTCCCTAAGGTAGTGTTCTAAAGAGTTTCTATATTTATTTATTTAGCTGTCAATCTTCTATAAACTCCACACCAACTAGAGCACATTGGAAGCTCTGTGCACCCTGGACAGACATTTAACAACAATAATAATAAAGGAGATATAAAGTAAAAATTAACCAAAGCAGCAGGACTTCTTCCTTACACCCTGTCTCCTACATTATTCATGATTTATTATTCATGTCTCCTTCATTATTCATTACTCACATGACCAGTACAGACTAAAACCCCCACCAAGCAAATCCCACCTTCAACTGCTTCTTCTCAGGCCTTCATCAACATCCTGAAAACAGATGGGCTTCACAGCATGCCAAGAATGCCAACATATGCAGACTATTTCAGACCTTGGGGGACAGAATATTCCAAGGAAAAGGGTCCTTTACAGAGATCGCTTTGCAAACAGACCCTATATTTTACAATGGGGAAAATCAAGATCAACGGCTTTTTCTGATCATAACTGTGGTAATATGGCCTGGAGAGAGAGAGGCAGTCTCTCAGGTAGGCATGTCCCAAGACATTTAGGACTTTATAGGTCAAATCATTACCTTACACTCCACCTGGAAAAAGACAGTCAAGCAGTGCAGATTACTCTGCCAGAAGCAGAATGATGCTTTCTGAACCTGAATTTCCAGATAGAAACTGATAATCTTCCAGAAGGTCCAGATGGCCTAAAACAGTGTGGCTCTGTGTGTCACACTGCACGTGAGACAGGGACAGAACAGATCCACTGCTCTTCCCCTAATCCAGAAGTATAGGCTATGGCCTTTCTGCAAGGGTATGCCATGCCCTACTTCTGGACTGTGGATAAAAATTACATGTCCCATCACTTTTGCAATTCTACGGGACAAAGTTCTATTCCACAGGATTTGCTAACAGGTTCAAGATTTGGCTATAAAACGTAATGTTAACACTGAGTCATTGATCAGGAAAATCAGGACTATAAGAGTTGCATTATGTATTAAAACTTAGTATTTCCTTCTGACTCACAAGGAAAAACAATATGGTGCTTTCTCTGTAACTACTGTGCTTGAACATGAGTCCCTTAGCCCCTACGAGACACATGTGACATGCTTTGCTCTTCAATGCAATTAATTCAAGAAAGAAGGGGTTAACAGAAGCAATGAATAATGCAACTTCAACTGGTTAATTTTTAAAGCACAGAAGTTTACATTTTTGGATACCTAAAGGTCTTCCTATATGTCAGAGTATCAGTTTCGTCTGTTGACTAAATGCTGACATCTAAACACTTCATCTAACACTGCGGTAAAGACAAGCCATTTCTTTTCAGAAAAGCCTACCTCGAGTGAAAGTAGTTATACTGCAAAATAACACTTGAGCAGCACACAGTGTTTCGATTAGCAGCACAGAACTGCTGAATCCCAACTGCATTATTTGCCTGAGCATCACCAGTACTCAAGCTTCAATCCAGACCCTATAACAGGCCAGCTATCTCACATTTAAAACTTCTCTTCATCTGAGTGATTTTTGTGTGTGCAGGGAGTCAGGGTAGAGGCAACACTCGAGCTAGATCTTGAACTAACATGCCAGTGAAAATAAGCCCTAAACCAGATGTCCCTCTCTGTGCTAGAGAGGTCTCTTGTGTAGACCTCCTTAAGCTGGCAAAAGTGTTGAGTATTAGACATAAGTTAAAGTATAAACACAAACACTAAAAAAAATACCTTTCAAGGAACAATGCATTTCAGAAACTATAGGACTATTTTAAAATGCAAAGAATATGAGAAGTCAGTCACAGAGCTAAGGAACAGTGAGAGGTTCTTACCTAAACACACTCGACCTGTTCCATCCAGAGTCAGGCCTTCTGGACACTCACAGTGAAATGATCCTCTGCTGTTAACACAACGTCCATTGGGACAAACACCAGGGAAAACATCACACTCATTTACATCTGATGTGAAATGAAGCACAAAAAGAAGTTTAAATGTGCATTCTCAATTTATTAAGGTAGCTACAGCCTTATGGAGGATTTAAAATTATGTCACGATAATCAAAATATTTTCAGTTATACAATATTAGGATCTGAAGATTGTTCTTTCTTACACCTGGCTTCCAACTGCTCCCTAGGGGCTGTTCCAACACCTGTGAATCACCATGGTGTAAACACATTCCACCCACATTTCCTTTATGTGGAAAGTTCTCCTGCACTGAGGGTGAGAGTGGATAAAGCAACAGAGATTCCACTTATTTAGGGGGAAAACAAGGTTGCTGGACCCATCAAGTCTCCATCTTCTCTGTACCATCAGAACAGAGATTTCCTTGATTTCCTTTAGCTCCTCCAATACCTTAGGGTAGGGCAACACTTTCCAACAGTCACCATTGCCTGTAATGGTCAATTTGTCAGTCACCATTGCCTGTAATGGTCAATTTGATTATGTCAATGTCAATTTGATTAACTTCTCCAACAATAGGGATGTAATGTAATGAATCCTTTTTCTCCAGTTTTTTTCTTTTTAAAAAAGGTGTGCTACTCCTGAGTAAGAAAGAATTACTTCACCTTCGCAAGTAACTCCCTTAACTCTGGCTAATCCTCTTGGGCAAGCTGCATCTGGAAACAAAAAAAGGAACAATTATTTTCAGAATTATAGGACTTTAATAATCGTAATCTGAAATTGTGTGACCTTCCCCCCCTTAAATAATTTAAATTTATACTAATGACCTAACAAAGTGGAAAGTGGCATATTCTTAGTATTAAGGGCCCATTTAAAAAGTAAGAGCAGAAATGCCCTGACATTGTCTCAGTAGCAAATGGTATGACTAGCTCATTGATGCAAGGGCATATAATTTAATTCTGTTTCTTTTCCATTTGTCCTGCTCCTTAGAGCAACTGCTGTGATTCTTCCTTTTTCACACACTGGGTGCTCAGACAATATTCCTGCTTTCAACCTCCAGTCCCAGAGGATATTAAGCTCTGGGATTTAGAAATTATGCTATCTTGCAAGCAGCAATAGTAGAGAAACAAGGTTGGTGATCTGTAGAGCTCTGTAAGGTGGAAAGGTCCCAGTGCTTGGGCTGCAGCCTGAGCTTGAACATCCACACTGCAATTAAGCAGCCCCTTAGCTTGAGCTCTAAGAGCCTGAGTCAGCTAGCATGAGACAGCCACAGGTGTCTAATTGTAGTGTAGACATATCCAGGGTATCACAGCTAAATACAAGGTGGAACAGACTGTTTAACATAAGTAATTAACACATATTTTAAGGGTTCATTCAAGGTGAAGTAGCACATGAACACCCCTCCAGACATAAGGGGGAAAGGTCGGGGGGCAGCATAATGGTTGTCTGGTTTCACACACACAGTTGTTCTTGGGGCATTTTGTGTACACTATATGTTCTGAGAGGCATGTGTAGTATCCATCAATCTTGAGAGGTGTGTCCATCTTGACAGCTGTGTTGATCATTGTAGCAGTGGAGATATGTCTATCAGTTTTGCATTTGTTGTTCTGTGAGGGTCTGGTACTACTTTGAGTTGGTGTCCTGGTCTGTGGGGAGCTTGCTTCTGATGATGAGCTTGGAAAGGGTGGGGGACGGGCGCGTTATTTCAAGGCCAAAAGAGGGGGTTCAGGAAAGATTTATTTCAGGATGGGGTCCCCATTAAGTATGGGTTGTAGTTGTTCCAGTGTGGGGTAGTAAGCGACAGGGGTGCGTGATCAGAGAGGGTTTTATTTCTGTATTGAAGCAGGTTCCCTCAGGGTATTTGGGTGGCCTGCTCCATGATGCAATCTACTTCTCTGGTAGAGTGACCTTGGTGAAGGTGGTTTGGAGTGTATTAAGGTGTATATCCGTGTTTTTCTCTTCAGACCATATTCTGTGGTATCTGAGTGCCTGGCTTTAGATAAACAGACGTTGTGGTGTATATGTGGTGGTTACTGGATCTGTGAAGTTAGGTGTCGTGATCTTTGGGTATCTTGTATGCAGTTGTCTGCAGGGATCCATTGTTGAAGCTGACTATTGTGTCCAGGAAGTTGATACTACTGTGGAAGTATTCCATAGACAGTTCAATGGATGGGTGGTGATAGGTGAAGTTGTGGTGGAAATCTCTGAGGACGTTTAGGTCATATGTCCAAAGGATGAAAATATCGTTGATGCATCTCAAGGATATCAGTAGTTTCATGGTGTATTTGTCCAAAAATTCTTCCTCAATGCGGCACATGAAGAGGTTGACAAATTGCGGAGCCATTTGAGTACCAATGGCTGTTCCCATGGTTTGGCCAAAAGTGTTTTTTGTCAAAAGTAAAATTGTTCTGGGTAAGGATGAAATGGATGAGTTCGGCAATGTGTTTGCAGTGGCTATCTGAGAGCTGTCTATTGTCATGTAAAAATATTTAAGGCAGCCTGCGATGCCATCATTGTGAGAGATGTTGGTGCAGGGAGGGAGGTTGTTAATGTTGTGGAGTTTGTGGAGAAAGTCAGCTGTGTCCTGGAGGAAACTAGCCCTTTGTGTGTTGAGTGGTTTGAAGATGTTTTCTATGACTCCCAATATTCCTTCAGTAACAGTGTTCTGGCCAGATATGATGGGTCTCCCTGGATTCCTCAACCACGATGACTGCATTAACAAGGCTAATGGACTACTCTCTGACACCATCTACTATAAAAAATTCAGAGATGATCCCACACCACAATTTAACCAGGAATTTAAGGATACACTGGACCCTTGCTAGAATGTTGGATTTGGGATTCATGCCAAATCACACGTTATAGCGGGGACTGCATTATATAGACACCTGTTTTTGTGACTGAACCAAATTCGGGATCTATGGCCAGGACCACGTTCTATCAGAATTCGTGTTATATAGACGCGGGTTCTAACAAGAGTCCGGTGTATCACCAAATCGTTCCCCAAACAACTTCAAGAAAAACTCTACAAACTCATCCCCCTAGAACCCATCTCAAAAACCCTTTACATGTTTCCCAAGATATACAAACAAGGGAACAAAAGCAAAAACCACTCAGTACATTCTCAAATGAACTCTCACAGGAAAATGCTAAAAGGCAAAAACACCACATCAGTCATGGGTGAACACTTCACAAAGAAGTCACAGGCTGAATAGAGACACTTGATTTATGGGTTTTTATAACAATCTATAATCTACTAACAACACCTCCCCACAGCTGCCTCCCTCTTCCTCACCTCACCCATGACTGGAGGAGAGTTAGCAGGCCACTTCACCCTGAATGGTTAACTACTTATGCTCAGCAATATGTTCCACCTTGAATTTAACTCTGAGTTAGTTTCCCAGATCTGAAGAAGGGCTCTGTGTAAGCTCAAAAGTGTGTGTCTCTGACCAACAGAAGTTGGTCCAAAAAAAGAAGGATATTATCTTACATACCTCATATCTCTAATATCCTGGGACCAAGATGACTAAAAAGATCCAGCACAAAGCAGCAATAATGTCAATACAAAGGTTGCTGGTCTTTAAATACCTGCATTTTTGGACCCTTCAAAAACAGAAGGCATACAGATTTTTCAATAGATATTACTCTTTGCTATCCTTAGCCTTCCCACACACAGGCACACTATGGGGAGAATGAAAACTCATCCTTGTAGAGATCAATTAAAAATGTAATTTACGGGTAGACTTCATGGTATACCAAGGATTTCACACAGTGAGGGTTAAAAGTTACACTAACCAACTGTTCTCATTTTATTCTTCTTCAACTGAAAATACTCTGAGAAAGATGATTCAATTGAGGCATCATTATTTT
The DNA here is from genome assembly GCA_007922305.1 of Dermatemys mawii. Lineage (NCBI taxonomy): Eukaryota > Metazoa > Chordata > Testudines > Dermatemydidae > Dermatemys > Dermatemys mawii. The sequence goes on from ML677339.1 coordinate 3,297,974, forward strand.
ATCCAGTGATACATCTCTCCTTCTCCCTGAAATCTGGAAGACATTACAGCCTAGAACCATACCTAATTCACATCGCTCACAAGGGCTGCCCCAAGCAGCTCCTAAAGTAGCACAACATTCTGATTTCAGTGTAGCACCATTAATGTTTACTTCACAGCGACTGTCTTGGATGTTCAGCCAGCACGTTCCTTTCAGACTATCTGCAACAGATTAGAAAAAAATGAGAGCTGTTAACCAAAATAAGAGTTTATTTTTAAAACTGTTTAAGGTAAAGAACATTTATCAAAAAGGAAGAGTTACTCAATTTCTTCTACTTTTCTCTGGACTAAGCTTTTATTTATTTATCCCTACACCCTCAGAAATACATACATTTATGAATATAGTGGACGCCATACCTCTTTAATATATCTATGGTTAGAGGATGTTAACTTATGTCATTAGATTATTTTTCTTAGCTCAAATATGATTTAAATCTTCAAAATAAAATGTTATAGACCAGATTCTGACGTCTCCTATATCCATGTAAAATCAAAGTAAATCCTGGCCTCACTGAAGTCAATGGCGATTTTGCCATTGACTTCAGTAGGACCAGGATTTCACCCACTGTTTGTTGGTGCTTCCAGAACACAAAGTTGTGCGATATTGTTAGAGCTGTCAATGATGCCTAGACACCTCTGAGTGGGAAGATGGAGTCGGGGTCCTTCACTCTGTCATGTCTATTAACAGCAGGAGGACATACCCTTTAAAAGGTGCAGAAGAGATTGCCTCGGAGTCATTTTGTATAGATTTATTTTTAGTAGCACTATCAGAAGCTTTCTGCATCCCTTTGTCCATCGTAGGCAGAACTCCTCCAGCAAATACTGTTCTGGTGGTATATCTGAGAAACAGCTATAGTCAAAATGATTTAAACTAAACAACTAGCAGGTGATTTTCCTTGTATCAGCTGCATCTGGATCTTCCAGCCAAAACCTGCTAGTCTTATCTTATTTCAGCCTATGAGTTAATTTCCTTTATTTTACACAATCTCTCTTGCAGACACAAAATTTACAAAGGGTAGTCACTGTGACTTTCTCTGGTGAGAAAGTTATTTATTACCCAGCATCAAAGCATTCTTTCTGCCACTCGCATGTCTTTGATTCTAACTTGAAATAAAAAAATATCCATGCTACAGGCAGATGGCAGCCTACTGCTTTGTGCACTACAGCTGAATGGTGTCAGAATTTTACAAACCTTAACTTGGAAGTGCATAGAAAGTTATTAAAAAGAGAACAAAGTTATTTCAAAGAAAACAAATTCCTATTGTGCATATATTTCCCAAAATGGCAATGTAGCATTTATACCACCAGCCAAGTACACCATCTTTAAAAAAAACAAAAAAAACCCTACTTTCCTTTCTCAGTAGGTGATTGACTATGATACCATTAACAGAATTGTCCTCCCTAGATACAGTCATTTGGGAATATTATTAATGTGAAAGTCAAATGAACCAGCCACTCAAAGCAGCTTTTTAAAACATAGTGTTTATGATAGCTGTAGAATTGCTATCCTTTAGAGACCAAAGTCTTCTCTCCACAAAAGAGATAAACTGGACCCATCCATTCTAGGGTGATAGTGAAATTCAGCAACAGTGCTACAGTCTGGCATACATTGGGAGCGGTGCACTAAAACAATAAAATTAGCTTCGGTACCATACTGTTAGCATTATTCCAACATAACTGTTGTACACTTTCACTTAAATGCCATGTGGTGTGTTACAATTACATTTAAAATAACCTTACTAATGATGATAGAAGTTAAGATTTTCTCATGGTTATGTTTAGCAAAAGTTATGGATAGGTCGTGGCAATAAGCAAAAATTCATGAAAGCCCACGACTTGTCTGACTTTTACTAAAAATAACTAGGGGGCCAGGGACCTGACAGGGGGGCAACTGAAGCCTGAGCCCTATGTGGGGGCATCTGAGCCCGAGCCTAAGCCCAAGCCCTGGTGCGGAAGGCAGGGGGGCCAGCACTCCCTGCCGTGGCAGCTGATAGCTCTGGAGCCTCTGCTACAGCTTTGGGGCTCAGAGCTCTGAGCCCCCACTGCCTGCAGCAGCTGACAACTCTGGGTGCCCTCACTGCCTGTAGTGCCACGGGAGTTCTGGTCCATAGGCTGACAGCTCCAACCCCATTGACCTGAGCAGAAAATATCAGAGGGCTCAGAAAGTCAACGAATTCATGACTGCCATGATATCATCCTACCCTTAATCATTAGGGAAAGAAAAAAAGAAAAAGTCCTTAGATCACTCATGTCATATAAAGACTGATTCTGATCTCTGATATCAGCACAAATCAGGGGTAGCACCAGAGTAAAATTGGTGTGGGATCAGTATCATGCTGATACATCTGCATTTGTGTCTCTATTTTAGTCTCATTAGATTCTTTTTCACATTACTGTGTTATCAGTGAAGCATTTCTGCTATACATTTCTGCACACAGACCTCTCCATTTGCGGTGTTACAGTGTCAAAACTGATAAGAGCAAGCAGCAAAGAACAGTGGGGCAAGAAAGTATTCATACATTCAGGACCCAGGCCTTTCATTGTAGGCATGAGATCAGGGGAAAAAGCTGTTTCATTAGCTTATTGGTTTTTGAAACTGCATATATTTAGGTTTGGCAGAATTTTTGACAGATAATATTGATTTTAAGCATTTTTTCAGTTTTTATCAATTTCCATATTTGCAGGAAATTTGCAGGTGTGGGGGCCAGACAATTATTTAATGACAGCTGCTGAGATTGAAAAAGTTAAAGCACTACAATGATTAATACACAATTTGTCAAAAGCAGATGTCAAAAATATACAAAGTATCTTTAAAATCAAACTCTAATAAGTTCTCAGGCTGCAGTTTTCTTATTTTGCCTGTCTGTAAATTTCTGTCATCGACAGAAATATTTTTTCATTGGTTTGTATGTGTACGATGAAATCAATGTTTACAGACACTTACTGACAAAAATCTAATCCTTTCAAAGCCTACTTATATTTGACAAGAGCATTTATCAAGATTTTTTTTCAGAATAAAAGAGCTATGTGCTGCAATCCTTAAATAGGAACAACTAAGGTCAAATTGCCTTTCTTGCAATACCACTGAAGTCAATGGCAATTTTGCTTGTTTTAAAATTATAGGATTAGGCCCTAATTTTGTAAATCGTATTTGTCAGTTTTCCTCTGCCTCCAAACCCCTTTTGCTCCTACATAAATGCTTTAATCATTACATAAACGCTCTAAATTCTGACACAGACAAAAGCCAGATCAAAGTCAGTGGAAGTTTTACCTGTTTGAGGACTTCTTGATTGTGTTCATTATGCTCACTTTCAAGTTAAGTTACTAATACGCAGGAAGTATGTATATATTGTTTAAAACATATCTGTCTCTTCCTACCAATGTTTGTCTGTTTTCATTTACCATAGCTTTCAAACCTTTCAGAAAAGTAGGAACAGAGCCATTGATGAATGTCCTAAAAGCCAGATTCTGCAGCTGTGCAAATGACACATTGTGGTCAACCATCTCAAAGGCTGCCGCTAGATCTAACAACATCAGTGACACTTGACTTTTTTCCATTGCCTGGAGATCAATCAATGATATTAATATGATATATATTTTATCTCCAACCATAGCAATACCTGCTACCAGATAGACAAAGATCCAGGAAGAGTGTTACAGATGAATCCAGAACTGTCTTGACATGTCCTACTTAACATCCTTTCCAAAAAAGGAAGGTGTGAGGCAGTGCAGTAATCGGGGAGGCCAACAACATTTAATTATGGCTGTATAAGCAATACGCTAACCACCCATTGGTTAAATTGAGACCTAGCCCTCTGGGAGAGAAGCAACAACAATATCTGTCAGTAATGGATCTCCTGATTGGTTCTCACCAATCATAAAATGCATGGACCCATAGCAGCCTATACCTGTGTAGGTGAAATAATATCAATGCATTTGTTACATTTGTAGCCTCTGCTCTGATGGAAACAGGCAAACTGGTCTGGATTTGATCAATGTTATTCAGAAAGCACGTCCAAAATGCCTCACAGTCCGATATGCTAGTCTACTACCAAGCACAAATTACCAGGACTCTTGTTTGTCTTCCAGTTTCTTTAATCAATATGATAAATTCCCCTTATGTTAATAATAAAAAAAACAAACCAAATAAACACACACCACATCTATACACTCACCAATGCAAATCAATCCAGAAGAATCCAGTTTACTGCCAGGTGAACACTCACAATTGAAAGAACCAAGATTGTTCCTGCAGGCACCGTTGACACATGGGCTGATTTCACATTCATTTATATCTATAATCCAGAAGGAAAAGGTACCGTTAGGACAACCATGCATTTCTGGAAAATATTGTGCTGTATAAATGAAGCCATGAACCACGATATGCCAGAATGTCTAGTAAATTTGGCTTATTTATTCATTTATTTATTTTAGATGAGGTACAGAGTCTGCTGGGGCAAGCACTGTATATGCATGTGCATGTGTAAAGAAGTATTTGCATATTTCGTAAGTGTTAATTAAATGATCCTTTCTTACAAGAACAGAGACTTGCACGAACTTGGACTAAAACATTTTCAAGAATAATTTATAATTGTTCTGTGAGAAATCAAAATCCTTTTTCCATGGAAAGCAATGCATTCCCCGCCACAACACGCTGTGCACAAACAAAGGCCTTATTGTTTCTGTCATGTAGGCTCCATGAGGCTTTGGAAGAATTAAGAAAACCTTGTCAGAAACAGTATTACAATGCTGGCTGCAATTCCATAGTCTTGGAAAGTGCTCAAGAAAGAAGACTGAAATTGTAATACTCTAAATAGTATTCTTCTCCAGCTACTCTCCTTCTCACTTTCACCCACTTTTTTTTAAAAGTCATCCACATGTAAGAATAAGACCCCTGCTGTTAGCATTAGCCTTTTTAAAAAAGTGAAAATAATTTTTAAATAAAAAAAAAACCCTCCAGCAAATTCTTCCTAACAAGAACCAAGTTTGTCTTTTTGCAATTCACCAATTTTGTTTTAGATTTGGATTCTAATCAAATCAGACATTGTAATCCTAACAGTTCCCGTCATGGGTCAAGAATGGAACAGTTTGAGTGCATGCTTATAATCTCAGATAGTGACACACAAATACTGCCAAGCCCATAAACCTAAACCAGCCTGAAACAAATTAATTAAAAGTTAAATAAAGGACCTAGGTAAGTATTGGAAAGTTTTGGAAATGGCTGATATTCAAGGGAAAACAAACTATTTCACTTATTTAATAGAAGTAGTACAGAAGGTTCCATTTTCTATTTGGTGTAGTATGCCATCTCAAGTCTTCATTTCTCTACATGTTTATCTCTTCATGGACTTTTGAGGTCATAAGAACAACAATTAATTTAAACTATTCACTGAATCACTTGTGTTATTAAAATGATGGAGCACATCTAGAAATCTGAAACCTTTAGGAAACTGATTTCTCTCTTTATTCCGTCAAAATGTACCGTACTTAGAGACAAAACCCACTTACTTTACTTAATGGGGCTGTTCAACTAAATAAAGTGATCAAGACTTGGCCCTTGATATGAATTGTTTTTGAATAGTGACAATGCTTTATGCTAGTGTACAGAGCCACTGCTTTTGAAAATAAATTCAATATTCTTGTTCCCACTTAACTAGCAGGAACAAGGAATTTGGTGAAGGCAGATCACAGAGTGATACTGGAGATCTCTTAAATATTCATCACCTGCTAAATGATTCTCAGCCTACAACTAACTTCGGAGAACCTACATGTAATGAATTTCTGCAAACCTTGTAGTCTGCACCCTTCACTTCAGGTCCCTATCCCAGTCTCCCTTTCCTTTTTGCCAACACCAGACCCAGTTTATATTCCTCACACCCCGGCTTCTTGTCCCAGTCTATTCTTCCTGCTCCTACTACCCTTTTCCCATGTCCCTCAGTTTTGATTCTTGTCCCCTCTGTATTAGAAGTGTGCAGCTTGTTTCATGATTCCTGGGCACAGCAAGGACAATATTGAGAGCACAAAAGATATAGGATCTCTGCTGTCAGTTCAGATACAAAGACCTAGCCTGCTCATCGTAGCCCTAAGCTGCAACAGCAGGGAAAGTCCTTCTCTCAACCCTGGACTGGGGAATGTTCAGTACTGACAGAATCTTGGGAATTTAGGTGCTAAAATCTAAGAAATCTATATTGCGTATGTGTGAACTGAGATTTTTCTACCATTTATAACTTGTCCAGATTTTCACAGAGATAGCTAAAGGCAAAGTACTAGCATAAAGGCCACCTGTTTGCCAATTTTTGAGTTCCTTTTCTAAACAGTGGTCTTCAAAGTGGGGCATGCACACCCCCGGGGGTGCGCAAGACCCCGGCACCATTGCCGATCCCTCCCGGGAGACTGCCAAACTCGGCAGCGGTCTATTTTTGTACCGCCGAAAAGCTGTCGCAGAAAGCGGGAGCTTTCTGTTCGGCGGCATTTCAGCGGACATATCCTGGGGGGCCATGAGCCGTCCCCGCACTGCGGAAAGGGGCCACAGCCAAAAAACTTTGAGGACCGCTGTTCTAAACCACCAGAGTGGTAGAGCTTTTCAAAAATGATTACTAGGATTTTTTAACATGAGCAAAACAACATTCTCCTTTAGCTTAATCCTCAGAAACAGCTAAACTGTTTTGTCTGAAATTTTACAAGAAGATTCAGCCTAAGGCAGACACACAGCATGAAACGTTTCAGCCCAAATGTTTAAAAGTATGGCAAAAGTTATAAAGCAACTGAAAACAGCCGCACATATAACACACCCATACATGCACGTGCGCACACATACACACACACACACACTCTAAGTGCCTGAATTTCTTTTAAAAAGACATTCTGCTAACCAAATAGATCATCATCAGTCCAATCACACTTAATATATCAGTGTTAAAAACATAAAAAGTTTGAAATGTTTTGGTTAAAGAGATACCATCAACTTGCAATGTAATCATTTTAAAATGAAATAAAAAAACTACACCTATCTCTAAATCTCCATGAAGCTGTGATTCTTCAACTATATTTTCCATTAAAAATATTTTTCTCTCCCAATTTTCTGTGTGAAGACCCACACAAACAAAAAAGGAAAGTGATTAAGACCCTGATCTACTAAACACAAACCTACCCAACCCAAATTTTTGTTTACTTTGTGCATTTGACACAGTTTGGCTCCAATTCAGCAAATCACTTAAGCACATGCTTAACTTCCACTGAAGTCAACAGGATCACACATTTCAGAAGTTAATCACATATACAATTGTTTGCGTAACAAATTGATAGCCTAAATGATCATCCAGGGGTAAAATTACAAAGGCCCCCTTTCAGCAAGGCACTCAAAGGTGCAAAACTCCATCTTCAGTGCTTTGCTGAACTGAGACCAATGAGTGTCATAGAGGCACAAAGTAAACAAGAAATAATGTTTTTCCCCATTTGTTGTAATAATCTTAGGCCATGGTTACACTGGCACTTTATAGCGCTATAAAGCCCCTACGAGCGCTATAACCTACTCTCCGTCCACACTGGCAAGGCACTAATAGCGCTATAACCGCGGAGTTATAGCGCTATTATAAATCCACCTCCTCATGGGGAATAAGGGCTGTAGCGCACCTGCTGTAGCGCTACAGGAAGAATGTGGACACCCACTGCGTATTAATTGGCCTCCAGCCTGTCCCATAATTCCCGTTCGAGCCACTCTGGTCATCACTTGCAAACTCTTTTGTCCTGTCCTCAGGTGACCACACGTCAGACCCGCCCTTTAAAGTTCCAGGGAAATTTGAAAATCCCCTTCCTGTTTGCTCCAGCCAAGCGTGGCGTACTCTCAGGGAACCCTTGCAAGTGATCATTCTCATTGATCAGATTGATTGCGTGGCGTGGTCTCAGGGAATCCTTGCAGGTGATCATTCTCATTGATCTGATTGATTGCGTGGCGTGGTCTCAGGGAATTGTTGCAGGTGATCATTCAGATTGATCATCATGACTCCACGTGCCATGCCTCCTCGCAATAGGCGATCCCCAGCATGGAGCAATAGTGAGGTGCTGGACCTCATCAGCTGCTGGGGGGAAGAGGCTGTTCAGTCTCAGCTGCGGTCTAGCCGCAGGAATTTTGACACCTATGGGCAGATATCACGGGCCTTGGCAGAAAGAGGCCATGAGCGGGACACTCTGCAGTGCCGTGTTAAGGTAAAGGAGCTTAGGAATGCGTATCGCAAAGCCCGCGAGGCAAACGGCCGCTCTGGGGCAGCCCCGGTGACTTGCAGATTTTATAAGGAGCTGCACGCGATACTTGGTGGTGATCCCACGGTCACTCCATCGACCACCATAGACACTTCCCAGCCCACCAGTGAAGGGGGGCGGGGTGAGGAGGAGGACGAAGAGCAGGAGGATGAAGAAGAGGAGGAGGATGAGGACGAGGCAGCAGCGATCCAGAGCACGGAGGAGTCCCTGGACGCATGCAGCCAGGAGCTCTTCTCAACCCAGGAGGGCAGCCAGCCACAGCGTCCGGCGGTTGCAGGGGCCAGCTCAGCAGCGGATTGCGGAGGTAAAGCTGCTTTTCTATGGGGAAGGCTGGCAGCTTGGGGTGGAAAGGGATGAGGGGGGCATTCCACCTGGTGCTCTGTTCAAGCCAGGAGGAGGGCAGGGGGGCATGCGGCCAGGAGCTCTCCTCTAAAGCCAGGAGGAGGGCGGACAGCCACAGCGTCCGGCAGTTGCAGGGGCCAGCTCAGCAGTGCATTGCGGTGGTAAAGCTGCTTTTCTATGGGGAAGGCAGGCAGCTTGGGGTGGAAGGGGATGCTTGCCTACATGTGGAATAGTGCATTGATGTAGTCTATCACCTCGCGGTAGTCATCATCAGTAATCTCTTCAAAGGTCTCAAAAAGAGCACTTGCAATGCGCCTGCGCAGGTTTCCCGGGAGAGCCAGCGTGGTCCTCGTCCCGGTCACGGTCACTAGTCCCTGCCACTGTGCTACAATGGGTGGGGGGAGCATTGCTGCACATAGGCACGCTGCTTATGGCCCTGGGCGGAAGCCGCATCTTAATAAAATCCCTTCCCTTTGCTCCTCAGTGACTCGAAGCAACGAGATATCTTCCAGGACAAACACCTACGGAGAATGTTGGAACAGTGTTCAGAGTAGGGCTCCTGCCACTTCCCAGCACTCCACCCCCCCCGCCCCCCGCCACAGCTTTTCAGGGCAGGGAAGAAATCCTTCCCCCTGCCTGCTGCTCACACTGTGGCTCCTGCAACGTACCGGCACTCCCCACCCCCTCCCCCGCCACAGCTTCTCAGGGCAGGGAAAAAATCATTTCCCTTGCCTCTGGAGTCCACTCACCATGGCAGGGGCTCCGTTGCTGTATCTGTGCTGTCTGCGGGACAGGCAAACGGGGAATGCGGGGGAATGATAGGCATGTCTGCTCTTTACAAGGGAACCACTGTGAAATGTATCTTTTTATTTTAGAAGGGTCGTCCTTCACCCCTTCGCCATCGCTCTTATCAACAGCTGAGAGGCTGAGGCGACTGAGGAAGCGGCCACGAAGGAGCAAAGAGGATCTTGTACAGCAAGTAATGCAACAGGCTGTAACGGAGAATCGAGTTGCACAGAGGTGGAGGGAGAATGAGAGCAAGTTGAGGGAGAAGGCGCGGAAGGAGAACGCGATTCACCGCCGGAAAAGCACCGACAAGCTGCTCTCATTACTGCAGCTTCAATTGCAGACTATGCAGCGGCTTGTCATCCTTCAGGAGCAGAAGCTCCGCACCCACCACCCCAATTATCGTTTGCCCCAACTCCCTTCCCCTTCCTTGCCTCTGTACCCTCCAGGCCAGTATCATCAGCCAAATGGTTATCACCATCCACAGCTGCCTCCAACCCCTCTGTCTTCACCGGACAACCCCCAGACCCCAGACCATTATCCACTGCAGTCTACCCCTAATAACATGCCTTACTGGCCACCGCAAATGGGGTTCAGGGGACATGGCCAGTTTGAGGGCACTGGAGACTCAGAGACCCGGACATACTCCGATCTCTGACTGACCCCACGACACCCCCATTGCACCTCCCCTGCCTTCCCCCTCACATGCATCACAATATTTTCTTTCAGCAACCGAAGTACCTGTTCAATAAATGAATTGTCTTCTTAATAAATGGGTTTTTTTTATTAAGTGTACATACATTATTACAGGCTACAGAAAAGCAAATGCCTGTTCCTGTTAAAAGAATGCTCCCTCCCTCCCTCCCTCCCTCCATCTGCACCTCACTTCAGAACTGGCTTTCAGCCTCAAAATGCTCCCTCAAGGCTTCCCTGATCCTAACAGCCTCGCGCTGGTCCCCTCCATGAACCCTGCTCTCTGGCTGGGCATATGTGGCCTCCAGGCGTTGAACCTCAGAGGACCATGCCTGAGTGAAGCCTTCGCCCTTCTGCTCACAAAGATTATGTAGGGCACAGCATGCGGAAATAACCGCGGAGATACTACCCTCGGCCAAATCTAGCCTCCCATAAAGACAATGCCAGCGCGCCTTCAGCCGCCCAAAAGCACACTCCACAGTCATTCGACAACGGCTAAGCCTGTAGTTGAACCTTTCCTGACTGCTGTCCAGGCTCCCTGTGTATGGTTTCATGAGCCAGGGCATTAAAGGGTAAGCAGGGTCACCAAGAATCACTATGGGCATTTCCACTTCCCCCACGGGGATCCTCTGGTCTGGGAAAAAAGTCCCGGCTTGCAGCTTCATGAACAGGCCGGTGTTGCGGAAGATGCGTGCGTCATGCACCTTTCCAGACCAGCCAGCGTTAATGTCAGTAAAACGCCCACGGTGATCCACAAGCGCCTGGAGAACCATGGAGAAGTACCCCTTTCGGTTAACGTACTCCTCAGCTAGGTGGGCGGGCGCGAGAATGGGTATATGGGTCCCATCTATCGCCCCACCACAGTTAGGGAAACCCATTTCTTCAAAGCCAGCCACGATGTCATGCACGTTATCCAGAGTCATGATTTTTCGTAGCAGGATGCGATTGATGGCCCTGCACACTTGCATCAGCACAACTCCAACGGTCGACTTTCCAACCCCAAACTGGTTGGCCACCGATCGGTAGCTGTCTGGGGTAGCCAGCTTCCAGATCGCGATAGCCACCCGCTTCTCCACCGGGAGGGCAGCTCTCAGTCTGGTGTCCTTGCGCCGCAGGGCAGGGGCGAGTTCAGCACACAGTCCCATGAAAGTGGCTTTTCTCATTCGAAAGTTTTGCAGCCACTGCTCATCGTCCCAGACTTGCATGACGATGCGATCCCACCACTCTGTGCTCGTTTCCCGTGCCCAGAAGCGGCGTTCAACAGCCGTGAGCATGTCCGTTAATGAGACAAGCAGCTTTGTGTCGAATGCATTCACCGCTTCGATCTCGTCTTCAGAATCATCACTGTCATCCTGCATGTCAAGGAATAACTCCACTGCACACAGAGATGTGCTGGCGACAGTCGTCAGCATGTCCCTCAGCAGTTCTGGATTCATTGCAGCACTCGACAATGGAAGACGGAGCGTGCCTTGCTGAAACCCTTGAAAGATGGCGCCGGAGGTGGAAGGAAACACAGGGATTGCTGGGATATGCCAAAAAGCATCATGGGTAGTTCAAACAGGATATAGAATGCCCCGCAAGTGACGCCCCCCCTACCACAAGCCATTGCGCCAGATCAGGAAGAGGTGTACTGTGGGATACCTGCCCTAATGCGCTGCTCTTAATGCCGTATTAACTGCCGCAAATGTGGCCATGCTATAGCGCTGGAGCAGCTCAGTGTGGACATACAATAGCGCTATTATTATTGCTGTATAAGGCGAGCGCTATAAGCAATAGCGCTATAATTTTGTAAGTGTAACCATACCCTTAGCTGTTAATTGTAATAATAAGATATTTTCAGACAAATGTGACTCTAAATTGATAATATTCTTTTAATTTTTAAAATGCAAAGCAAGCATCTGTGAAAATATTTATCATTTTTAAACAAATATTTTTCCTCAAGTGTAGTGTATATATTATGTCACAGAACCAAAACTGAAACAATCCACTGCACATTCCTCAAAATAAACTTCAAAGCACGTCTGGTTTATATTTATAGAAACACAATCTAAACCACAGAGCTTGTTTTAAAAATTTCTACTTTCACATACTCTCAAGACACAAACAAACACACACATCCAACAACAAACAACTTGCAAAGTTTTCCTAACTCGGTTATGAATAGAAAACAATACAGGCTTTAATGTTTCATTATGGTTATTGCTGAAAGTTATATTAATTAAAACTATATTGTTGAACAGTATGCATCTAAGTAATGTAAAAGCATGACACAAAGTTACTATTGAGAGCAAAACTTTATAGTTAGTAAGGTAAATTGAATTCTCTGAAAACAGAATGTGGAAGGAGGAAAAAAAAAAAAGAGTGAGATGAATTTATTCCTCAAACTGCCAAGCCACTCAATGTTTATAAAATCTGTTACACTTTTTCTGTTTCATAGACAGTTTTATGCCAAACCATTACTGGATCATTTTTGCCTGATCAGCTAAATCTAAACTTCCGCCTAATTATGGGATTTTAGATGGATTCAACAGATCATTCATAAAGCATATGTGTATAATTTAATATGTACACAAACATATTAACAATAACTGACAAGACACTTCAGCTCCTGCTGTAGACAAAATATATTTTAGGATGTCTGGATTAAAATAATTACGTTCAAAAGGAAAACTTTCCCAAAAGTTCAGGTTTAATATAAACCTGAAGTTTTGGGTAATGAGGTACCACGTCAGTTTCATCAAGTGGGGAAGTAGATAGAAATATCCTTAATATTCTGGATTTATTAGATTCCAAATAAATAGCATTACTGATCATCACAAAATTACCATATTCATTTTAAAATAATACATATTGAACAGCAGTAGTCAATACTATAAGGTCAAATGTGCCCTTCCAACCAAAGATTGTTTACTGTGGAGAGCAGTGCAGAAGTAGTAACGGGTGTCAGTCGTCTCACTGAGACACAAAACTTCATTGCACATGGGCAACACACCCACTCAATCACAACTGCTCTCTGTAACAGGGCGTGCTACCCTCAAGCAGCCAACCAGCTCTGGTGACTGATCTGAAAGGGGTGGATGGGCCACAACCCTAGCTTCTCCTGGCTCCTTTTGGTGTAACAAACAGAGTTAGCTCCATTTAGTCTTGGTACTCAGGGAAGCACAAATACTGTAACAATAGCCAGCCCTATCAGAATATATTGCTTGCTTATGAATGTGTAGAAGTTTTCTTACGAACATTTGAAGAAGTTGCTGTAGGTAAACAACAGGAGTTTTGTTTATTCATTAGAATCTCCAGAGCAAAAATATTACCTATGATCTGTAATCACTTTGAAGAATTTTGAATGATCATTCAATTTTTATTTCAGTGTCATAGTACAAGTATATTTTAATCTACATAACAATCCACTAACTGGGTAATAATTTTGACTGCACACTTCCCCTCCCCTGCCCATCATTGCTTGCTGTAGTTATGAAATATCTCTGTATACCCTAAGTACCTGTTATAATGAAATGTTATACCAGGAATTATAGTCAGAAGCACTGTGCTGCATAAGTTTAAATAAATCAAACTTGCTCACTATTTATATTTTTAATATTTGATGCAGGCTGGCTAACCTGATCATTAATTTAGTTAATGCACCTTTTAAACTTAGATAAAAGTTAAAAGTGGCCTCTCTTTAGAATTATGAGTTGAATTTTCTTGATGAGCGGAAATGACTATCAGGCTTCTATTGACATCTCCTTGCATGCTTCCCTGAAAATCCAACCCTATCACAATTTTATACAGTGACACCTAGACCATAGGCCTAGTTTTGTTTTGAATTAGTACGTTAATTTGTCTGGTTATGTTCTCAAACTGAAACCAAAACTGGATGAAGATGTCCTTTATAATTAGATTTTAATAATTTCAGTACAGTTGTTTATGTTCTGGTATCTTCTTCAACACATTAGCAAATTTATGCTCAGTGTTAAGCTTTAAAGGTAAATATCAAGATGAACAGGCAAACGTAACATCTCACTTGGTAATATAATGTCCGTCTGCAGCAAAGTCAAGACACTAGCATATGAAGCACAGAGAGAATCACTCTCACTGCTAAAACTATTTTAAAAAAATATGAAAGCTTAAACTCTCAAGAATAAATTTTAACTAAATTCTGTGTATAGTATTATAAGACAGCACAGTGATGAGTACAGTATAAATCCCTGGATATATGACTGATAGGAAAATACTATTCTGAAAAGAGTGCAGATGGATCTTTAACACACAATGAGAGCAGACAAAACCTCAGTTTTTAATGGCTGCATGGAACACAATTCCCTTTGAATGGAAAAGGACTGAGCTGACTCTGCCAGAACTGAACTACTGGTTCATGAGATTCTAAGTATTCCAAAGCTAAAGCCTTCAACTTGCAAAAGGGTAATTCACAGTGAAAAATCCCTTACTGTGATCATATTGAATAACATAATTCAAGTGGCCAACCCAAAAACAACACTGAAAGTTATCAAAATTCCACTCTTCCTGGTAGCATTATGCATTTCTGTTCACAATAAAACAGAAATTAACACCACTGCTCCAACTTCATTTATCAGCCTAAACAATCCCTGCCCCCATAAAATTGATTTTGGATGCAAAAAATTCTCACTAGCTTCCATTAGGTATATTCTTAATTGATGTGATATTTGTATCATTCAAGGCAGACAGCAATAATTTTAAAAATATACTTATTTTGCAGCAACAAAACTACTATATTAATAGTCAGTAAGGTACAGATCCAGGATCCACTTAATACAATAGAAATACAGCTATTGACATCAATAGTACCAGGATTTAGCCCTACATGATATTCCCTTGTTCAATGTCACAGGCAGATGAGGAAGACTGGACTTCTGGAACCAAAACAAACATTTATCAAGGCCACAAACCAGAGATCTGCACTCACAGAATGCTCAAGAGATAAATGTACATTTTCTTTAATTTTCTCTTCAAAGTATTCTAACAAAACATACTGTCATGTAGAAAATGACTGAATTTTCTTCAGTATAGCCAGTTCATTCTCCATCATTTTAAGATAATTCCACTGAGAATAATGGCAAGATGCATCTTTTGATTTATACCATAATATAAGATCTTTTCTTCCCTTCATTGTTTTGTATTACCATGAGTGTTCTCTGCTCATCTCGTAAACTACAATACTATAATATCACTGATTAGAGGAACACTGTCCAGATGGCTCCCATGGCAGCATTTTTACCTTCACATGTGTCAGTCTCAGTGCTGAATACATAACCCTTTGGGCATGTACAGCTGTAGCTTCCAGGTGTGTTTCGACACAGGCCATTGTCACACAGAAGTCTGTTCACTGAACATTCATCAATGTCTGGAAAAGATCAGGCAGACACATTAATGAACAAGTCTGCCTTCCTTTTTTCCAATTATTGTTAGTTTAATTGGACTCTCAGCAGCAGTCGTGTCTCTGACATTCAGTTTTCGTTATCTGTATCTGAACAAGGAGAAATGCCAATACTTGGTTTCGAGAAGTTAATTAACTTTCATATTCCTCTTACCATATATTCTCTGTTACAATTAAGAATTTTCACCACTATTTGTAAATATCTATCAGTTTTTCAGTAAAGCATAGCTTTATGTTCTCAGCATGTCCTCCATTAGAACACGGCGACCTTGGGATAGTTGTCCGTTTATAAATACCCATGATTATTGCCCTCAGATTTGTATGTTTGGCAGCCAGCAATGATGTTAAACACGCTTTTAACAAAAATTCATTAAGAGTTTCATCACTGTGCTAATCCTTTTTTTCTGTGCAAATATTTGCTATCAGAGAAGGTACAGAAGGAAACACCGACACTAATACCCAGATATAAAAATACCCTGCTATACTCCAGCTGATCACACACTGAAATATTGCAACCATGAGTGTCTCATGAGTGTATATATTTCTACCTATCTACTGACTGATAGCAGATATACTACCACAAACTAACAGTAAAGCTGAAAAGCCAAGCACTGAAAAATCCGGAAAACCCAAAAGTTAATGTTGCTCCTTAACATTTGCAAATCTTCTATAACATACATTAACAAACAATATTACTATAAACTGCTTATGCTTAACAATGAAAACAAAAATATAAAATCTTATTTTTAAAAGTTATTGTGTGATACCCATTACTGTAGTATTTTAGCACCTCACAAACCTTTTATCCTCCCAATTTTCCAGTGAAGAAAGTGCTATTGTCCCCATTATACAGAACAGGATGTAAGAGAAATTAAGGGCTTAATCTAATTTCATTCAAAACCAATAAGATGATTCCAAGATAGTTCAGTGGACATTAGATTGGACCATAAGTGAGTTGCCAAAGGTCACACACGAATTCTGTGTCAGAGCTGAGAAATTAATCCAGCATTTCTGAGTTCCAGTTCAATGCTTTAACAAGACCATCATTCCTCTCATACAACAAATGTGCAATTTAAAATTGTAGGAACCTCTCCTGAATGTACAGACTGAAAGGGATAGATTTTCTAAAGAGATTTAGTGCTCCTTCATTGTAGCTAATGGTAATAGCCACTTCTCTCACACACTAGAGGCCCTGTCCTGTTTCCACTAAAATCAACATGAGTTTAATCGTTAATAATTAATTAATATTCAAATAACTTACCAACACAGTTCCTTCCAGAGGGATCAGGTTCATAGCCATTGTTACAATTACAACGATAGCTACCACGTAGGTTTTCACAAATTCCATTGGAGCAAATATCAGGATCCAATGCACACTCATTAATATCTGTAACAATATAATAGAGAAAATTAATGCAGCTATATTAAACATTTAATGCTGTGAAACATCTTATCTTGGAATAGTTGCACACAGAGAAATGTCTCTAACTCAAAATATCTATTTTTTAAGTGCAGTGAGTATGGATTCAGGGCCAAAGAGCCATTCTTTGCACATTTCATCTCATAGGATCCAGGAATTTTCCACATTAATAAAACAAAAAATTATTCTTTCTATATGTTGATTCCTGTGATTTATAGAAATCCATTCAGAAACACTTTAAACAACAATAAGGATGCTGAGCCTGTTTGTGATCTCACTTAAACCTCTTTTACACTGATGCTACTTCACTTATTTCCCTGATTTACTTGGATTGATTAACAATGATGCATCTGAGATCAGTATCTGTCCTGCAAATTTACGTGTACAGAGATACATACTTAGACAAACACTTTGTTAACCTTGCATTAAAGATTTTAAGATGTCCAAAGCTTTCATAAGAAAATGTAAATCAGTGCAATCTTGTCTACTTTAGGGTCTCATCCTGCTCCCACTGAAGTGATGAGGGTTTTACTACTGACTTGAACTGTTCCCATCCTCATCCTTTCAAGGAACCTTTGATTTATTTTAATATTGTACCATATTAAAAACAACACATCATATCTTGAAAAAACCTTTAGCCACTTGTATCTTAAGAAAAATCCAAATGCTGAATTCATACTTTTGAATATTTGTTTTACTTTCACTATTTTTCATGTCTCATATATGTAAGAAAAAAATGCAACATTACCTCGTCCATCCACAGTAATGCCTACTCCACTGCTACACAGGCCATGGAATTCAGCTACTCAATTGAAACAAAAGTTGTTTTAAAAAATGTTAGTTCTAAACCTCCAAGTATATACTTGAATGAAAATGCTGACATCATAAATGTAACACTAAAAGGAAAACTATGGTATTATCCTCTCAAGAGTACCATTTCCTTGAGTTAATACCTACAACAGTAACATCACACATGATGCTAATTGACAGCTTCACAATAGGCATTGTCAACCCAGAAATCAATACGCACTGTTCTCTAAAATATGGTGGTATGAATACGGTTTTCAATGGGCATATGTGGCAAATAAACTACTTCTTCACGTTCTCTGCATTTTGCTGTTACTAAAGATGAGTAAACTAGTTCTTATTTAAAGAATGGTTTGAACATCAACACTATTACCAAACTGAATAGTGACTGTACTTTACATTGGACTGATTTGGTTAGGGAATCTACAGCTCCTTGTCTAACGCCTGTAAGGTACTTTTTCTCCTGTCAACATAACATCTTCTGGCTCACCCTATGCTTAAAGATAATTATGAGTCTCAGCTTATCTACCTAGACGTTGGTGTCTACACCCTAAATTCTCACAAAGTCTGGACAGCACTGCATGGAAGAACATAAACAAACATTATTCTTTTATTCGCATAAACAAACATTCTTCTTTTGTACAAATGTATATTACCTTGAAAATAAATGCTATGAATCTGCTTTGAATCAGACTTATTAGTCTATGTTACCTATGTGATCAGAAAAATTATGCAACTTTACCTGAGTTCTTGGTAGGACATGGGTGACATGGCTCTCCAAAGCCATAATCTGGATTGGCACAGCAACATTCAGATTTTGTCACTGCCCCAGGGAAAGGGCGGACACACACTCCTTTTTTGATTCCTCCATAGCATGTGCTGCGCATGTGAGTATCTAAGAAAGGGGAGGCAGAGAAATAATTATGTTTTCTTAGACTAGGAAGGATATGAATGAATACTCTTTCAACAAGAACCTGAGTTCAGAATCTTATCCAATGAAAGGGATACATTTTGTCCTGTATGCAAGATCGTTCACTTGGAAACCACTGAAAAAGTCAAGTGACTGCATAGAAGAACAGAATTTGGCTCTAAATAGTTATCTGAACGTTCCATTTCTAATAATGAATGTTCCCATCTGTGGCGTATGCTCTTTCCAAACTCACCCGTCACTTGGAGAATGATTTTGCATGCTTATGTTTAATAGTAAAGTAACTTATTCCATGAAAAGTCCCAATGAACTCAGTGATGCTACTTATGAAGCAAGATAGTACTCAATGTAAGGGTAGCAGAAAGGAGCCTTTCGATTAAGTTCTTTGATGCACTTTTCTGCAAAATGCTTTTGACATTGTGAGTACTATTAACGTAAAATAAAATAAGCCCCATGTAATGTGGTAACTTTCAGATTACAAATACTTTTCTGGGGGCTAGAATGTCTGAATAATATTATTCATATCATTCAATGAATCACATAGCATAGGTCAGATGGAAAGCTCCTGTGTCTGATCCTGGAATACAGTAGATTTCTAAACACCATACAGGCGCCTTGAAATTCTATCCAGAGGATTATGTATGAATAAAATTTTTGTTACACACTATTTGAAATAACGTATTTTATGTCTGAAACAGTTATATTGTTTTTTTGTAAAACCAAAATTCCCAAATGTGTCATGAATCTGCCTCATGATTTCTTGGCATCTTAAGGGCATTTCCTTTTGAAACTGTAATATATATGGTATATCTTTAAGAGGCACTATGGATGACCCAGCTGTATGGTTCTATGAATGAGATGGACAAATGTGCGTGTGGCTCTTGCAATGTTGTGCTGATTTGTGCATAGGTTGAAAAATGGCAGTTGGGCCAAGGAATCCCCCATCTCTGCAGCCTCCCTCATAAACCCAATGAAATTACTGCATGCAAATCAACTGAAGAGTTAGAGTAGTGATTAGTTGAGTTACTTCTGCTATCACAATTGTCTAGAATTCTTGGTGTGACATAGATAGTGGCCCTTCTGTAGCTGTCACACAGGTGTAATTCATAAAATCAAAAGAGCCAACAACTTAAAAACTGGATGGCAACAGATTGCAAATCCCAGCAATGACAGGATCTGGGGATATTCTAAACAAAAAAAGCTCTCAACCATGCACGTAGCTGTTTATATTACTTCACACTGACTCAACAGACTTCAGTGGGCTTCAGAGTGACACAGAGTGGCAATTCCGGAATCTTATCATAAATAGCAGCAGTCCATCTTGAAAGCTCCAAAGCCGCTCAGTTATTGTGTGGCAGGGTACAGCATCACAAGTGGCTAGAAAAATGCAATTCTCGAGTAACAGTCTTTGCCACAGATAGTACAGATTCAAGCTCAGAGAGATGAAGCCAGGGCACTAGTAGCACTTGAGGCCTGTTGTGCTTTCCTCTTTGCTCTCTTCACTTTCTTCTTTCTGTTCCCTCTAAGCTGTGCGCGTGTGCGCACACACATAGATCCTAAACCCCGCACACACAGCAAAACATCACATGCACAAAAATTTGCACAGAAGAAATTTTTCGTGTACACACAGCCTGTCAAAAATTAGAGGGAACACTGCTCTCAACACCTTTTTTCAGCTTCTTTAACTCCCTGTTGCAGCACAGTCCTCCAGTGTAACCTGTTGATAAGTGCATCTTTGCAGCTTGATGCTGAAAGTTTTCAAATTCCTTTTGCAAAATGTCCTTGAACCTGAGTCTAGGTTGGCCTAATAGCCTTGGAGCATCTGCAAGTTCTCCATCAAGGAGATCTTTTGGACTGCAAGCATTCAATGCAGATTACCAAAACAGCAGAGATAGCTGTGTCTGAGAATGATGACTAGACTTGGCAATTTTACTTTCTCAAGTACTTCGGTACCATGAACTTATGTTTCCCACTTCATATTTAGAATACGGTGAAAACAGCAGGTATGGAAGATTTTTAGCCTTTGCTCAAGCCTGCTGGAGGCAGTCTATCATCATAGAGCAGTATGCTCAGAACACAAGTCTGGTAGACTTGGTGTTCTAGGCTAGTTTCCTGTAATCCCACCCAGGCTTGGTCAGCTAGCCAAATGTGGTGCCCGCCTTTCTGATGCTAGAATTAATCTTATTATCTATAGATAAGTTGTCCGATACAGTCAGTCTCAAAGAGCATAATTTGAGCACAATTTCTATCATGCTGCTATTAAAACTTCCGTCGCAGTTAAGTGACCTTGTGACTTAATCAATGTTTTCTTTAAACTGATGATTGGTCCAAATTCACCACAAGCTAGCACAACGCTATTACATAAGATTCCTCCTTCCTTCCTTCCTGAAGCAAAGAATCTCATTATATAGATATGTGCAGCTGTGTATGCTCACATGTGAAATATTGTGCTGAGCTGGCCTTAAAATTTGTAAAGCCCCAAACTGCTGGAACACTGTGGGTGGGAGATAAAGGAGAGCACAGAAAGGAGAGTGTTACTTGCCTTGCAGTAACTGAGGTTTTTCAGATGTGTCCCCCATGGGTGCTCCATTCCAGGTGACATTACTCTTGGCACCGCTAATCAGAGATCTTCGGTAACAGTGCCTGGTCAGGACGCAAGCGCTTAGCTGCTGTCTTGCGGTCTCGTTAGAGTCTGCCTGAGTGCACACGTCCCGCACCCCTCTCAGTTCCTTCTCCACTGTGGAGAAGTCAGAATAGTACTCCAAAGTAGAGGGGCGGAGGGCGGGGAGTGGAGCACCCACAGGGACACACATCTTGAAGAATCCCAGTTACTGCAAGTTGAGTAACTTTCTCTTCTTCTTCTTCTTCGAGTGCTGTCCCTGTGGGTGCTCCACTCCAGGTGAATGTGGAGCAGTACCCACTATGTCTGGTGGGACTTTGGAGTTGCAGCAGTGATGACTGTAGACAGTACTGTGTGGCTCACTATGGTATCTGCTGTGGTATCTTGCGTGATAACAATGTCTGGTAAATGTGTGTTCAGATATCCACGTGGCCCCCTTACAGATACCAGTAATAGGTACGTTATGGAGGAAGGCAACAGACATAGCATGAGTGGAATGAGTTCTGATGCCTTCGGGTGGTTGGGCATTCTGAATGTCGTAACAAGATCTGTTGCAGTCAGAGATCCAGTTGGAAAGGCATTGCTTAGAGATAGCCTCACTCTTCATCTCTCAGTAGTGGAGACAAATAGCCGTGGGGACTTACAAAATTATTTAGTACTGTCTAGATAAAAGGTGATTGCCCCTCTGACATCGAGGGTATGTAGAGTTGCTTCGTGTGGAGTCTCACAAGATTTGGGATAAAATGCAGAAAAGTATATTGGTCGGTTAAGGCGGAAGGTGGACACCACCTTAGGGAGAAATTTAGAATGGGGTCACAGGGTAACTATCTTTAGAGAAGATTGTGTAGGGAAGGTAGGCCATCAGGTCACTTATTTCCCCTACTCTCCTTGCTGATGTTATGACAACCAAGAAAGCTATCTTCATATTCATGTGGAAAAGAGATGAGGTAGCTAAGGGCTCGAAGGGACGTTTCATAAGACCACAAAGGACTAGGTTGAGATTCCAGGCAGCTGCTGATGGATAAATCTCAAGGTAGAGATTTTGCAGGCCTGCGAGAAAGCATTTTATTATGGGGTGGGCAAAGAGTGAATATCTGTCCAGCAAATCATGGAAGGTGGTGAAGGCTGCGAGGTGTACTCTGATGGAGCTGAGCGAGAGCCCATCATGTTTTAGTTTCAAAAAGTTGTCTAGGATATTAAGGAGGGTCACAGTTTGGGGTGTTAAGTGTTTATGGGAACACCATATGGAGAAGCGTTTCCACTTTTGCAGGTAAGTCTTACAAGTGGAGTCTCTTCTACTATGCAGGAGGACATACCAGACTTCCTCAGAACAGGTTAGTTGGTGGGTCTGGAACCATGAAGGAACCGCGCCATCAGGTGGAGTTTCTGGAGCTGCAGGTGAAGAATCCAGCCATTGTCCTGAGAAAGTGGATCTGGTCTGCCGGGGAGAGTCGATAGAGGATGGATGAATATGTGGAGCAGGTAAGGATACCATGTCTGTCTCGGCCAAGCCGGGGCAATAAGCATGACCTGGGTCTTATCATTTCTGATCTTGCGTAGAACCCTACGTATGCAGTCCTGAGTCCCCCTCAGGAGCAAAATAGATGGCATTTGTGATTCTGGGTTTTGGCAAAGAGGTCTATTGGCATGGTGCCCCAGTGGGAGAAGAGCTGTCTTAGTATCGTGGGATGTAATTCCCATTCGTGTTCCTTGGAGAAGTGACTGCTGAATGTGTC
The DNA here is from genome assembly GCA_007922305.1 of Dermatemys mawii. NCBI lineage: Eukaryota > Metazoa > Chordata > Testudines > Dermatemydidae > Dermatemys > Dermatemys mawii. The sequence continues at coordinate 3,321,016 of ML677339.1, forward strand.
GGCGGTAGTGTTGTGACATCCGGGTAGATATGAAGTGGTAATTTCTAAGTGGTGTTGTATGCACCAATTCCATAACCAGATGGCCTCCAGGCACAGGGAGTATGATTGGGCTCCCCTCTGTCTGTTGATGAAAAACATACACCCTATACTGTCCATTAGGACCCGGACAGATTTGTTCTTTATGAGGGGGAGAAAGTGAAGGCAGGTGTGCCTCACTGCTCTGAGAGATTTATGTGCAGACGCATCTCTGACAGGGAGAGCGATCCTGTGCCGTGTGACACTGACCCCCCAGGTGTGCTCCCCAGCCAATCAGGGAAGCATCCGTGGCGAGCATGAGTGCTGGGGAGCATTGCTGGAAGGGAAAACCCATGCAGAGGTTCTCTCAGAGTACATTCGCTACAGGAGTGCCCCAATTGTGAAAACTCTAATACTATAAGAATGGTGCTGGGAGTTTGTCGTCTCAGGCTGTTTGTGCTCAGTTCAGTACTTTATTGGAAATATTTATTAACATGATATAAGCAAATATCATGGCTGCAACATCAGTGAGCAGAATTCTTGCTTTTAATTCTTGGTTTAAACCTTAGCAAAGATTAAGTTAACTATAACAAAGTGCCTGCATTTATTAAAATATAGTACATATTTAGTATTCTCATTCACAAATAGAGAAAAGAAACATTCTGCTTTTCACATTAACTTCCTTCCACTCCCTGCACCATATAGATTTTCCTATTGGAGTTTCTAAACGGAGTTTGTAACTAAAGGGTTACAGACTGAGTTGGTACTTGGTGGATCACTGCAGTGGTTTTATTTTGGTAATCTCCCAGCTTCTGCAGAATTACAATTTTTGTTTTAAAATTAGAATATAATAATATAAAGTGCTTATCCTTTATGGTTGTAGAGATACTTTTCCAAATATTAACTGATGCAGTACAATCTTCCTGTGTCGGTAGACAGGCAGGTAGGAATAATGGGCTGCGTCTTTAGTACATGGAGCTAACATTAGTTTTAAGCCACCTTTGTGTTATCCCAATCCCCAGGGTCTAGATCAGCATCAGGACTGTTCTTAGTTGTGCAAGCTTATAAGGTGCTCTGTAGGACCATAATTCCAGCAGGGATCAGCAGAGATCAGAATGCTTCAGCCTTGACTCTTTATATCCCTTTATCCTTGATCTGGCTGAATAGTTCTAAGATTGCTGATAACTGCTATATTATTTATCTCAACTATATTTATCTTAAAAGTATAATTATGACCATTTAAATTTTGATGAAGTTAAATATTCTGCTGCTGATCATTTTAGCAGGAACATACAGTTATTCTGAGAGTGTGAGCAAGCCTTCGGTGAAGTACTGCCATGTTCTTCTTCCAATCTGATCCCTCAGTAATAGCATTTTTTTTTAAAAAAAAGTTATACTTTGGTAAATCATAATAAGAAGTCCTAATTGCTTTTCATTGAAGAAGTTTCACTTACCTACACAAACACGGCCATCAACCCCAACAGCCAGGCCCGGTGGACATTCACAACGAAAAGAACCTTCAGTATTGATGCAATGACCATTCATGCAAATTCCTGGTGTCTGGCACTCATCAATATCTGCCCAGAGGTAAATATACTTCTTTAACTTGCTGGTAAGAATACTGTGGGAGACTATCAAAAACTTTACTAAAATCAAGGAATAACATGTCCACTGCTTTCCCCTCATCCACAAAGCCAGTTATCTCATCATAGAAGGCAATTAGGTTAGTCAGGCATGACTTGCCCATGCTTACTGTTCCTGATCACTTTCCTCTCCTCAAATTGTTTCAAAATGTATTCACTAGATAGGAAAAAGTGGTATCAACCAAGTTTGTCCTCATGTGCTACCTCGCAATCGTACATACCAGTACAGTAACGCCCATTTGGAGCCAGGACAAATCCTGGTTTGCAGATACATTTGAAGCTACCATCCTCATTTATGCACATCCCATTTAAACACATGTTGGTGGTGGTGCACTCATCATGATCTGCAGAAACAGAGCACAGAAAATGACTTATACTCCTTTAGCCTTGAGGAAACAGAAGCAGCAAAACATCAGAGTTAAAATGTCATTTATCCTGAATACCGTATTTAAACAGAGAAGGCACGGCAGTAAATGGTGACTCCTCTTTCCTTAGGAGAAGGGACAACAAGGTTCAACTACTTTAAAGAATTCAAGGCTTGTTGCATCTGCATGTTTCTCATGACACTTTTTAATAGAAATAAAAATACCCATCTTCTTTAACAAGGCACAGTAGTAAAACTTAGGCTATGGATTTAAAGGGAGACATGATATTTCCTGAGAAAAACATATTGTCTGTGGATTGCATCACATATTACAGTCTGTTCTGCACTGTCAACGGAAATTGTATGGTCCACTCTGTACTAAACTTTGAGATTATCAGGAATTATCAGAAAATGAAACAATTTATGCTAAGCATTTAAATATGAAATAACCAGCAAGAAGTACAACCTTCTTCCTAGTCATTAACAAGAAATTATATAAATATATTAGAGCATCTAAATGCCTTTACATTAAATGCATTACTATTACTATTATTGCAGCAATGACTAAAACGTGCTAAACGCTGTACAAACTCCTACCCAGGCACAGCCCCCGCAGCCAGAGCTTAAAATCTAAAAATACGAAATTTACAGGTCAGAAACGTGAATAGGCCAATGCCCATTATGGGGATAAATTGTGACAAGCCTTTATGTTGGTGCAAATTAAGACAAGGGGAAAGCAGACAAGAAGCTTTACCTCTTGCACTACCCTTACAAATACCTATCACAATTGCAGGATTTTTGCTCAGGACAACACAGGGACTACTCTCTTGATATTCTTCCAGAAGTGAAGAGTAACCTAAGCGGGCCAAGTAGAGGTGTGGAGGAGGTGGGATCATGGTTTTGACCCTCCCTTCTCCTCCTACACCAGGCAGACCCACTCATACACTGGGTCATTCAGGGATAGCATAACCAGAGAGAAAGTATGAAAAACTGGGACAAGGGGTGGGCGTAATAGGAGCTTATATAAGAAAAAGACCCCCAAAATAGGGACTATCCCTATAGAAATGGGACATCTGGTCAACCTACTCTGGGAGAGACTGCACCCTGAGAACGACAATTCCTTCCTGAACTCCCTTTGGGATGGTGCAGCTCCATATACCATCTACTTGGTGCAGCTCCTCACTGTCAACTTGACCCCAGCGAGGCTCTGAGTTCACTTCATACCAGATCTTATTTCACAAAATTCCATCTTTGCAGATCAAAAATACTGTGTGAAGTGTAACATCTAGAAATGTTAAACCAGAGATTCTCTTTGGCGCTTCATCCCGGTATAAAGACAAGCTCTCCATACCAACACAGTTCTTTCCATCCGTAGTTAGTTCAAACCCAGCATTGCAAATACACTGGAAACTTCCATCAGTGTTCACACACCGGCCATTTTTACATACAACACCATTCTGTATGCATTCATCAATATCTAAGTGAGAAGGAAAAAATCATTAAAAAAAACCTCCTAAGAGTTCCAATGAATAAACAATATTAAGAAAACACTGTACCTCACAACACTTTACAAGATTTCCATCAGATGACTCTCCATCAATGAATTAAAAGTGACACATTAATAGCTATTATTTTTAAAAGAGCCTGTTAGTAAATATTACCTAGAAAGAAACATTTAAAAGATGGAAAGACCTCATTGTCCTGAACTCTTAGTATATGTATATATATAGCTTTACACTGTCAAACATTTATTATACTGATATAAGACTACTGAATAGTGTTAGTCTGTAGTGATGTTCAATAATTAGTCTATTAAAATATGTATAGCCTTAATTTTCTGTGTATTCTCCAATTTAAACCAGCTAGCCAAGTGAACTTGGTCACCAGAAGGAACAGATGAATGGCAAAGGCCAAAAATTAAATCACTATTGTATCTATAGAATTAACTCAAGGGTAGGCCAACATTTCAATTGTAATTAAAAAGCAGTTACATCACTGTCATGGTTTACTGAAAAAGAGAACATTAATAATTATTTTCTGAACTCCAGTAGAATCTGATGTAGCATAACATCTATTGAGTATGCAAATGTGTAAACAAACGTTCTTACCAATGCAAGCTTGCTTGGTAGGTGTTCTCTGGAAACCTGCATTGCATTTGCAATAATAGGATCCAGGTGTATTAACACAATCTCCATTAGTGCATGGATTTGACGTGCACTCATCAACATCTGTTGGCAGCAGAAAATACCACCATTAGAGACTTCACAGCATAAATTTGCTTTCAAGTACAGCATTTTATGATTGAAGAAATAAGGTAATTAACAGCCAAACACTGAAATTTGAAGCCCGTTCTTGGTGCAAAATTACTTCCCCAAACACACACACACCTATTCTTAGTGTAACTATAGAATCACATTTTCAAAAAGGAAGGGAAAACAAATAGTATTTTATATCTCTTAAATGTAGCCTAAGAGAGGGAAGAGAAAAAAGAAAGCTATGAAGTACTTGAAACTCCTAGCCTAACAAAAGTAAAAAATCCCCTGTTCAGCTTCATATTCAGTTGTTTAACTGAATAACCACTTATTTTCTTTCTTTTAAATAATAAGCAGTGTCTACAATGCACAAGCAAGCACTAAGCATTTAAAGAAGAGTATTAACCAGGTCATATACAGTTGAGGTCAGATGGCATGTACTGTGGGAGTGTGTGGAAGAGCCACCCAGCAGAAGGACTTCTTAGAGGAATTCCAGCTGAGACAGCAATATCTGTGCACCGCATCCTGATTATTGAGGCCCCCAACATAAGGATGAAGAAAATCCAGTTATATCCTTTATCCACACTTTCACACGTGGGAGCAGACATACAATCTGGTGCTTAGTTGGGATGTAGCTTGCTTGTCTTCCAAATGATCTCCGACTTGGATTTTGTAAATAATGCCTGACGTTAAATCTCAGTTCACTACATGTTGGAATTAACTGGCTGGAATGGGAAAGGTAAATAAATAAGGTATTTATTTTTATCCATTTTCTAAATGAACATGTGCTGTTCGAATTCCACAGCATAGAAGTGTTGTTTTAGGATTCTTCTGAGGCTAGAAATCACAGCAGCTGAGCTTTTCTACTAGCTAAGACACAAGCGAGAACATACATTGCACAGGATGCAATAGTGAATGCTCACATTGTTATAAATAATTTAAGGTACATATTACATTTCAGACAGATTTTGGATTACACAGAACAGTGCTTTTAGCAAGCTGATTTATATCAATGTCCTTGGCTGAATGAATTTAGGGCCCACTGGTACATAGCGAATAGAATAAAAGGAAAAAGAAATGAAGGATTCAGACAGCCCTTCTCTTCATGCAAAAAGCATTTGGCTCTTTAAAACACTCACATTTGAATGTGCAGTTGATAGCATCGCTGCAAGAAAGCCAAAAGAATGAAGCAAAATGAAGAAAAGAGAAAAAAACAAGAAATTAGAAAGAATATAGAAAACAGTGATTGTAACTGCTTTTCAGTCTGGATATGTTTAGACAAGCCATTTGTTGTCCTCGAATACAATTTTACGCATTTACATGACCTCCCCACTCACAGGCAGCTCTACAATTCTTGGCCATAAAAAAGTGTTTTATTCCCATATGCAGTGGACCAATCCATCCTGTGGCTATTTTGGCTCAGTGCTCAGCCAGCCTGCCCAGAAAGATTGCTCATAATTTCTTCAGAACAAAGGCCCTCAATTGTAGATCTACTGATAATATGTCAAACTCCGAATTGGAGTTTCTCATGAATGTTTTGTCTAACATCCTAATTCCAACAACTTCTATTATATATTTATCCTGCCCTCATACAGTGGAGGCCAGGAGCAATTTATAAAATTCAGACACTGTACTCCTCTACTTTGTTAAGGCTTCTAGTACAGAAAAAGATTATTTTTTCCTAGAATAAAGTTCTAGGCAAATTTGTCAGCTGCTTAAACAGTCAAATCAAATTGATATGCATTGCCAACTACTCTTATTATCAATGAATTCATAAACCCTAGAGAAGGAAAACAATACTCTCCTATGAAATAACTGATTTAAACTTAGAAAATCTCTTTCAGTCCATGTGTGCTAGATGACTTTGTATTTAAATATGAATCTGGGTTTTTCCTATATTATTACACGTTAGTGATAAAAGGGGCTCAGGCTAAATATATTCTAATTAAAAAAAAAGCTGTTACCGTTGAGTTCAGATTACTAGAATGCTTATCCCCACCAAAGCAAACTGCCAAAAGCAAAGAAATAAGCAGACTATAAAGTTCTTCACCATGTATACTCCCCTCATGATTTTCCCTTTTCATCTTCAACTAACTCCCGTCTGTTGCCCACATCTTTCCATATTTAAAATATTTAATCTGTAACAGTAAGTAAAAATTTCACTAAAATCTTCAGAGAACAATCAAACTTTCCACAGAAGATTTATTATGCCAAATCTGAGGACAAAAATGGATGAAATATAGGGATTTGAATCCAGCTGTAAGAACAAATCTCAATTCAACTGTAACTATGGTGTTGCTACTGACACTTCTTTAATATTTTTACCATTTTATTCAATATGTTTTTGCAAATACAGTGATAACAAGGAAGAGTTACTACAACACAGACTTCTATCAATTCAGAAAGAGAAACTGATGGTCTATTAGACTGCTCGATATCAGTCCACTAAGGATTGTTGTGAATCTTCTCTCTTTATCAGTAGACAATGATTCATGATGAAAGCTACACAGTGTACTTGGAGGACTGGAAGTTGTGCATAAACCTACCCTTTTGTTATGGCAGGACAATGTTGGAAAAAGTCATACTTTCTTTTTCTGCCTTATCCCATAAAAAAATCTTTCATAATTTTTTGAACTTCTTAAAATATCGTTTGGAGTTTTCCCTAGGTAAGGAGCCAAACGAATTATAATAGTCTGGAAAGAACGTTCATTTTTATATTATTAACCTTACCCCATACAGTGAAATGTAGCTGTTCCCAATGCCCCAAGCCTGTTCTTTCAGTAACCATAAGAGAATCCAAACTGGATTTGAACAAGTCCTTTACTTTACTTTAATTTAATATATATCATTATGCACAGATATTTCACTCTGTTAAGTTCCCACTTAATGTCCCATGTTCCGTCAACTCTGGGTTGACATACAGCAATTGCCATTCACCAATCAACAGTTAACTATAGCATTTGAAACGTTGTGATTGTTCTGCTATACTTCAAATAGGAGATCTCAGATAACTCTGCTTGGTAAAGTTTGGTAAGTATTGACTTTTTAATACCAACTGCAATACACCCTGTACAGTCCCTCTGGAATCCATGAGGTTACTCAAAAAGTAGATCAGTGCAGAATGAAGCCTCCAATTAGCACTGTGAGATTTGTAACACCTAGATGGACTTGACCTATTGAAATCCTTCTTAAACACACCAAGGACATGGCTACACTTGCAGATGTAGAGCACTGTGAGTTAAACCAGCTCCCTCAGAGAGCATGTAGGAAAAGTGCTGCAGCATGTTCACACTGTCCACTGCAAGCACACTGGCATGACCACATTTGTGGTACCTGCAGTGGCATGGGGAGCAGTGAATTATGGGCAGCTATCCTACAGAGCACCTCTTCCCATTCTGGTGCTGTGGCTTGTGGGAAGAGGGCAGGAGGCTGTGTGGCATTCTGTGTCCTGTCCCAATGCTCTGTGATGCATCACTTTGTATCCCAGCAATCCCTGTGCTTCCGTCTACATTTGGCGCCACCTTTCAATGTTTTTTGTACTGCGTACTCTGTCTTCTCTTTCGGTCTGAGGAAAGGAGCCTGGAGTGCAGAGGAATATGCTGAGGGGTCTCACCAGTAGATCACATTTGGCAGTTGATTACTCCTTAAACTACTAACTGATAGTGAGGAGTCCGACAATGATGTCAACTCACGTAACGCATATGACATGAGATTGCTTGTGGCATTAACAGACATGCTCACCACTGTGGAACGCTGCTTTTGGGCTCGGGAAACAAGCACTGAGTGGTGGGATCGCATCGCAATGTACGTCTGGGATGATAAGCAATGGCTGCAGAACTTTCAGATGAGAAAAGCCACTTTCATGGGACTGTGTGATGAGCTCACCCACACTCTGTGGTGCAAGGACACAAGATTGAGAGCTGTCCTGCCAGTGGAGAAGCAGGTGGCTACTGGAAGCTGGCAACTCCAGACAGCTACCATCGGTCACTAACTAGTTTGGAGTGGGAAAGTCTACCGTTGGAATCGTGTTGATGAAAGTTTGCAGGGCCATTAATTGCTTCCTGCTCAGAAGAACCATGACTGTGGGTAACGTACACGACATTGTGGCTGGATTTGCACAAATGGGTTTCCCTAACTGCAGAGGGGTGATTGATGGGATGCATATTCCAATTCTAGCACCAGACCACCTAGCCTCTGAGTACATTAATCGGAAGGGGTATTTCTCCATGGGTTCTCCAGGTGCTTGTGGATCACTGTGGGCATTTCATTGACATTAACACAGACTGGCCCGGAAAGATGAATGATGCATGCCTCTTTCGGAACACTGGCCTGTTCAGGAAGCTGCAAGCCAGAAATTTCTTCCCAGACCAGAAGATCAGCATAGAGGAAGTCAAAACGCCCACTGTGATACTTGGAGACCCCACTTACCCTTTAATGCCATGCCTCATGAAATCCTATACAGCGAACCTTGAGAGCAGCAAGGAGTGGTTTAACAACAAGCTGAGTTGGTACAGAATCACTGTGGAGTGTGCTTTTCGCTGTTTAAAGGGCCATTGGTGCTCTCTGGATGGGAAGATGAACGATGACAGCATCCCCACGGTTACATCCGCGTGCTGTACCCTCCATAACATTTGTGCAATCTGGATAGATCTTTAATGCTATGCAACTCCTACCCCTGGAATAGCTGTCATTTCAGATTTTTGCCAGAACAAAACTCTGTTTTTCTTCATTTAACAGTGAATGGCAAAATATTCATAAATATGTAAAAAAATATAAATACAGTAGATCCCAAATAATTAACAGAACATGTGTGCAGACTGAATTCTTCTCTACATATGCTTCCTCCCTTAAAATCACACCAAATAGGAATTCAAAAGATAAGGGCTTGATGCAGGAACCACTTGGTGAAATTCAGTGGCTTACGTCCTACGGGTAGTCAAAGAACAGTTGTTCACGGTGGTTCCTTCTGGCCTTAACAATCTATGAATTCAGGGCAGATGATAGCTTTCAGAATGTGCTCAGCAAATTTCAGCATTACTTCCTAGGTGTTTGAACATGCTTTCATTAAAGTCAATGTTAAACTCCTACTGATTTCAATGGTACAGGATCAGATGTTAAATGAGAAACCTTCAGGAAGCTCCGCTACAATATGAACACAAAAATATACCCCTATTTTTAGCTAGTAGAGACCAATTCCTGACATCCAAATCCCAACTGCACAGACCCATGTTGGTGTCTGGGGCAGGAAAGCTTAGCAGCAGCATGAACCCTCCAAATCCTCTCAGCCAGGGATGCAAGGTGGGAAGTTCTGTGCATCTCCCATTATATCCTTCCTGGGATACTTTCTCTGAAATTCTAATGATGCAAGCAAAATTGCTCTATAACTACTTTGCCCGCCAGGACAGAGGCACAAGGAGCTGCTGCACACTCCACTTATGACTTATTTTAGCCTGTAATTGAAATAATTTTGCACAGTAAGCAAAGAGAAGTCAGCCAGGTTGAGAGGGATCCTGAATACATGGAGCAGCTCTGGAGGCAAAAGATGTCCCTTTTGTAGAGGACCCCTTTCTTGTCCTATGTTCTGGGAACTACTGAAAACATATGTGAGCAGTCAGATTTGTTGCCATTATTAACTGAAGTGTCTCCTCCTAACGGGACGTGAATCTTTTCACACATAGCTGTCTCTAATTTTCTCTCTTACACAGTGGCACAGAAATAATAATTAAAACTTAAAAATATTTTTTCAAACAATATATCTGAAACAGAATTCTTAGCAGTTCTGTTGTGTTCCATGTTTTGTGTTTCCTTACAAGAACTGATCACAAACCACTAAAATAGAGTGAGAGATGGCTGCTTTTTGCCTTTTAGTGTGTGAAGCCATCAGCAGTTGAACGGAAAACATATAATGCTGAATTCAGTTCTTCACAGGTAATTTCAAGTATTTTGATTTATAATGTAAATGTATTTGATATTTAAGTCTTTACATAAATTCTGTTAATGAATTGGGATTTTACAAAAACCCATTGCCATTCACATTCAAGAATGAGTAAAACATACATACAGGTCCAAATTCTGTTCTCAGGAACTTTGGTATATGTCCACACTAGCTTAACAACAATAGAGTTACCACACTCTAAATTCAGAGTAAATGAGAGCAGAATCTGGCCCACGAAGTGTGAGGATAGATGTACAATGATCCAACAATCACACTAACATACAACAGACAAAAAGATCTATTCTTTACTGAGATACATAGCAATTTTGGTTGAAAACTTGTTCCTTTAAGATTTACACATTGTCCCAGTATACAGAATTGTGATTTCAACACTATTTTTCACAAGGACCAATAATACTAACAACATTCTGTGGAGAAAATAATAAAATGCACTCAAAATTAAAGTCTCATGGGTTTAACATTAAATATATATGGATTTAAAAACTAAACATTGGACTGTAAAAATTTACACTTACCTATACAATCCCCATTTGCATCTTGCTTATATCCCATGTTGCATTCACATCGGTAACTGGAAATTGTTGGTATGCAGCGTCCATTTAAGCAGAGATTTGGGTGATGTTTACATATATCTATTGTCTGATTGAGAATCGCTGAAACAGATTACAGAAGATGAGAAAAGTTGAATCAGAATGTGAAATAGGCACACAACATAATCTGTAATTATTTTTAACAATTTTTTTAAACAAATCAGTGAGTTTCGGTATTCTTTGAAGTTTAAAAAAATGTATTTCCAAGAACTATTGATAAGACAGAAAGATAGAAAAAACATAAATTAACACCAGAAAAAAATTAAACAAATGGCCTTGGTTATAATGCACTATTTACATCGAATGCCTGATGAGAGAGGAATCATTTGGTTTGGATTCGGTAATTTATTACTTGACTTTATTATTTATGGTGTATTAATCCTAATATTTCATGCACTGTTTTGTATTGCGTCCCTGATCTTGCAACACTTGCTGAAGGCATTAGTAATTGATTAGTAATTGATTATTGTTCATCCCAGGCCTTGGGTCAAAGCAATATTTTTTGGGGGGGAAGGGACAATTCCACATTTGAAAGAAAAAGGAGGAAAGATTTCCTCTAGTAGTTCGTTTCAAAAGTATGGTAGCTCAGTGGTTTGAATGCTAGTAATACTGACTGAGATGGATTGGTGGACAGTATGCAAGCAAGATATCCAAATCTGCTTGATAAAACAGGTCTACAGTGTACTGCATGGATGTTACTACCACACAGATTTTACATGTATCAGCAACACATGGTAGCGTGATATAAGGTTTTAACATCATGAATTTGAGATGACTGCTTTACTCACAAGTTACAAGGAGGGAGATGTGCAGGTCAACCTGAATGAGTGATTTTATATCACACCATGCCATCATATATTTTTATATATGCTCTCTCTGTTACAGAAAAATTATATCACGAATGTTTAAGATAATTTTAAAAACATTTATTGAATTATTTCTTGTATCCCTCTCTCTGTAAAGTTTTAATCACTCTAAGTCCAATTCTGCAATTCTGAGAGGGAGAAAAAAACTAAAATATGTAAAATGCCTCCAAAAGTAACTTAATGAGTTTTCTATATATAAAAATATAGCGGGAGGAGGAGGCTTTAAAAACGGACACTTCAGATCCTTCCGGATCCAGACGCGAATGTTAGGTCCCTACTGGGATGCTGGAATTCTCCTTCTCATGGAATGAAACTTCCTCTTCTACCCCTGCAGAGTAGCAGGATTCTAGATCTTATGACTGTGAACAAAATTAAGGTTTTTTTATTTAAAAAAACTGTTTCAAGCCAGATCCACTTTAAGGTCAGAAAGAACCATTGTGATCATCTAGTCCAGTGGTTCTCAAACTTCTTTAGACCATGACCCCTTTTTGGCTTGACACGTCCTGTTGTGGCCTGGGGGTATGTCCGCCAAAATGCCGCTGAATTGAACACTTCCGCTTTCGGCAGACCCGCGGCATTGCTCTCTGTGTTGCTCTCTGCAGAAGCTTTCACTTCGGCGGCTTTTCAGTGGACACACTGCCGCGTTTGGAGCTGCCGCCGAAATGCCGCCAAATGCATCGGCAGCTTGCAACCCCCCTGGAATCGCCCCGGGGGGTCGCAACCCCCAGTTTGAGAACTACTGATCTAGTCTGACATCCTTTCAGTTGCAGGCCACAAAACATCATCCACTCCTGAAACAGAGTCCTAACCTCTGGCTGAGTTTCTGAAGGCCTCATATCATGGTTTTTAGACTTCAAATTACAAAGAATTCACCATTTACATTAGTTTAAAACAGCAAGTGACCCATGCTGCAGATGAAGGCAAAAACAGCAAATCTGACCTGGGGGGAAAATTGTGTAGTAAGAGCGAGCCCTCCCCATCTAGTGTCCCCCACCTCCAGTAGTTGGGGATTTAGGGGACTGAAACTGATTCAGGAAAATGGAATTTGGGGGACAATTTTCTGGCAGTTTTTTTTTTTTTAATTCTGTGTAGCTGATGCTATTCATGGGTTTGGAGAGTTAGAATAAGCCCCATATAGAGGAAATAGTGGCTAGAGTATAGATGATCCAGAAATGTGAATGATAAATGTATCAAACTGTTGTATAATTTAATAACATATATTACTTCAACTTATATTTTTACCAACTGTGTAGATGTAACACTGACAGATCCCAGTTGTCGGAGGCAAGATCAAATCTGGAGTCTCTGCAGCTAAATGCATGCGCCTCTACTGAATGAGCTCAAAGCCATATTGCGCTTAGCTGAGGCTGTAGAGCAGACTCATTAATCTCTACCTCCAAGTGGTCTCAGTGCTACTAGATGGGACAGAACACCACACCCCAAAGGTGTGTGCATTACATAGACAATGAACAGCTATAGTACAGAAGTTTGAAGTTAAAGCCACTGCAGGCATACAACTTAGTGAGGAGTTCATTGAGTAAAAGGTGAACATAACTGGTAAACAGAGGGACTGTAAAAGATAGAGAGAGTTAAAGTGTATGAAGGACCAATAAGAAAGCTAATCTGTGTAACCCAAATAAAGACAAATTAAACATGTCTGTATTGTGATTTTTGTTGGGAAAAAAGGGACTTAAACTCTCTAGAAAATCCACAGTCATGAAAGAATATAAAAATTACTTCATTAGTAAGGATGTGTATTCAAAGAGATATTCTCATTTTCAGAATAAAGCCTAAGAAACACAAGCAAGAAGCAATTAAGTTCTGAACTCATGAATCAAAAATAGAGGGAAACAATTAAAAAAAACCCAAGGAAACATACTCAGCCCAGTAATGATTGCACCATTTCCAGTGGGACTCTGGCCACCAGTCCCAACACCTGCTCCTCCTACACCAGGGGAGAAGCCATTACCACCTGGAATGGGAATAAATCCGGTTCCTCCTGGGCCATAGCTATTCCCATTTCCACCAGGAAGGAATCCATTGCCTCCTGGTCCACCAGGCCTGGAACCGCCCCCTACAGGAACTCCATCTATGCAAAGTCTGCGGTATTCATCTACAAAAAAAGAACACACAGAGAGACATACAGTAAAACAGCCTTGCCTAATTCAGTGTGTAAAAGATGCTGAACTATAGAATTCTGTGTCAAAATAAAGTACCAACTCCTGATTTTCGAACTTGCTGTCTTCTCTCTTCTACTCCTGTGTTTATGAGGCTTTCAGTCATAACAGGTGTTATTTAATGAATACCATGTACAGTAATACTAGGACATGTTATAATTTATTCCTAGATTTTTGGTGTACTATTTGGCAGGGAATGGATACAAAAGAAAGCTAATCCCTATTCCACTGATATCTTAGCGTCAGAAAATGAAAACATATTTAAGCCACCGATGTGGAAAGTTGCTCTGTGAGTGCCAGGCTGAGAGATTAAGTGACATACTCACGTCATGTACATTGCCAGCTCAAAGAAACATGAAATCTATAGAAAGAGAGAGCAGTTGTTCCTTTACATTGTAATGAACTATGGATCTTCAGACTCATTTTCTCTTTGCGCTTGACCACAAAATCTTCCTCAGTTCACAAGAACTACTTCCATTGTCAACAAAAGGAGCTTACAGAAACTGGTCCTAACTAAAAATGGACCAGAAAAAATGGTTCACAGATGGAAACATCTATCCTGAAAACACAAGAGTGAATAATAGCGTAACTCCTAACATTTTTTTAGCTTTGATTTTAAAGTAGTTTAAAATGTTTCCAACAATCTCTGTCATAAATGGAATGGGCAGCAAAAACCACTCACCAGAGCCTCTCACAGGACACATCTCAGGAACAGATCCAATGGCCCAGCATCGACCAGACTCACAACAGCACTGCATCTTGGTAAACCTATTTGGAAGTTCTTGTGCACAGCGACCATTCACCAAGCTGGAGAAACATGTGCCTGCCCTTTGATCTGGACATTAATTAAAAAAACAAACTAATATGAACAGTCCTTTAGAAATTTGCCCCAGTAACTGCAAACACTAGGAGAAATAGCAAAAAAAAAAGCAACTGAAAAGCTGTATAAAAACAAATATAAACACAGTCCTCCCTATGCTACCCCAGGGGCATTTACATTTACATGCTGTCCCTTACAAAGTGGGTATTGCAGATGCACAGTCTAGCCCAGCATAAAGCCTGTGCACACCATACACTCTTACTTGGCAAGTAGAGCCATTGAACTGGAACTAATTACAGAATAAGGTAGTACTCAAACTGGCTAAAGGGAAGCAGGACTGGACCAAAGATAAACATAGTGACATCAAATAAATGTAGTGATAAATGTAGTGACATCAAAATTAGTGACAAGCTACCAAAAATTGCATCTAATAGCTTACATTTCAATTATACTGTTAATAAATGGATACACACTATATGTTTCAACAGTGCAATAAATCTTTTCATATTTTAGGTTTGTTAAATAACATATCTGAAATCAAATCACTCTGGATTAATAACATCAGACTCTGCTAAATTTTTCCTGATTTTTTTTTTTTAAGGTGCTATACTGAACTGACTAATTTGTCTATACAGCTACTTTGGCCTGAAGAATATAATTCAGAACATTTAAGGCAAGTTTTCAAAACTATGCATCTAAATGACGCATGCAAAAGATGTGTCAAACCTTTCTTGCTCTACTCACATCAAAAGTTCCACTGACTAACTAGAAATTTGCATAAATTTTCTAGAACTGGCATGACACAGGGGTTGGTAATTGTGCATGGGGAAAAACTGTAGGTATCCGAACAAAAAGAGTAACTGCCCTAAGATTTTTAAAATGTGGCTCTTAACGTTTCTTTCATGATGTAAGATATGATCGAATATGTAGGGCCAGAACCTACCACTTTTACTCACAATGAATAGTACCTTATTCTATGAGTAGTTCCACCAAAAACAATAGGACTATTAGCAAAGAAAAAGTATTGTTCAATGTGAATAATGGCAGCAGAAACAGGCTGTGAATTTTTATCAGATTGTTTTCCCAAGTTCAAAATAAGCAGAAGCAAAAAAGGTGCAGAAGTGATGAAGGATTACAAACACTGAAATCAAATTTGAGCTCCATGTAAACATTACAATGAGGTAATGTCCAGAATGTTAATTTTAAGACCTAACAGTCTTGACAGTGTCATGTTAAATTCCAGGACCTTTCTAAACACAAGAACTATTACAAAGATATTCTTGGAGTGTTCAGTTGAACTTTAGGGGCTTTATTAATTTTTTTAAAAATGTAAAGGCTACAGATTTAGCTTCAAATTAGGTTTTAACCAAAAAACAAATAAAAACCAATGCACCACTGTAAAATATAAAGGTACAAGCTGAAAAACAAATATGACATTAAAAATGCCAATTGGTGTTTCTTCTAAAAGCCCTTTATAATTCTAAGAATACCTCATTCCAACTACTTGGTGCAGTAAGTTAAAACGACTACTCAGTCCCACACTTACACTCATTAAGCACTTTAAAAGTACATTAACTATCTAATCTTTGTCTAGAAGTGTTATGCTGCTTAGTGTGAAAGCTTAGCTAGAAGGGACTGGAAGTGGGACAAGAAACAGCAAAGGGCCTTGACAGTGATGACCATAGTCTCTGATAGATCTCAGGAGACTGGAAGTTTCATGAACCAATCGTATTGCAGAGGTGCTGGAACAATTTGTATAGTGGGGGTGCTGCGAGGCATTGAACTAAACTGTAAACCCTGTATATGATGAAAACTACTTCAAGCCAGCAGGTGCAGCAGCCCCCCTGCCCTATAGCTGTGTGTGTGGGCACGTATGTGCTTGTTCTCCATAACATATTTCTCTACCGCCTGTTCCTACGGCAGAATCAGGGAAAAAATATTTTGGAGCCAAACTGGCTCATTATGCATACTTTACAGGTGAAGCAACCGAGGTACCAGAGGATAAGTGGCTTATCTAAAGTCACACTCTGTCAGTAATGGATTTACGGACTCCTGAGTCTGCTCAAACTAAAGGCTGGTCTTCACTAGCGCAGGGGATCGACTGTAGATACGCAATTTCAACTACGTTAATAATGTAGCTGAAATCGGCGTATCTACAGCCGACTTACCTGCCATCCTCACGGCAGCGGCGCGCTCCCCCATCAACTCCAGCTTGCGCCTTTTGGCGAGCTGGAGTTACGGAGTCGACGGGGGCGCCGCTGGCGATCGATTTATCGCGTCTTGACAAGACGCGATAAATCGATCGCCATAAGATTGATCTCTCCCGGCTCTAGTGAAGACAAGCCCTAATAGATGACGTAACCAGCACAAAAGTCCCGAACTCCTAGAAGTACACTCTCCTATGTGCTTTAGTCCTATCCAAGCCAAAGAATTCATATTTCCTGCAACAAATTTAATGTCAGCAACTTTCACATGTATCGAAGTTTTACATAGTACACTACACCTGGCTATTGCAGTACCACTCAAGATTCTCTTAAATAATCTAATTTTGGCAGAAAGGCTTCCTTTGACTTAATATGAACACTAATAATTTAAGAGCCAAATAATTTTTCCAGGCTAAAAAAGAATGAGAAGATAAGGAATCTTCTCTTTACTTGATAAGATGTGTTAATAAGTTTTCCTCATAGAGAAAGTTCAGTTGTTGCAGAAGGATGTCCTGTTTTTCTAAATTAGAACTCAAGCCAGAAGGAAATTTTTACAAACACACAATATGCATACGCAGCTTTCATTGGCTTCAGTGAGAATCATATATATGCTTCTGAAGGTAAAATTTGGACTTCTGTTTGTATTTTTATTGAGTTGGGTGGAAACAATATAAAATAAGAGCATTTATCCTTTAAAAATGCTTGGTTTATTCAGCACGTGACATGCCAATGCTTATGACACCTACTTCCTTCAAAAGCTGTGAACTATTTCACTGCCACAGTCTCAACTATTGATTTGTTGCATTACTGAAGTAATTTGAAAGGTTAAGAAGACCAATAAGAATGGTAAAATAGGTATTTGCATAAGGTATTTTGATTAAAAATAAAATCTAGAAAATTATGAACCCAAAATTGTTACAATGGTTTCAAATATCTATTTTAAATTGACAGAAAGGTTAATTCACATTTATGAGGCTTGTTGTAATAACTGTAAATTTACCCTAATAGTGAAATTGGAAAAAGTGAGTGGAAGTTCATAAAAATATCAGAATATAACTATCAACGTTGATGGGAAAAGGTGCAAAAGGGAGACTGAATTCGTCCAAACAAAAAGGCCTACTGATATAACTCAAGGGCTGGGTTAAGATCAGATCTGACAAACATAAAAAGTGTGGTATCAGAAATCAATTAACCAAAACTAGTGTGTCAGAAACTAGGCCTAATTGCTGGACAAAATAATGAAGGGATGTGCTAATCTACTCATCACTCGCTTTTGAGATCCTAAAGAAAGAGAGAGTGGATGAATGTAAATGGAGTACAAGTACAAGACTTGCTGACTGAAACAAGGGGAAGGAGCAAGCTCCACCATCATGGCTGCCACCCACACTGTCTCTGGGATTCCAGCATCTACTGTAAAACCATCAGATCTTTTTTGTCTTAATCTTGAAAGATGTCCTGACCAGACGGGCCAAGAAAGTGACCCAGATGACACTTTCACTTCCACCGGCTTCAGCTGGGATGTAAGATTTTTCCCTCACACACATCCCAGGCATGCTTTTCCTTCCTCACCTTATTTCTTGTCTTTTCTATCCTTCTACTTTTTCCTTCTGTCTAACAAAAAGCTGGCTTAGCTGACCAAGACTGTATATTTTGCAAGACCAGAAGCTTGCAACATGAGAGACAGAAAAGAACAATGCTCAATGCTTGTACAAATTTGCCTTGCCTCGAGGTAGCTAATAAGACAGTAAGCTATGCCTGGGCTTTTCCAGAAGCAAGATTACACGTGAAAGTCAACATCAGAAACAAACTGCATAGTTTTAATCGTTGCTATTCTTTTCTCTCCCCTCTTGCATGTATTTGTCTTGTTCTGTCTTCTAGGAAATGGGGTTAGGCTTTATTGATAACAGCAACAACAGCTCCAGCCCAGTTCAGCTAATCTGTTTGCTTTTCCCCAAACAGGACAGTTATTACCATCTAAGAGACTGTCTAAAAAAGGGTGAGGGAGCCCTTCTAAAAACTCTCTCCATCTAACACGAAAGGGAACAAGGGATGTTTTAAAATGAAAAGCCATACTTAATACTTTATATTTCAAATGTTTTAACTGTTTTTCCCATCTTTTCTGCATCTTGAATTAAAGGCCAAAAGGATTTTTAATGGTGTATTTGCCAGCCCAGCAGACTGAGGCTCTGTTTAAGTACTAAGCAGGCTGATGTCTCTGTATATCGAAGCCTAAACCTCGTTTAACGCTGTTTAATATTGGTCAGTGACAGAGGGTCATCCTTTGACTCTTCAGGCCCACGGATTCCATCTAAATTAATAGAACGGTCTGCCATTTTGCCTTTCGCTTACTTTGCACGTAGATATTTCAAGCAAATTATACCCCAATCCTGCAAACACTTCAGTGCGTGAGAAACTTTACCATCATTGGACAACTCAATGCTTAAAGTTATGCACACACTTATGTGTTTGCTGGATCTGAGCCTGAGAATGTAACATCTACTCTACTTCTTAGTGTCACTACCACCTCAAGAAATTACATTATAAGTGACACATGATGGTAGGTTAACAGCTTATGGTTTATTGCACAGGGTAAATGATATTTTCAGCCAAGTCAACATTACATTTAAAACCATACGCTTGGCATACATGCAGCTGTAAAACAAACACAGTGAAAAGATCCATGACACATATTACCACATCTAAAAACAAACATATATTTTAAAAAGGACAGAAACAGATTTTTGAAAAGTCAAATCCAAAGAGCTCTAACCTACTGACATTTGATCTGTTTTATTCTTACAAATGGAAAAAGGCCACTCAAGCCAAATGAAATAGCAATTCATTTAATTTCCTGTAGATGTCTTCTAAGTTTACATGAGTGCACTTCTAATGCTGGCATTCAGAAGGTAAAGTACGCCTATACAAGGCAGACCTTGAAATATTAAGCAAGGACTCAGTCTTGCTCCATTGAAACCAAGGTGAGTTTTGCCTTTGGACTTCAACAGAAGCAGAGTTAAGTAACGAGTGTGATTCTAATTTCTCATGTCTGTCCACACAACTGTAGCTTATTATTTCCTAGATGAGAGTCTAAACCTGCTCCCAGCTGCAGATGCACAGAACTGGACATATAACTATAAAAAACCCAAACCATATTTCTACTGTATTGGTTGAGGATCCTTGGCCATAAGAGAGCCCATGCAGAGTCTCCAATGCTGCAGATAGTGCTCTACAGTGGCACGCTAAACAGGACTGCGCAGTGGAACATTGTGAACAGACTTAGGATTTGTGGCAGAAAGGCCAGTGTGCCTAGGTACAGTGTGGATCCCCTGGCAAAAATTTCCACTAGAGGAGAGCTTCAGCCAACAGCCCCACCTCCTGCTTATAAGCTACAGTAGTGGCCAGAGTCTGGCCTGAGAATGCCCTAAGAGCCCACAGAAGGATGTACTTACCAATGCAGCGGGATCCATCTGTAGATGTGACATAGCCACGTGGACAAATGCAGAAATAACTTCCCACAGTGTTAGAACATTCACCACCTTCGCAGATTCCTGGAATGATGCTGCACTCATCGATATCTATTCAAAGAAGGAAAAATCAGGTGATTAACAAAACACTTGCATATAATGCTTTTCCAAGAAGAGATTTTTTTAAAAAAAGAATGAAGAGCATTACATTCAATTAGAATGCAGCTCAGATTTAATAACGTATTGCAATGGTTCAAAAATTGTGGTCGATGGAGCACTTGTGGTTTGCAGAGCACTTACGGTTTGCAGAGCACTTACAGGTAGTCTGTTGAAAGCCGGCTGATCACATAGTGCTGGCTTTCCTT
This sequence comes from Dermatemys mawii, assembly GCA_007922305.1. Classification (NCBI taxonomy): domain Eukaryota; kingdom Metazoa; phylum Chordata; order Testudines; family Dermatemydidae; genus Dermatemys; species Dermatemys mawii. The sequence goes on from ML677339.1 coordinate 3,341,732, forward strand.
GTATGTTCCAGTTCTGTGCCACCCTAAATCCTAAAATAGGTTAAAGCAGTCTGGATGCTGCTCTAACATCAGCTGGCCGTGGTCACTTTGGGACCATAAAACAGCTGAACATAGCAGAGATGCAGCACTGTTCAGCCCTACCCCAAACATTCCCCCTGCTCTAGGGCTGAACGTAGGAATGCAGAATAGGGGTTGAGTATGATGGCTCTGCACAGCTAAGAACTCTCCAGGTTGTGAGAATTTTCAGCTAGCCAGATCCAGCTGCATTCCTGATGCTTTGCGAGCCTCAAGTAGTTCAAAGAAATTGTACTGTAGTCTGCAGAAGAATGGACTCAATCTTTGTACATCTTATCATAGAGAGTGACTGTAATGCTGAGAGGTGAGCAGAAGAGGGGAGTAGGCTGAGGTGGAAGAACTACTATGTGATCAGGTAAGTAAAGACTGCATCATAATGCATAGCTACAAGGGGACAGCTTCAAGTATCAAGCATTTCCTAAGTTTTGAGGGCTTCACTTTGCAACCTTAACATTTTTTTAGACAGGCATGTTGGTGAAGTGTTTTGTTTTGTTTTGTAATTCTGTTCCACACTGATTTTTTTTTCTGGTGACCTCTGTTTATTAGAACTCTGAGTAACTGTTTTAAATGTAACCTGAAGCCAAATTAAATTTGACATGTTTCAGGTTTTGTAATAAACTTGCAACCTGGCTCATGTTAAACCTGGGATGAAATTCTGAGCAAGCTTGGGCCAAGTTTCCAACAAACTTGGGCTGACTTATGCTTTCCAGTTCAAAGCATATGAAACTCTGTGGCTTTTGCACCACACAAAGCCTGGAAAATGTCGGAGTTTTTGGCTCAGTATGCATTTAAGTTCTTGGTTGCAAAGTGACATTAAGAGAGTTTTACCCCATAAAACAAACCAAAAAAAAAAATAAGTCAAGCTTTTAGGTCCAGATCATTTCTCATAAAATATGCAGAGGAAGCTATGAAGAAAGAACTCTCAAAGAGGATCAATTTGCAGAGGTCCCCTATACAGTCCCTTCAGGACTTGGGATTTTCACTCCCACTAAAGAAAGTCCTGGGACCCAGCCCCAAACCTGGAAGAGCTCCAAGGATCATCCATATTGCTCTGCACTGGCTCTGACTCATGCAATACCTCTGGTTCCTTAGTCATGGCTCCACTGGGAGATGGGCAGGGAGGGGTAATGTGGAAAAAAAATAGCCCTGTACTGTGTTGTCTCCTCTAGGGGCCCAATGAGTGTACAAAGTGTACAGTGTGCATCTCATCTTCCCCGTTCTATCCAGTCCTCAACCTTGCCACTGTAGGGACTCCAGATCTACAAAGAGTGTTCATGGGATTAAGGAAGTGTAGGGACAAAGTCACAGGGAGGACAGCACACTAGGTGGAGGCACAAAAGGGAATCTTCCACGCATGAATGTGGATCTAGAGCAATAAGTCTCAACTAGGGGTATGTATATCCCTGAGGTATACAGAGGTCTTGCAGGGGGTACATCGATTCATCTAGTTATTTGCATAGTTTTACAACAGGCTACATAAAAAGCACTAGCAAAGTCAGCATGAACTAAAATTTCATTCAGATGACTTGTTTATACTGCTCTATGTACTACACATTGAAATACAAGTACAATGCTTTTATTCTAATACATTTTTTATAATTCTGGGCTAAAAATGAAAAAGTAAGCAATTTTTCAGTAATAGTGTGCTGTGACACTTTTGTATTTTTATGTCTGATTTTGTAAGCAAGTAGTTTTTAAGAGAGATTAAACTTGGGGGCACAAAAGACAAATCAGACTCCTGAAAGAGGTACAGTAGTCTGGAAAGGTTGACAGCCACTGATCTAGAGGGTACAATCTCATACTGTACCTGGAAAGGAAAATGTACAGCCCTACGGAGCATGTAAACTCTTAGGGCAGAGACTGCATCATGCTTTGTTTTTGTATAGGACCCAACACCACACTGAAGGACTACCAGAAACAGCTACATAAATTATTATGAATAAATAAAATTAATGAATTATAATCTCTATAATTGGTATATAGTTTAAAATATTTGTCAAATGGCAAAAAGAATATCAGAATCGGAAGTTTTAAAAGAACACCTAGACCAAAGATTTATTAGACATATTTTTATCGCTTTTCACTTACTGTTTTCAGTTAGATTTTATACACTACTATGTTAGTACTGTCTTTTATTTTAACAAAGCATCCAATGTACAGTGGCAAGTTTTAACTGGCATCTTATACAACATATGGTATCCACACTTCATAGAGATTTATGCATTTTGTAAGAAAAAAGCAATTTTTGCCAGATCAAAACATTCTAAGAAATAATAGCTTCATTTGTGACATCATAGCTACCCACCATAGAGGTTTCAGAATCCCAAATGGTGGTAAAAATCCAAACCAAGTAATTGCTCTAGGAAATCTACAAGATATTGCATGAATTTACTACATTACAACCAAATATGTGATGTGGTGAATGGGTTACCATCCTATTTAATCCAACGAAATGAAACCATGTGTGTAAATCTTAGCATAACTGGAACCTGTTGCATGCCTTGCCTTGATATCTTCCATGCAGTGCATTTCTATCACAACTGATAACTGGTTAAAAACAAGAATGATAATCTCCTCTACACAAACAAAAATTAAGGCATCATGTCACAAAGAAAGTCAGAAAGGAAAACAGGCAAGTACAAATCATCAATGAGGATCTTTTTCATGTTTTCTGAATAGAGTTCCTCTTGTGTTGGCCGTTTCAGCAGAGATATCACAGATTGCACGGACAGGGAAGCTTTCTACTCTCTCAAACCCTGAAGCACTCCCTGCACATCAGATTTCAGTACAATGGCAGTGTAGTGTGAGGAAAATTACACTGTCCATTTTTGTTTCCGTGCTGGTTCTGCAATTAGATACATGCCTTCACTGTCCAGGACTATCTGTCTGGCACCATCCAAGCCTGCAGCAATTTTTTGCTGACTTAGTGGGGGAAAGAGCTGTGACACACAGAAATTGACTGAAATACAGTGGGAGCCCAGAATATCGCGCCCCGCTATAGCGCGAATCCGCTAATAGCGCGGTGCGCGGCTGGCTCCTGATGTCGGCGGTGGCCACTGCTTTGATGAAGCAGAACCCCACAATACCACGACCCCGCCATTATCGCGAACGGGTTTTTTTGGATACCGATCGTCATGGTATTGCGGGGTCCCTTTGAAACTTGAATTACATGTATAAGGTTGCCTTCTAAAAATAAGAGGCGCCTGTTGAAATGTAGGCGTTTCTCATTCATTTTTACTTTATCTTGCATAGGTGGGTTGCTGCTACTTTAACAGGCAGCACCATCTACTTAAAAAATCTCTATGTGCGCAATAAACATAGGCTTTAACAGGCTATACGATTTTGTACCGTTTATTGTAATTCTGACTATAGCTTGGGACTCGCTTTCCCTCCAGGTAATGAGGAAATAAAATCTGGAGCATTGCCCTGTGAGAAGAATACAAGAGGACTGGCCAGATACTTCTGCTTTATTCCTTCCCTGCTCCCAGCCCACACAGGGAGCTCTGCTCTGCCAGTCTGCAGGGAGTGCGTGAAGACTGGGCGTGAAGATTGAGGAGAGTTTCCATGTGGCCTCCTGCAATTCCCTGAGGATCTACCATGTTTTGAAGAATGGATCCTGCAACCTTTTCCATGGGGGAGGGCAAAACCCTACCCTCCTGACCAAACAATATACTGGGAGCTCTTGAAGAAAATTCCCAGGTTGATTTCTTGCATCAGAGACCCATCGCACATTTTACCAACACCAGGTGAAAGATATTTTCTTGCAACTAGTTTCTAAGCTAAACTCCTTCCCTACCCCCATTCTTGTGCACAACAGACTCATAACAAGATTTCAGTTAGCACTGACTGGAAATTTTGAGACTTTACTTCACAAAGACCAGTACACTGGCTGTACCACAAAGTTCACAATGAAACGAGAATAAATTAAGGCTTATATTGGGGAAATGCTACTTACGTTGTAAAAGAGGACATTGCCATAAGTATGAAATAACCCTAAGGTCTGAGTGCCTGCCCTTCTTGAGTCGCACCTAAGAAGATAAAACTGAGCAAACTCCGTTAAGACCTGGCTCTAAATGTGTGAAGCAAACATCCCAGGTGCAGGTATTAATAGGATATCTGTCTGCCAAAGAAAACACCCTGGCCACTTGTCGGCCAGAATTCATGGCGTTTTACTGTAAAGCCTGCAGTAGGCAGGATATGATGAATAACTTGGCAAATCCACCAGAAAAGTCTGAACACTGAAAAAGGCTGCTGTGGAAGTGTTTTAGCTATATTCTACCTTGTCTAATGTGGTGTCGAGTTTGAATTTAACACACACGGTGTAATGAACTGGTATGTTATACAAGGAAGGAAAAACAGAAATAGCATTTTATTCTTTAAAAGGCTGTTTACATTTTGGTATCAAATTTCATCAAGAGAGTTAGGCCTTGGTTACATTGGCACTTTATAGCGCTATAAAGCCTCCAGGAGCGCTATAACTTACTACCCGTCCAGACTGGCGAGGCATGTAGAGCGCTATAAACCCACAGTTATAGCGCTGCTGGTAATCCTCCCTTCCCAGAGGATTAACAGCTATTGCGTATTCCGTGTTCCGTCTTATCTCAAGTGTGAATGAGTATTAACACAGATAGCGCAACAAGTGATCTCTGGGGACGCCCCGAGCCATTTAAGGCAATTGACGTCTCTTCCCTTTGTTTTGAACTCTGGCAGGAGGAATGCGGAAGTATGTTTTCAGAGTCTCTCTCTTAACTCAAAAGATAAGCAGTGCAAATGTTTAGGGAGGGAGCCTGTCTGAAATACAAAGCCTGCCTAGTCTTCTCTGTCAAAGAACCCTTACTGACAGGCTCTCAGAAGGACGAACTCTCTCCCTCCGCATACACACAACACGTTCTCCCTCACCCCCCTCATTTGAAAAGCACGTTGCACCCAGCTGAATGCTGGGATATTTGCCCATAATGCACCATTCCTGCGCCGCTGCAAGTGCCGGAAATGTGGCCACGTTACACTGCTGGCAGGTATCAGTGTGGCCACGCTATGGCACTATCCCTATAGCTGTATATGAAGACAGCTATAACCAGTACTGCTATAAACCTATAAGTGTAACCATGCTCTTAGACTGTGACATACAGGCCTGGCCCTGCAGGGTGAGTGGTGCAGAAGCACCCCACACAAGAGCGGAGGAAGAGCAGCAGTGGCATTCTGCCTCCTGCAGCATCCTAGCGTACTGGGTGAGGACAAACTGCTACACTCTTTCAAGGGACGAGGTATAGTCCCACCTGCAAGGGAGTAATTAGGGCACAGTACCTATATTTCCTTAAGTGTAAGTATGGTAATTCTACCCACCACTTATGTAGACCACCAGGCAAGCAGGGTGGTCCACATAAGCGGTGGGCTCCTTCCCCCACACTGAACACCACAGAAGTAGTAGGCAGAATCTAGCTCTGAAAGAATACATTCTCCTCAGGACCCACATGTGTAACTTACATTTGACTCATCTGCTGGTGCTCATGGATATCTTTCTTAAAATGAGGGTCGTGTATAAACTGGAAGTCTTCAAAATAAACACAAATTTAGCCCTAAGATGACAACTAATATACTGCAGATCAATAAGCTTGTGCCAAAGAAATCGGAAGGGGTTTTGTCTGGTTACGGTACCAGACTGGCACTCAGAAGATCCTAGCTCTGCCACAAACTCTCCATGTCTCCCTGGGCATGTCACCCATTGTGGGTCTGCCTGTTTCTCTTCCTGTAAAACAAGGATGATGATAATTCTTTCCGACCTTATATGTGTGTTGTGAGGATAAATTTGTAAATATTTATGATACTATGAAAAGGCTATAAATAAATAAGAAAAATTAGAATGCTATGCTATATAAATGTTATGGGCCATCCCCCCAAACCAGTATCCAAGCTATGTTCGGAATGTAGGTATATGTAGGCATGCACAGATAGTTGCATATACAAGCAAATCTCTATGTAGTTATCTGTAGTATGTGCACTCTAATCCTTATTCAGGGAAAACTCACATTTATTTCAATGTGAGTTCTGCCTCAATAAGAACTGTAGCCCTGGCCTCCCAAAATACTCAATGGACCAGGGGTGGGCAAACTACAGCCCGCAGGCCAGATCCGGTCCCTCAGGGCTTTGGATCCAGCCCACAGATTTGCCACCCCCATGGTGCCACCTCTGGGAAGTGGCCAGCATTACATACCTGTGGCCCCTGGGGGAGGCAGGGCAGAGAGCTCAGTGCGGTGCTCTTGCCTGTGGTGCTCTCTGCCGAAGCTCCCACTGGCCGGGAACAGAGAACTGCAACCACTGGGAACTTCGGAGGAGGTACCCACAGGCATGTGGAGTCCTCTATGCCCCCTCCCTTAGCGGTCGCAGGGACGTGGTGCCAGCCACTTCCTGGAGTGGCATGGGGTTGGGGCAGGCAGGGAGCCTGCCCTGGCCTCAGTGCACGCTGCTGCCACCCTGAAGCTGCTCCAGGTAAGCGGTGCCAGGCTGGAGCCCACACACCAAACCTCTCCTGCACCCCAGCCACCTGCCCTAAGCTCCCTGCCACACTCTGCATCGCTCCTGCACCCTAACCTCCTCTCACGCTCTACACCCTCCATGCACCACTGTCTAGAAATCCCTCTCACACTATGCACCCCTCCTGCACCCCAGCTCCCTTCTTCTGATTTTTCTCATACACTCCCCCCTTCCTGTGCCCCAGCCCCCTGCACTGAGCCCTTCCTGTACAAGACCCCCCCCCGCAACCCCACACTCCCTTCCGCACCCCAACATCCTAGCCCAGCCCTATATTCATGGCCCTGCAAGCAATTTCCCCACCCTGATGTGGCCCTTGGGCCAAAAAGTTTGCCCACCCCGCTATAAACAGAATGTAGCTCTTTTATTGATCAATCAAAAAAGAAACACAGGAGAATAATGCAAAGTAACAGTCTAGCAGAGAAATAAATGGATTTAGTGCTCAACACAGCTGAGGGAAATATACGTTAAGGTAGAAAAAGCATGACATGAACACTCCTATGTATTCCAATGATTACTGCCAGAAGATAAAAAAAAAATAAAAAAAGTACATGTGGGTGCTTAAGTCCAAAGGATATAGCAGAGAATTTGAAATCTCACCCTCATAGGTGTAAAGCTTACTGTTTTTAAAAGAGGTCTGAATAGTCAAGGTTACATTCCTACCACTCCCATTGAAAACTGGAGTTTTGCCTGGGTAAGGATTGTAGGTTTCGCCCTTTTTAAGTCAGCAAGTAATGTTTCATCTGGCCTTCCATACTGAGGGTGGGGAAGGGAGTGGGTAGAATACTCAGTAGTGAGATCAGTTTTGTATAACATTTTAAATAAAAAGTAACATTAAAACAATGGGCTCTCTATTAACTGAATCCTCCTTCTATACACACATTCTCTTCTCAAGAATCAGAGGGGTAGCCGTGTTAGTCTGGAATTGCAGAACTGACAAGGAGTCCTGTGGTACCTTAAAAACTAACTGAAGTATTAGAGCATAAGCTTTCGTGGGCTAATACCCACTTTGTCGGATGCATGCAGTGGAAGAATCCAGGGGCAGGTATAAATAGGCAGGCAAGAGCCAGGTTAAAGATAACAGGGTGGGTCCAGATGTTATCTCTAATCAGGGAGGGTGAGGTATTCCTCTAGCAGCTGAATTGGAGATGTGAACAGCGAGAGAAGAGAAACTGCTCTTGTAGTTAGCTAGCCATTCAATATCTCTGTTCAGTCCCAAACTGATTGTGTCAAATTTGCAAATGAATTGCAACTCTGCAGTTTCTCTTTGCAGTCTGGTTTGAAAGTTTTTTTGCTGCAAAATGCTGACCTTTAAGCCTTTCATGGTGTGTGCAGGGAGACTGAAGTGTTCTCCTACAGGTTTTTGTATATTGCCATTCCTGATATCTGATTTGTGTCCATTTATCCTTTTTCGTAGGGACTGTCCAGTTTGACCGATATACATAGCAGAGGGACATTGCTGGCACATAATGGCATATATTACATTGGTAGATGTGCAGGTGAAGGAACCAGTGATGGTGTGGCTGATCTGGTTTGGTCCTGTGGTGGTGTTGCTGGTGTAGATGTGTTCGCATCAAGGTTTGTTGCATGGATTGGTTCCTGAGTTAGAGGAGTTATGGCGCGGTGTGCTGTTGCTGGTGAGAATATGCTTGAGGTTGGCAGGTTGTCTGCGGGCCAGGACTGGCCTGCCTCCCAAGGCCTGGGAAAGAGAGGGATTGTTGTCCAGGATGGGTTGTAGATCACTGATGATGCGTTGGAGAGGTTTTAACTGAGAACTGTAGGTGATGACCAGTGGTGTTCTGTTGTTTTCTTTCTTGGGCTTGTCTTGCAGCAGCAGGCTTCTGGGTACACGTCTGGCTCTGTTGATCTGTGTCCTTATTTCCTTGTGCGGGTATTGTAGTTTTGAGAAAGCTTGGTGAATATCTTGTAGGTGTTGGTCTCTGTCTGAGGGGTTGGTGCAAATACGAGTGTACCTCAGTGCTTGGCTGTAGACAATGGATCGTGTGGTGTGTCTGGGATGGAAGCAGGTGGCACGAAGGTAGGCGTAGCTGTCGGAAGGTTTTCGGTATAGGGTGGTGTTGATGTGGCCATCATTAATTTGCACCGTGGTGTCTAGGAAGTGGACCTCTCGTGTAGACTGGTCCAGGCTGAGGTGGATGGTGGGGTGGAGGCTGTTGAAATCATGGTGGAATTTTTCCAGAGTTATACCCGCACAAGGAAATAAGGACACAGATCAACAGAGCCAGATGTGTACCCAGAAGCCTGCTGCTGCAAGACAAACTTCTCAGACATTCTCTTCTCAGACATTTCCTCACAGATGGCCAGTTCCAGATGTCCTTCCCTGTGGCCCTAACCTGCAAACACTTACATGACCAGTTCCATTAACTTCAGGTGTAACCATCTGTAGGACTGGGCACTCTTATTTTTCCTCAGACGCTCATTGAAGCAAAAGGAATTTTAACCAAGAAATGCCTGAGTAAAGATTGATTGTCACCCCCAAAATCTGTGCATGGCTGGCCCCGCCCATGCATGAATTTCATCCCTTCCACCTCTCAGACTATAGCTATGTCAACCCATCACCACCAGTGACGGCATGTCTGACATATGTAGCTACATACCGCAGTGAAAAGCAGGCTGCATCCACACGGCATTGTGCAGCTGCACGTCAGTGAAAGGCTGTGGCAGTGGGGAAAGGATCAGCAGTGCGGAGCTACCTGTGCCTTTTCCTACCACAGGAATTTTCCCCTGTGATGGGAAAAGGCTCTAGCAGCAGGACACTCCATGGTTTAAAAAAAAAGTAGCATAGATGGGAGAGGGGCAGGGTTAAGGAAGGCACTGCTTGGATGAGTAGGTACATATCCACAGGGTTCAGGGTGTACTCTACTCACCCAAGCAGAGCTTCACTATCTACACTGCTATTCATACCCATGTCAGGGGAGCATATAGCGTATGTACTCTTCATGCTGCTGAAAGGAGTGTGCATTGTAAATATACGTTATCTCTTTCCCCTAATACACCAGGCTGCTGTGTGAAATTCCACAAACACACACACGTTTCCCCACAAAGCCCATTTAGGAAGATAATATTAAAGCTGGGGTTATAGCTTCTCCTCTGCATCAATCTCTCCTCCGCTCTGGGGATGCTGCAGTACCATGCCCAGTCACACAGCCAGTGCCTACTTGGGGACAGAGCAGATGCACATAGTCTTTTCTGCAGGAGGAAACCACAACCAATTCCCCTTTTCCTTTTTCCTTCTGGTGGATGATGATGGGGAGGGTGGAGCAGCACAAGGGGAGATTTCCTTCCAAGATGCCCTTCAGTGGGGATGATCTGGCCCAGAATAAAGACCTCAGGACTTTGCCCAGTATTAATCAGCACTTGTCCAGACCTTGTAGTGCCTTAGAGGAAAATGAAAATCTAAAAAGGTGTACTCAAGTCCCAAAACACAGGCTAAATTGATGTTATGACTGGTAACTAAAAATCATTCCAAAGACTGGCCTGACTACATATAGGAGATTTTATTAAACTATTTCCTTACCATCTCATGAACATTTTACTCAGCGGAAAACATAAGCCAGTGAGCTATAAATTGCAACGCTATAAGAAAACGTTTGCACCTGCATCACAGGGCTGGCCTTACCATGAGGCAAACTGAGGCAGCCACCTCAGGTGCCAGACTCGGGGTGGGGGGCAAGGAGAAGAGGGGACGCCACTAGGACCCAGAGTGAAGAATATTGTGTCTGCTGCTGGTGCATGTGTATTCTCTCTGCTCTACATCCACAGAGATGGGGGAGTGCTGTGCTGCAAGAAGGAGGCCACAAGAGATCTTTCAAAGTTTTGGCCCAAGTGAGGAACTATGGAGGCATCATTTGAGCTCCCCGCCTCAGGTGCCAAAATGCCCTACTGCATCAGTCCCTGTGGACGGGAGGTGGAGACAAGACTATGTGATACCTTTTACTACCAAAACAACAAGTGACCTTGAGCTTATTAGTTCTGTGTCAAAACATATATGCTGGACAGTAAGCTATCCCCTTCAACCAATGACTTTATAGAAATATAAACTCTCTTTATAATGTTTATATTACAGTAAATGAATGTATAGGTTTTTGTTATATGCACTCTATTTTTCAGGGTGTCAGGTGCCAGGAAATGATGACTACTTTCCCTATAGGAAACTGTGGCTCTTTGAGATGTGTCGTCCACACAGATTCCACACTTGATGCACATGCACACCATCTACGTGAATAGCAGTTGTGAGGTGGGACTGCACCTACAGCCTGCACACCCTTTCACTTCATGTGGCCAAGTCAAGTCACAACCCCCCACTCAGTTTCTTCACCAATAAGAAGGGCTGGAATAGGACACTGGTCAGCAGGAATGAAGGGCAGGACATGGAATCTGTGTGGACAACAGACAGCTTGAAGTAGTACATTTACAGGAAGGTAAGTAATTGTTATTTCTTCTTCGAGCAACTACCCACACTGATTCCACTCTTGGCAATAAGCAGGCAGTTATACCAGAGTCAGGAGATAGGTGAGAGGAGGCCCACTTGAAGAGGATCCCCCTAACAAAAATTTCACATTCAGCATGGATGCATGAGCAGGGAAAAATGTGAGGACTGAACTCTACATTTTTGCTCTGCATCATTCTGATATGGGGACAGGCTGCAGAAGCTGCCTGGGCATGGGTGGAGTTACCGCTGATGTGTCCAGATGAATCTTTCTTGGCTACGTATAGCAGTCTAAATACAGTCTGAGACCTACTTAGCTAGCCTCCATGAGGATACCAGTTGACTCTTAACCTTTTCAGCAAACATCACAAAGGGTCTGGATGCACATCTGAATGGTCTGGTTGTGTCCAAACAAAAGATTAATGTCCTCACAACATCCAGTGTGCAGAGTTTATTCCTCCTTGGAGAAGGATGTGTTTTTGGGAAGAAAAGCAAGAGATGAATACGTTGGTTGACGCTGAAGTCTGAGACCACCTTATTCAGAAATGTTGGTTGAGGCCTGACTCTGACTCATATATGGTGGGCCTGCCGTGAGAGCCTGAATCTCTCCTATCCATGTAGCAGATGTGGGGTTCACAATGAAGGCAGTTTCATTGAAAGAGAGCAGAACAGCATGTAGCCAAAGTTCAAATGGGGAACTCAACAATACCATCAAAACCAGATTGAGGTCTCACAGAGGAAGGGCTCTCAAACTGGTGGAAACATATGTGGGAACCCTCTGAAAAATCTCACCACTCTGGAGTGTGAGAAAAAATGTGTATCACTGAAGAGGGAGATTATTGGAGGATATCACTGGAGATGCACCCAACCTGAACTAAGGGAAAGTCTGGTTTGTTTCAGGTAGAGTAAATATTATAGCAGGTATTGGGGCTGTTAGTGGTGAAATATTCCACAGCCCCACAGGTACTGGGGCTTTCCTGGTGAAAGCTGACACTGCATTGCCTAGACAGAGAATCTCTTCCATTTGGCTCTGTGTGTTAGCCTGGTCGAGGGTTTCCTGCTGCAAAGGAGAATGTCTTGAGCTGCAGCAGAGTAGCTTTTCTCTATATCACTCATTCAGCCAGCTTCCCCAGAGAAGCAGGACACAGGAAGTCAAGTACTCAAACCACTAGACTGACTGGCTATCCAACACCCTTGTTACACTGCTCTTAACTGCAGTGATAGATGAAATAATCAAAGAAAACCTAACATAAGTGAAACTTCAAACTTGAAAACTAGTAACTTCATTAGTAAAGAACATTGATACTGTGGGTTCTGTCTCACAGCCACAGGAGGTAAGAGGGAACTGAGCATGAGCTGCAGCAGCCCCATCCTTTATACCCTTGCTACAGGAAGGCACAGGGCAAGAACAGCGAAGGGTGGCTCCAACTGGCACTATTCAAAATAAGCTGATCCTGTATGGATGAAGCTCTTGCACCCCAAGTGTGGAATGTGTGTGGACAACCACTCAAAGATGAGTAAAGTGCTACAATGTTAAGCTCTGTCTACATTAGGAAAATTTCAAAGAATGGTACCAATATAACAACGCCGATGTATTACACCAGTACAAATATCTCTAATGTAGACAGACTCTTCCTTCACTCCACCTTAGTACTGTAGGATGCTAGTCAGGTAGAAAATAAAATCTTTTTGATTATTAACTTGAAATAACAACTGCTTCAAACCACACATACTGTTATCTGATTTCAGTTCTTCCATGTACACTGACAAACTGCCTATACTCACTTATTTAAACACCATGTACAGTAAAAGATTGTACCTAGTTCATTCATTCGTCCTTGTGAACCTTACCTCGGAGAATTGTTGAACAGCATTTTTTTAAAAAAAATATTAAAAAGAGCGATGGATGATTTGAAGGAGCAAAATGCAAAGTATGTTTTAATTGCTCTCTTAAGAAGCAGGGATATCCTTGAACAAGGTCTCCTCTTGGCGTTAGTATACTTTATTTGATGCCAGGCACAAACATTACATGTTCAGATTTCTGACCTACAATCAGCCAATATAAACTCATGTAAGTATTTGTATACACTGGCATCCAAGACACTAACAAAATACAACCCCATGCCATGCTGAACAGGTCATTTTAAAGAAGCATATCTTTTTGACATATTGGGAGGTAGGGGAGGAAAGAAGCAAGTTATCAGACTTGAATGAAAAAACACAACAAAAATAGTTTAAATATTAAAATGATACATAATCTGCTTTCCTTTTACTGTTTGACGTAATGAGAATTTTTTGGTTTTGTTTTACTCTGTTCTGTTAAACCAAAGAAAAGAGGAAACTATTTTTCAGTGAATATTAATCACCCAGTTTGCAAGTGGTTATTTTCTGTGAGCTTAATAACTTGCTTTAATATCTTGACTTCTATAAATAAGTTTACAGTATGGTTTCGCTAACTATTTGGATTGTAAATCTACAGCAAACCAAAAATGTTTTCCATTATATAACCACTTTATACTCCTCCCTCATGCAAAACTCTGATTGATAGATTTCAGTGTTTCACATCCATTACACAACAAAATAAATTTCACACATTTTCTTTAAAATGTGACCTCAAGCATTAGCACATATTCGATTTTGAAACTAGTTCTTTACTGTTTGTCAGGAATGAGTTGTTTGCATCTCTTCTGCCTCACTTGCCAGTGACAATGTGCAATAAAATGGGATTCAATGTAATCCTAAATGTATTACTACAAAGAGCAATTAGATAATAATATTCTGATTGATAGTAAAGGTGATGCATACATATCTATTTATTGTCTAGTTTAAACTAAAAACCATGGGTGTCATTAAGATCTCATAGACTCATACATTAGACTTTAAGGTCGGAAGGGACCATTATGATCATATAGTCTGACTTATAGCTACATCTAATCTAGTTGTTAACTTTTTTTGTGACTCTCACAGAGTGGAGAAAGGCTTAAGACTGAGGCCTTGTCCTCAGAAAATATAAAAAATCCTGACCTTGACTCGTGGTGGGGAATTAAGCAGAGGCATTATTTCTCTGTCCAGAGAGTCAGGACTGCAGGGAAGAAGCCCTATGTGACGTCCTGGATGACAGCTCCACATCTGAAAAGCCATGTTGGGACAACACCTCGCCCATTCAATCAGATAACTAGGAAGATATCAGGGAGGCACCACACCTTCTGCTCATTCTGTTTATTATCTCTAATGACCTAACTGTCATATTTATCATGTTGTCATGTGGAGTCTGTGACATTACTCCTGGAGATGAGATGTCTGAGTGCCAGCAGACACACTGAATGGCTACTTCAAATCGAGGTTCTTCCCCTCAGGATCTGCCAAAGCATCAACAGCTTCAGAGCTTGGGCACAATAGTGAGCCACTGAAGGCTCTGAATAGCAGACACTGCCAGGACCAGGATTTGATTCACTGATCTGAAACTGTATCATAAACGTCACCAACAAATGTTATTTTTGTACAGGTGTTATCTTTTTCATTTTAAAAATACCTCTTTAGGCCTCTCCCCAAAGCCTTCTGGCTCATAGGGGAGTATTGCCAGATGAAGACAGAAGTCAGGCCTTCCATTCCCTTACACCCTATAAAGCATTACTTGTCCACCCTAAAACTCCCACCGATTTTATTGGGCATTGCAGATGTGCAAAGAATGCAGGATCTTGCCCTTGGTGTATCATGTATACAGGCATAAATTGTGGAATCTTACATTGAATAAAAGCCTCCACTCAGCAATTTAAAAAAGAAATGGAGGCAAGACTGCTATAAACACTGACAAAACACACTATTTCTAACTAGCACAATACCTAAACAAAATGTGTATTTGTTTACATTTAATTGTCTTCACTCCATTTTTCAACTGACAAGCTGAAGATTAGTCTCTTCAAATTTTCTATTCAGCATTTCTGCTTATTATTTATTCTAACGATAATATATTTGTTGGTCATATGATTGCAAGTCAATACTTTTGGATTTTGAGCAGATTACTTATTGTCTGAGACTTGTTAAAGATGGCTTGAATGGCATTGAAAATACTGTGTTGCCAACATTTTTACAAACATAAATAATTCTGTTTCTATTCACATATCCCATAATAATTTTTAATAGGTGGGGCTGTCAGCACTACCAAGTACTAAGGTTGCTCAACACTTCCCATTATAAATTCCTGTTATCAGTTGCTTATAAATTTCCCAAACTTTAACCATTCGGGCTAATTTTTTTTATGCTTAGTGTCTGTCTCAGATTGAATTCTTAGGGAAAATTTTGGCCAACTCTCAGGGAGAGCGCTGAGACTGAGTGGGCAAACAGACTGTGACAAAGAGTTCAAGGGAAGGGAAATTGAGCTGAGATTGGATGAGAAGCCCAGTAAGGGAGACAGGGTCTCGAAGCCCTTGGGGGGGAAGGGAGAGAGAGACTGAATAAAGAGCTGGGAAGGGGAAAATTGGGACTGGCTAGGCAAGACGACTGGGACTTGGTGTGGGGAGGGGGAGAGACTGGGAGTTGGGAGGCGACTGGGACAGCAAGTCCAAAAGGGAAAACTAGGAAGCTGGGAATTGGATGAGAAGCCTGAAAAGCGGAGACCAAGAGTAGAGAAGAGACTAGTCAGGGGCAGATTGGAGAGGACAGAGCAGAAGGGGTCAAGCTTAGCCAAATGGGCAGAAGAATCTGTACCCACAAAAATACATACTTCTCAAAGCCTGCAATGGAACACAAGATTTCTGAGTATCACTATTCTTCTGCTGTCAGAAAATATGTGAAAATCTCTGATGTATATTTGTGTGTTATTCCTCTCGATGCTTGTCCACACAGAGGATAACAACCTACTATTACTATCAATTACTCCATTAGCTCAAGACAGAGATTTGTGTAATGTATAAAAAAATATTCCAATCCTGCTGATGACGCACGCTGGTGTTAATATGTTGCCACAAAACAGAACTTCTGTTTTTTAAGTTTGTTTGTTTAAAAAAAAACCACAACAACAAGGAAATTGCACACGAAACACTACATTAAAAGAACATTATTAAGGTTTCAAAGTCAACCACTCAAAATGTAGAAAATGCCAAATTTAAGGATGCGTGGGCAACTTTCATTCCCTCACTCCTTTGTGCACGTGCAATAGGATACAGTCACATATGATACACAAATCACAAACTACTTTTTCCAGAGGACCCCTGACTTTTCCAGTGCACAGAGATGCATAAGGCTTTTGTAGTGAAGGAAACAGGTGTCTGTAGGACCCTTTTTGGTTGCAGAATATAGGAGGTGTGCAGTGAACATGGCAGGGGACTGCAGGAAGACAAAGGATGGTCTCATTGTTAAGACCGCTTTACGCTGCCTGGAAATCTGGATTCTAACCCTGCCTCTGCCACGGAATTCCTGCATGAATGGTAGGCAAGTCACTTAAATAAAACTTTTCACATGTGCCCATTAACTGTGCATTCCTCATCTGCTGATTTGTTCTCTTCCTTTGCTCAAACAGGCACTATAAATTTGTCCTTTATTCTCTAAGTCCAGATCATCACAGCATAAGTGCTCTCATCTGCACCTGCAATACACTGGACACTGAATTCAAATGATTAAAAAATGACTTCTTTTAAAAAATTAAGTGTTGCAATAATGTGCCCATTAAATAAAATACAGTACCCAAGGTAAAATCCTGACCCCACATTAGTCAGAGAGTTTGGCCATTGATTTAAATGAGGATTTTTTTTTTCCTCTCTTCCACACTGTTGTTTTGAACAGGCTTTTGGGCAGGTTGAAACCCACAGTAACAAATATTCTTGGGCTCACTCATCTTCTTCCCCCACCCATTTTTGCAGGCAGGCAAAGGCAAAGCATGATTTTCAAACCTCTGACCCCATGCTCCACCTGCTCCCCAGACTCCTGCATGTTCCCAGGAAACAAACACCCACCACCTAGCTCCTTGCCTTGCCCAGCTGCTGTTTTATAGCTTCTGTGAAGAAAACCCAGGTATTCTAGAGTCAGACTATCCACGTTGCTCCTCCTGGCCCAGACCCATAGGAAGCCTGGCTCTTGTGAAGTCCTTCTGCAATTTCAGTCCAAGCCCTGTCAGTTTGCAGATTTGAATCAGAAGGTATGCATAACGCAGTATGGACATGATAGTGTAACATCAACAGACCTCAGTTGGCGGCGGGCAGGATCAAGCTGTGGACATCTGGAGCTTAGTGCATGAGCCTCTCTCTACAGCATGAGCTAAAAGCCAAGTTGCTATTAGCTAAAGCTGTAGAACAGACTCATTTAATTCTCTCTAAGTGGTCTTGGTGCCACTACATGGAACACAACACCATACCCATAGGCATATGGGTTACAACAGCATGGCTGTAAATCCCAAGATCATCAAGTGTAAGTCCAGGTTTACAAAGCCCAGGTGGACATTCAAGTGCAGGTTTAGAAACATCAGGTCCACAAGCCCAGGTCCCACAGATCTGGGTTTACAATGCAATGAAGGCATCTTCTACAAGGCTAATGATATTCCCTGACCCCCTTGGTCCACCTGCCAGGGTTCTGGAACTCCCTGGCCATTTGCACAGGAGAAAATACATACATTCACACAGCTCCTGTTGCTTCTCAGCCATGGTGCTGGAGCTTGGAGAAGAAAGGGATCTGCTAGCCCAAAATTCAGAAACAGCAACTCTGAATATTATTGGTTAACTACCTTCTTGAAGAGCTTGGGGAAGAAAATGTACACAGGCTTCTCCCAAAGCAATACATGAGTGCAATGGCATCATGCTAGAGGACCACAAGCAAAGTGAAGCTGAACATCAACAAAAGAGGAAAACTGGCTATACAGAAAATATTGTCAAATGCATAAAATAAACAAACTGGAAAAGCAGAGGGAACAAAATCCTTTAACTTCTGTTTGTTTTTGTTTTGTTTTAGTCTTTTTAATAACATTAGATATTTTGTATAACACAAAATTTTCATATGAAATGTGATTTCCAAATTGATGGTGTGAATTTTGTATTCCTGTATTTGATTGCAAGCAAAACTACTGAGCTAAGACTATTTTAACATTTGGCTATAGACATCTAACCACACTTGTTTGCTTTTAAATGATCTCAACTCAGTATCAAAGAATCTAGTAGCTTACTTAAACTGCATCCTAATAGCAAACCAAAAGACTGCACTTTTTCTCCTATCACACTTGAAAGTAAAATTTGCTTTGCTTTCTAAGAAAATGTTCGCTGGAACAAGTAAAGTTCACATGTTCTTGTTTCTTTTAATCACATGGTAACAGTAAATTCACACAAATAAATCTTGAAATAAAACTGATGTGCATCAGAAGGTAAAAATACCCCAAGCAATAATTTTAACTGTAAACATATTTCACTACTGTGAACATCTAACACGTACAAACTACAGTGAGACCTCTAAGACGAAGGTTCATAAATTACTAGAACTGTTAAGATTATGTATAGCCCTAGAGCTATATACACTTACAAGTTTTCCATTACATTACTTTGAAACTTCAAAACTTTTTTGCTCTTAGCCAATCAACATGTTTAGCAAGTAAGAAAACTCTATTTGTAGAACATCAACAATGTTTGAGTCTCAATTAGACTGATAAATTAAAGCAAAAATTAAACTCCACTGCACTAAAACTATGTAGTCTCCTTTGGTACTCAAGCCCTTCTTTAATAGTAACTGTACATAGTAATAATTTCTCAACCCTTTCATCACATTAGCTGTTACTTTAATCAGTAGGTTGATGATATCCATTAAAACTAGAATATTTTGAACTTTACAAAAAAATCCATGATAATGCAATTGCTTCCAAATGCTGTACATTCATTCTTTTTTCCTTAATTATTTTGGAACAGAATTATTTATTCAGTTTGTCAGGTAAGCTGGAAACTCTCCAGTAGTAAGTAAGAACAACAAGGCAGATACATATGATGTGATGAGCCCAATGACGATGACTAAGCACAGGACAAATACAACCACTAGTGCCTCTCTACATCAAACATGCCCAAATTCTGTGTAGTAAAACCCAGAACTTTGCGAACTTTTTTTCTCTTTTTACTAGAAAGGCTCTAATCATAATCCACTGTAAAAGTCTCTAAAACCACACCACAGAGAGACACTTTACTTTGAATCAATGATCACTATTTAGGAATGTTTTCAGACACTATACACTTACCTTCACATTTCTGAGTTGCCTCATTCTGTCTGTGACCAGCAGGACACTTGCATTCATATGAGCCAACTGTGTTAATGCAGTTTCCTCCTGAACAGACCCCTGGTATAGCCTGACACTCATCAACATCTATAAAGAGAAAACAGTAGTTTGCTTGAAATAAGACACTGCTTGAATTACAGTCGTGATAAACAGATGGACTGCTCCATCTTTGAAAGTATTCTGAAAAATAACCATTATATGCATTACCACACCTCTGCATCTCATCGTGAATCTGGAGACCACTTTGTCTGGCATTGACCCTTACCCATGCTTTATTCCCCTTTCCCCTAAACTATAAATTGTGATATATTAGATTAAGCATGCAACATTCAGGGCCTGCTGCATTTGACAGACTTGCTAGTTTGGAGCTCCACAGTTGTTAAATTGTACTTTTATATAAATTTACTCCATTTTCATTCTTCCTTTGTAGTTCATCTATAGTAAATTTCCACTGTGCTTTAACATGCACTATTTCCACTTTAAATTGTGTTTTCTTCCCAACTTCATTACACCATAGTTCAAAAAACATATATCCTGGCAGTGAAATAGTAATGGGCAAAACCCTTGGGTTTTGGGGGTTTTTTTTTAAAGTATTTACAGTATAGACAATAAAGTATGAGCTGAGAACTTTTCCAAAACGTCCATTACAATGCTATACTTTTAAAGTGCAATAGTCCCACACATGTAAAGCATTTTTCATATAGGTCCTGTATTTCTGTAGCTTACTATCAGCACAGCTCCAATGACTGATTTTGTTATTGCTAGATCAAATGAATAGTTAAAATAATACAGAGTATCTAACAGAGATCTCTGAACTAACCAGTCTAGGCCAGAGCCATATAGAGGAACTCTTTATACCAAAGGAGGATGAGGGGGAAGAGTATGGAAAGCAGGCTTCTGGCTAATGCATGATGTATACATTCAGATACTTAGCCTCTCATAAACTCTCACAGCTCTCCTTTCAAAAGTTCACTTAAATTACAGCTCTATGAAAATTTGGAGTTTGTTTATTAATTCCTTCACAATAAACAATTTGATTAAGTGCCGAAAGGCTCCGCTCCACTTCTGTGAACTCTGGGGAGTCAAAACCTGCAGATCCTAGCTGTGTGGGGGCATTGCCATTACGTGGTACCTTTGTTTCCAAAAATCTCTGACACTCCTCTATGGGAGCTCAAAAGACATCCATATTTGTGGGTTCAAAGAAGGCAGGCTGGATAGTGCTCCCCAGTTCCTTGCTGATAGAACAATGAAAATGAAACTGAGTCCAAACCCATGTTGTTTCCTAGCCCATATGTGGGCATAATCCACATACAGGACAACAGAACACTTAGTGATTATAAAAGACATTGGAATTGAAAAACAAGCTGCTTTATTCTTTCAAAAAAACAACCCCAAACAGATAAGCAGATGTAAAAGCAGTGCAAATTTCTTCACTCTACATCAGCAAAGTACTATATGCCAACTTTGTTCAAGTTCAAAAGTTAGAGGGTATTCCTTTGTCTACAGTCACAGATTAAGGTTAGATACCCACAGTTGGCTTTAGCATTTTTTGGATGGGCCTGCCCTGTCCTCTCTTCGACTCTGACCACTCCACTATACAAAGGACTGGTTTTAAGATTCTGATGAGAGCATCAGCTTTTTTGTCACCATAAATCTTCATACTAGCATCAGCCTCCTCTTCCGTAGAAGAGGTAGAGCCCAGCTGCTTCTACTACTTATTTTTTTTAAATATCAAGGACAATTTTCCATATAAGGCATAACAATGAGGGCCAGTAGGTCTCCAGGCACCAAAGAGCTCTATGTGCATTGGGGTGAGTTTTAGATTACTCCTTCAACTTTTTAAATATAGAATCCAGAATAGCCAGCAATATTAAAAGTACACTGTCTACTTAAAAGTCACACTTGTATCTAAAACTTCTGCTTATCTATTACTGTTAAAAGAACCCTTTAGGATTATTATAACTGAAAGGATTGGAGGGAAAAATATTTTTCACTACATTTTTCAGCTGGTTTAATTTGCATATTAAAAGTACTCAGTGCACAGTCACTTCCTTGTTTCCCATACTCAGCCAGCCAGCCTCCCATTCAGTTTGTGGAAGGATGGTTTTTAGTTTTGCTATTTTTGGTTCATGTTGTTTAAATCAAGCACTAGGAAGATAAAAGTATTTTAAAAAAGTGGTTTGAAAAGCATCTACTTTTCCCTCATTCCTTCTTTCACACTGACTTCCATTTTATTTGTTTTTGACTCTTCTGTACCCCTATTCTTTCCAGTGATGTACTGCCAATATTTTAACAAAAACCTCCTCCTTTCCCACCCTGGGAAAAAAATAAAACAGAAAACCCCTCAGCCTCATGACCCCAGGTTTCTGTGTTGTAGATAAGTAGGGTGACTGATTTTGGGATCTAGACATCTGGTTTACCATTTAAGTAAAAGCAGTTTGTCATTACCAAGAAAGGAGGCAACACTTCTTGGCAAACAAACTTATTTTAAGTACATTTGCTGGAAGGGTTTATACTTTTTTCCTGTAACTATCCTGAGTTTATTTCACATAGCAGCATGCAAATGCATCATTTAGACTGTGGGTGTCCTGAGGCTCTTAGAAGGGTAGGGGGTTCCAGCATATCCTTTCTGGAAACATACTTTTTTTAAAAAAACATCACTTAGTGCAATCTGGTCTATTTGGAATGCAAAACTGTCCCTTTGAATCTTAAGTCTAGGGACGTCAGACCTAGCAGGTATGACTGAGCAATACCAAGGGAGAAGATAAGTTCCACTCATACCAGATCTACCTAATAGCCTCCTCCAGCACATAATTATGGTATATGGCGTTTGACTCTTGCACCTCAAAATGAATTTAAGAGGCTGAATATAATACACCTCATCAGTTATTGTTGCTTGTTTAAATTATGCTACCTCAGAAAACTTGTGGTCAAAAAGCAGATTAAGTTGAAAACAACAATATCTGAATTTATTGGTGGCCTTCACAAAGACGATCTCTGTTTGAATCTCATAAGAGCTTCACTGCCTTGTAAGCCAAATATATTAAGTAATTATAAATTAATTGCAGTAGCAGCAGGAAATGAATAGGTTCCAGATACAGAAAAAGTTTCTCTGGCCTTGAACAAAGCTTTAGAGTTCAAGTAATTCCATTAATTACCTACAACTTTAATCCACATAGTTTAGGAAAAAATCCATTATTTTTGAAAGGGGAGAAAAGAAAGACCACCTTAGGGATGGTTATTTTACCTAGCATACTGCTGTAGAAAGAAGGAAATATATCCAAGGAAGAAATATGAATACAGTCTTGCTAACTAAGGTACTGATCCTGCAAAACCTCAATCACATGAGCTGGCTTAAGTGTCCAAATACTTCTAGGAAAGGTGTTAATTCAAATGTGTTGGTGAGGGGGGGAAGAAGGGGTAGGTGTTATATTTTCACTGTAAGGGAATTGTTTAAAATCATAGTTAATACAAAGTCAATGAATACATTAAACACCATTGGGGTTTTTTTGTTTGTTTTTTGTTTTTTAAACAAAGTACAACCTATAGGCCTAATCCTGCAAGTAGGGTTTTTTTATGGGAGTTTCACATCACACAACCTCCTCCTCCCACTCGCCCAAATAAGGGTTTTTAGAATTATGCTATTAGCCTTTTGGTATTTGAAAAGACTAGAGAGAGCAAAGTTAATACAATATATTCTTAAAATGGTTCATTCAGTGAATTACTTTCTGAATACTATTTTAAGCCATGGGAATCATTTGTCTCCATACACCACAATTTTGTGATCAAATAGACAGGTAGTTTGGGTGTTTTTGTTCTACCTTGTCAGCCAGGTTTAACTATGCCTCAATTTCAACATTATTCATTCCCAAACTGTTCATGCTTCCGAGGGCCAAATGAATGAAAAGCATTCTTAGTGCTCTCAACACAAAATTAAACGAATTATCCTTTAGGCATGGTTGTATATACCAAGAGATTCAATATGCTAAAGATTAGGTAGAATGTTTCCATGTGTTCCTGGGTCTGATAATATCTGGCAAGTGAAAAAAGGTTCTTTGCTTTTTCAGACAGTTTTCTGAGTAAGTGGTAACCGCCTACAGGATTTGCATTGCTAACTTTACACATGCACCTTTGAAAATCTAGCCAACTTTGGCCTCTCTCTCTGATGAGTGGACAGTTTCTTAGTGAACCCTAAAGATTTTTTAAAAAAAGCTTAGGGAAATGGAAGCTCTGTCAAATATACTTAAAGAAATTCTGTCACATAGTTTAGACCCTAAATTTAGGGGAAGAAGTTTAGTTTGTTTCTGTTTAGAAAAACATTTGTTTAAAAAACACATTCTCCTGAATGTTATATTTTAATGAAAATGGATTTGGTTGTTTTTTAATTAACCCGTTGCATGAGAACCAGAAAGCTAAGTGGCCTAAAATACAGTTGAAAATACTAGTCTTTTCTGTGTGTCCGAGATGAGTAAAATAATGCAAAAGTAAATCAGCAAAAATGGTGAAAATCACATAAGATTTTTTTCTTGTTTTAATAATTTAAGGTATTGTCAGTTACTAAGGGTCTGATCCTGAGAGTTATGGTATTGTCTTCAACGGGAGCCGGATGGAGTCCCAGATAAGGGGACATCTGTTTTAAGAGAGTATTCTGCCATCTCTGACTGGATTTCTCAGCATACCATCTCCTGCAGCTCTGTCCCATCTTCATAAGAAGAATGGGCAGTAGGAGGGAAGATGTTTGGGAAACCCTTGAAATTGGATTAGCCACTTGGTAGTGGGACAAAGATGTAGGAGTTCTCTCTTTCCTCTCCTTGGTGCCAAGAATCACTGTCTGAAGATGAACGGGAGTAGCTAAAAAATGGACTGTTAAAGAATGTAGGGAGGAGCAGAGAAATCTTCCAGCATGGGATTCCTGCTACTACCTTGCTGCACAACCATGCAGAAATGGCAAGAAAATATTTTCAACTGTCTCTTGTCTGAATACTTTGGGATGAGGGACTGTCTGATCTCTTGGGAACATGACAGGTGTCATTTCTCTCTTCTCCTGAATTACAAATCAGTCATAAAGGCCTATTATTGAAGCAAAAAAGAACTACTATGGAGAGATTTAAAGATTTGGGTTATTTTTAAATTCTTCTTTAGGTTGCCATGGTATCATTAATGAATGAATAAATAAATCTATAGCATTCTACTTGTTCTGCAAACATAAGTGATTAATCCACAAAAAATGCCAGCCACCCAGCTGAGTATCTCTCCTAGACCTGAAAAAGAGCTCTGTGTAGCTCAGAAACCTGTCACTTTTACCAACAGAAGTTGGTCCAATAAAATATATTACCTCATCCACCTGGTCTCTCTAGCCAGCCAGCTAGGCTTTATCCCTATTTACGGGCATAAAGAAGTGAAATAAATGGCTCAACATCATACAAAAATAAAGGCAAGCTGCTTTATTTTACACCTCTTGTTGATTTTCCTGCTACAATCTCAGTCTTTGGCTCCTTCACTGGATAAATTACATCAGTTAACACCATATAATCTGCATCAGCACTTACTTCTCTGATTATATATAGAACAGACATAGCTATAGATACATAACTATTTGTTCTTTAAGTAAGGGCTTGTCTACCAGGGTTATTCTGGGTAGCTATTCTTGATTAACTCCAGTCTTTCGAAGTGCACACCATACCTATTCTTGTTTAATTTTCATGTATAGATAAAGATAAAACTGGCGAGCAGTTCAGAAAGGCTAACAGTTGTATACAAAAGCCTCCCAGAAGTCAGTGATACAATAGTTGATACAATTTATTAATAAGTGAGGATAGCTCCTAAGTTAGTACACAAGCCAATTCCCTCTCCATCTGGATCAGGGACTTAGATGTTATGCTTTGTTGCCTCATGGATCCTCATAAGGTAAATCTGTTCTCCAGATCTTCGGGGTTGGCAAGTTCTGATTTTCTTTGTTTTTTCATGTAACTTTCTCACCATGCAGCCTTCCAACTCTTTCAGATGGGTTATCTGTCTCTCTCATCCACATTTGAGTAATCTGTGTCCTTATATAATGCCTATTACATCAAAGACCCTCTATATCATAATATATCAGTTTCTAATAGTTGGTGTCCAGTTTTTCCATTAATTTTGCTTATGACATTGGCCAAATTACCTACTTAAGCGGAGAATTTAATTTCTCCATTTTTACAATCCTTAAATAAAGCTAGAAATGGATTAGTGCTATCCTCTTCTGACCTTTGTGTGTGTGTGTGTGATAGTAAGAGTCTTCCTGAGACAGCCTCTAGGCAAACAGTGGCAACTCTCAATTAAAAATCACTAATCTGGTATTATCTTTCATGCTCCCTTTCATTTCCACTCTCAGCTCTCATCTCTGGGGATTTTAGCAACACATATAAAATGTCTTTATTGCTGATGAGGATTATTTAAACTGGATTTCAGTGAATTCAATCATTTCTCAACAAAGCTCATGTTTCTTATAGCCACCGTGTCATAGATTGAACCTGCTCAGACCCCTCAAAGGGTCACAAAGTTATTACACAGAGAGTTGCGAGCTGTCGGCTCCACCCCAAACTCTACTTTGCCTCCAGAATTTATAATGGTGTTAAATATATAAAAAATATAAAAAAGTGGTGATTTAATTTATAAGGGTCACACGCAGAGGCTTGCTATGGAAAAGGAGTCACCAGTACAAAAGTTTGAGAACCACTGCTCTAGGGTGCTCCCTAGGGGTGAGGGTGAGCACTTCTCTCATCCCAGAAGTCCTTCTCTGGATGTAGACGTTGAATAGGCTTGCAGTGTGGATGTGGGCCTCCACACTGCAAGCCTGGGGAAGCAACCCTTCTGGATGCAAGAGGAGTTTGAATGAAAAAGGTAAACAAAATACTCTTGCAGCCTACAAAGCAGTCCGGGCTCACCTGGCTGTTCCTTGCAAGATAAAAGGCAAACAGTCTCTGTGCAGGGGGATGGGTTCCTAACCCCTTGTGTGTCTGAGGGGCCACAGGTGAGTACCCAAGGCTTTAAAAAGGAAAACAAAGTAAAGATGATCCCTCTGCCTCTTCGAACACTCCAGGCAGCAGAGGCTCTTTAAGCAGCTTTCCTGGTAAGCAACTCCTGCTTTGTGAAGCTAAAGAGTTTCCTCTGAATGCCACCTAGTATTGGGCTTGAATTCTCATGTTTAAGGATTGACCCCCTCCAGGCTGTACAGGCCTCTTAGATGTGCTGGGCTGAGGCGGACTGTGCCCAGAGGAGCTCTTTAACCTCCCTTCCTGGTTGGGATGGGAAGCTGTCTCACCCCACATCATCAATAAGGGTATGTCTACACTGCAATTAAAAAACCACAGCAGGCCTGTGCCAACTGACTTGGGCTCATTGGGCTTGAGCTAAGGGGCTCTTTAATTGCAGTGTAGACATTTGGGCTGGGGCTGGAGCCCAGGCTCTAGGACCCTGACTCTTAGACACCCTCCCCTGCTGAGCCATCTCTCTGGCCAGGTTCCATGAAGCCCCTGCACCCAAGTTCCTTGGGCCCTGGTGCACAATGCACCAGGGCCAAAGGAACTTAACACCCTCCTGCCAATGCTGTAGCAGGAAGTGGCTGGCTTATGTCCATGGCCATCAGCAGCCTGGAGATGTTACCTGCCTTTCGACTGGGACAATCTGCTTCCAGCCACATGGCAGGGGGAAAGAAGAGATGAGCTCTGCAAAGACATGGGCCAGGTATCGCTTCCTCATCTCCTCCCCACCTGCAGCTGGAAGCAGCTCCTGTCCCTTCCCTCCCGCACAGTGGGTTGGTCACCCCCAGTGTGAGAGAGGTGTATTGGAGTTTGTGTGTGTGTCACCTCTCCCCATGTGTGTGAGGGAGATGGGGGAGGGGTGTATGTTACCCCTCCCCATGAGAACCCTAAAGCCTTAAAATAAGAAGGTAAATAAAAAGAATTCAACTATGCAATGGCTTTTTAACAGGGCTCAGTCAATGTGATGTTAATTTGAATGGTTCTGCTGCATATTCTGATTGATTGCAGTTGAACTCACTTGAACACGAGTAATTTTACCAGATGTCCCATATTCAGCATAGGGAAATATGGTCAGCCTACCCCTTATCCTTCTCTTTGCTAAGCTGAATAGATGAGCTCCTTGAGTCTATCACCACAGGCAAGTTTCCTAATCCTCCTACTGGCTGAGTGAAGTACTTCTATTGGATTTTTTAGAGAAAGGAATTCTCCTAGTTATAACCATTCTCTTAGTTACATTTGGGGATCTGTCTGTACAGAGACCACTGCAACCCAACCATGTTTTCTGAAATGGCTTTGGGAAATCATTAAGACTTAAAAGATATTGATGCCCACAGGCAGAGCAATACATGTAGTTAATTCTGAGATTCCCCTCAGTAACAAACTTCCCCAATGTCTTTAATAAGCTATACCCATTTATGCTATTGTTACAAAAAGTGAAAGTGCATATAATGGTTATAATAATCCAGGAAAAAAATCAGCAGATTGTGTCGTCATCTTCTAGGTGCTGCTTATTGACTGTAGGGTTTGAGGATTTCATTGGAGACACACAGTTCAGTGATGCAAAATCTGAAGCCCAATTCACAATCCCAAGCACAAGAAGAACCTCGGTTTTCCAAACATGGCAAAGTGCCATTACCACATGCTATAAGCAGAGTTGTGAAACACTTTATATCCAAGGCAATAAGCACTCAGAGTGGCTTGTCAGATTGTAATCATGCATGTATTGTAACAACAGTTGATTTCAGATCTGATAATGAGCCAGATCACACTCTAGCTGTGGATACGTGCCCAGAGAGTCTGAAAGAGAGATTGCCTTTAGGGTGACCAGACCACACGTGTGAAAAATCAAAACAGGGTGTGAGGGGTAAAAGGAGCCTATATAAGAGAGAGACACCAGAATCGGGACTCTCCCTATAAACTCAGGACATCTGGTCACCCTAGATTGCCTTGGGGTCCTAGAACACTGACAGCAAACAAGATCCTATATTACTGGTGTCTTGTGGCCAAACTACAGAAAATGTACAGAAGTTATGTTCTCCTGAGAGTATTTCTGCCGACTTGGCTGATAGGGAGCCCAGGAAAAGTACTGAAACAAAAGTCTAGAATTCATTACATATTTCAACCTGAGACTACAGCCATCTATGCAACAGAAAGGAAGTAACCTCATAATTATTTGGAATTTCTGCTATCTTTAGCCATTTCATTCTACATGCAGTTTGTTTAAGTCAATCAAAGGAAGAGACAGAGCAGGCAAGTCACTGATTGCTAGAGAAGACAGAAAGGGTGGTGCATCAGATAAGGAGTCTGACAGATCTCAGTTCTTAGACCATTCTTTACCAGTCAAAGACACAGGGGGGAAGCTACCCATTCACAAAGCAATGTTCCTGGTACCACATCTGTTAATGCAGTTTTCAGCCTTTGCACCCAACTGACTGACAAACCACCAGTGGCTCCAACTACAAGAACTACATGTCCCCAAGATTGTGCAAATAGGTAAGTAAATAATTAATAAATAGCAAAGATAAAGAACGAGAACACCAATCACCATTTTACAAAGCAAGCTGCTCAACAGTAACAAAGAGGCCGTCAGTTCTTTTTCTAGACATAACTCAAAGTACATGGGCATTTTTACTTTAATCAAAGGCCAGAGGGAGAGATTCAGTTCAGTAACTAGCATTATATCATAGCTGGTGGATGTGAGACACAGCCCCTCTCTCTCATTACGTTCTTCTGGTTTGTATTCATTTTTTCCGTACCACTAGTTTCATTATTAGGTACATGTATCCCAGCTAAAACTTTGGCGTTTCAAGGATTATTAGAATTTTGTGAATAACAGCAATCATATAATATTTTTTCTGTGTTTTTTATTTCAAAGATTCATAGAAATCTCAGAATCTATGAAATAACAAACACTGCAAAAAACAGTAATTTGGTTTTAGGTGGATATAAGCTTTTTTAGACAACATTCACAATGCGATAACCATGCACAGCCAAATCAAATGGCTTACCTTGACATGCTCCATTGCGGATGTTAGGAATGAAGCCACGACGACATGGCTGAGGCTGTGCAGGACACATCTCGCAAGGATGACCCCAGGCACGTCCAATGGTTGCACAACATAGAGTCTTTGTGCAAACAATGCCAGTCAGCTGACCCTGACACATCTGGTTATGGACCTGAGTGAAACAGGGGCCTGTTCTGTAATCTGGAAAAGAAGAATGGAAAAATGGAATGTCTGATACAAACACAATGTTGCCTCCACCAACCAACCCACATAGCAAAGAGGGGGAATACATTTTTTTTCCCCAACAGATATCAATGTAAAGAAAATACCAGCAGATCTTTGACATTTAAATCATGGTCTTGCATGCAGATGTAGTAGGAAACCTTCCACAAGCAGCACTAATTTTTGTAAAGACAAATAAGTCAATTTATGATTTTAGCTATTATTGAGAAAGATGCCGGAAGATTAAAGGAGTTCATCCCTCAAAACTGAGCTTTTAGATGATCAAAAAAACATCAGCTGTAAAATTAATACTGTAATATATGAAAAGCTAAAAATAAAACAAAACATTTTATTAACTCCTGGGAGGTCTGGGAATTGGGATTTCCTGTTGCTGAGCAAATTCATTACAATTCATTTACCAGAGGAAAATCCAAACTACTGGTACCAATGGACTCATGTCAGATCAAATGAGGCCATGCAAGAAACTGACACACAGCTAGCATTCCATTTGCAATGCTTACAAACTAGTGACTTAACTGCACGCTTGTCACAGAATGCAAACTGGATTATCATTTATTTTCAAACAAAAGTGATAGGGAAATGGAACTTTTACACACTATGCTGATGAATTACTTCAAAAAACAAGCATTTGCAAATATGTAATTACAGCTGTCACTTCAAGATGGTGAATTACAACAATTAGTAAAGAAAGCGTAACCCCCTCACTTTAAATCCCACTTGTTTGTAATGATATGCATAACCATATCTTCACAATTTGTAATTTATGGATAATAATTGAATATTCATACGATTTATTACAA
The DNA here is from genome assembly GCA_007922305.1 of Dermatemys mawii. Taxonomy (NCBI): domain Eukaryota; kingdom Metazoa; phylum Chordata; order Testudines; family Dermatemydidae; genus Dermatemys; species Dermatemys mawii. Next base: position 3,372,088 of record ML677339.1, read on the forward strand.
TCAGATGTATAATTTAGCAACTAGCATACTCTTCCACGATAGAATGTTTCCTTTTTCATGCAGCAATGGTCAATAGGGATATTTTCCCCATAATATCTACTGTGGCAAAGCTCCGGCCTTGTCCCCATGGATCCCACATTTCCAGGCAGTTTATGCTACCCTCAGAGGCTCACTGTGACCCTCCACCTAGCCCTTCTCTCTGTAGGCCAGGGTTACAGTCTACTAAGCCCTTGTTGGTGAGAGAACTCCCCCAATCTCTGTTGTCCCTCTGGGTCTATTTCAGGACAGTATAGCCTCCCGTCCTGCTAGGGGCCTGCCTTCCCCTTCCAGGAGGTGTTTCAATAGTGGCAGGTTGAGGAGAACCCAGGCCCGCTCTCTACTCCAGGTTCCAGCCCAGGGACCCTAATGGTATTAGCTATTGGCAGCCAACCTTTCATTGCCAGAGTTGCTACTTTTCCCTGGGCCACTTCCCCACAGCTCTCCTGCTTCTCCCTTACCAGTAGCTTGAGGGTGTCTTCTGTGTCCAGCCCTTCAGCAGCACATCCTCTCCTCTAACTCCCTGGCTCTCTCCTGCTTCACTGGAGTGAGCCCTTTTTATAGTACCAGAGAGGCCCTAATTAGAGTCAGGTGATCACATTAGCTTAATGGCCTCACCTGACTCTTTGCAGGTTAACTGGAGTCAGGTGTTCTCATTAGCCTGCAGCAGCCCTGCTCTGGTCAGTCAGGGAACAGAAAACTGTTAATCCCGTGGCCAGAATATCTGCCTTCAGCTACTCTGCAGTATCCAGCTGGCCTGGGTCTATCACACTACGCGGTATTATTTTGGATTTTTCTAGAAATTAAGCCATGGCACATTTCTGAGATTATTTTAGATTACTACTGATCTTCATTGCACCTCACATTTAACAAGTAAAAGCACAGACACAGATCCTCCGGTATGGCTGATCTGTGCTAAGTGCAGCACTGAGGAGTGGAAGAAATGTGGCTCAAAGCCACGCTTGTATTCCTCTTATCCTTGTAGCACTCAGTGTAAATCAGAGCTGCTTCAAGACTGTTCAGATTTATGTTGATTTACAACAACCCTCTAGGAACCATTCCATATCAACAGAAAACAACAGTAATTTGTCCACACACACTCCTCCTGTGGCACGTCCCTTAGGCTGTGCTGCTGAAAGAGGGTGCCAACTGATTATGTCAGCCCAGAATTCCCCCACTACTGAGGCATTCTCAGCTTCCCACTTACGATGATTTTACACTTCCTTTGCACTAAGAATCAGGCTCATATGGTTTACATTGTGATTAGCCCCTTTCACTTAACTGCATATATTCACAGTGCATAAAGTTAAATGTGCATGTCTTTGCAGAATCAGGTCCTAAATTATTATGATATAAAGGTAGGGTGACCAGATAGCAACTGTGAAAAAACGGGACAGGAGCTGTGGGGTTAATAGGCGCTTATATAAGAAACAGTCCCCCAAAATGGAACTGTCCCTTTAAAAACAGGACATCTGATCACCCTATATAAAGGGATTAAAAGGAAAAAAAAAAAAGAGTCTGTGAGGCTAGATAGTCTCAAGTGAATAACTATACTGAAATATTAAGACTTTTGTGCTTCCCCCGCCTTCTCTTCAATACTCTAATATACAGAGCAACATTTTTTTGCTACAATACCTACATTATCCAAAGGAAGTGCTACACATTAAAAAGCTCCCAGTCTGCCCTCTCCTCCAAAATACTGAGAGTATGAGCTCCACAACGGTTTCAGTTTCACTAACAGCCAACATTCTTCCCAGTCAAATCAATGGCTGTTGCATTTTCTTAAAATATATAATTTCTGTACATCTCATTGACGATTGATAAGAGAAGACAGTGACCTTGTCACACAATAGACTCAAACAGGAATGACTAACATGAAATATGAACAAATTCCATAAATGCCATCAGGGATTTCAGTACCATGAACTCATCATGAATCTTGCCTGACTTTTAATTAAAGGCTAAGGATTAGGAAAGAGCTCTATCATATGTTACCATTGTGCACCCCCTTCATGAAAGTTTGTGCAGGCGTCATGCAGCTTGAGGGGAATATCATATGGTACATTGCTTTCAGCTTTCAAATCACTGTTGATGGTCAGGTTACTCTGAAAAAATGCAAATACTATAAGAAGGAAAACAGAACTGTTCAGAAAATAAGAATGAAAATATATGGGGTAAAATCCTGGCCTCTATTAAAGTCAATGGTATTTTTGCCATTAACTTCAATGGAGCCAGGATTTCACCAGTGGAAAATAATATGCTATTTAACAAAAGACCAGTATGCAATTAATTACTTACTATAATATATATATATTCTTCCTGGCACATTGAAGAAAATGTTCTTCATATACACAGCAAGAGGTTTTAATACTATTACTACAGTGAGCGGACTTCCATTCTAACATCCAACTGTAAATACTGCTAATATTAAATATAAAAATGATGACCAGAACTGCATCTATTATTTTTTAAATGTGGGAAAATCATTATTAATCCTGTTTATAATGATAGTGCCTAAGGGCCACAGAAACAAGGTCCTTAGGCACTAAAGTGCTAGGCACTGTACAAACACAGAGTAGTCTCTGTTCTAAAGAGCTTACAGTCTAACCAGAGAAGACATCTGCTGGGTGGGGGAAGGAGTGTGCACTCTGTGATGTCAGCAAACATCATGGGCAGTTCTGATTTTCATTCTGGTTTGGTTTAACCTAGGAGGGGATAAGCTAAATGGAAAGAAAACGGAAAGGAAGGGGGACTGGGCAGAGTCTAGAGAATAAGAGGGACCTGTGTAGACTGAAGCTGTGGTGAACTGACTGTGAAGGAGGAGGGGTAGCGAGCTGGCGCAAACAGCCAATCAGCACAGGGCACAGAAAGTACAGTCAAAATTGCAAAAAGTTCTCTGGCTGTTCAGAGGTCTCTGCTTTGACTGATCTTGTTGCTACTGGCTGGATTCTCAGTCTGGCTCCTCTCTGCACTTTTCCCTCCAAGACCCAATGCAGGGAGACGCCACCTCGGTCCAAGTGCCTCCAGTGGGGGTCTGCCCTGGAACAGTTCTGGATGCAGGGGATATTGGAAGGAGAGATACCCCAGCTAGAACCCATTTTACCTTCTCCCCTCCTCCAGTGCAGTAGTCTCCAAGTTTGAGGAAAGAAGAATAGCCTACTCCTAAATGGGTACTCATGTCTGTATCAAAAGCCAAGTTAATAGGTGCCTGTGTCCTGACTGTCAGCAACCTACGCATTGCTCTGCATGAGGTCTGGTAATGACAGGAATGACTGGGAGGAAGGATAGCTCAGTGGTCTGAGCATTGGCCTGCTAAGGTTGCGAGTTCAATCCTTGAGGGGGGCCATTTAGGGATCTGGGGCAGAACTCTGTGGGTGAGATTGTCACCTGTGTTGTGCAGGAGGTCAGACTAGATGATCATAATGGTCCCTTCTGACCTTAATGTCTATGAGTAATAAGGTTAAATCCTTTCTGAGACTTCAGAACAACCAGAACTCCACACTAACCAGATTCAGAAACACATGGAGCTGAAAAGTTGCTTAAAAGGGCATGGTGGAAAATAATTAAAAGGAGCCACCCCTATATGTGGAAAAATTTGGGTTACCATACTAAACTGAATCATAGACTATGGGCTTGTGCCCGAAGTTACAAGCACTCTGTGATGAGGTGAAAACAGAATGGGGCTGCACTACATGCAAAGTATTGCTATCATTGACGATATCTAGTGAGAGACACAATGACATCATACCAGAGGTACAGGAGTATTTTAAGAGTCACAGCCGCTAAGAGATTAATTCCCACGTAACAACTGTCACATTGGCTCATCAGCAAGATGGAATCTGGGAACTGCAACATTAACAACATGAATATCACTTCAAGATAAATGAGTACAGGCATGTCGTGTCTTGCGCGAGTGTTCCATTCTGCAGTTACCGCGTAAAGTGGAAACTGCGTATAGCCGGAAACCATTGACTTCAATAGGAGGCAAAATTGCACCCCCTGCAGGAAGTTTAAGAAAAAATTTCTCCTTTCTTTTTTTGTTTTTGCAGACCGCGTAAAGCGGAAATCGCGTAAGTAGAATCAGCATAAGATGCGACATGCCTGTAATTCTTGTAGCTGCAATAGACTCATATCATCTGTGGACAAGTCACTAAAAGGAGGATATATAACAAACACTAAACAGTGGGTTACCATTGCACAATGGAAACAGTTCATATTATCAAATATAGGGTAAAATTCCTTCCACCTAACTGAAGTCTGAGCATTTGGATTTTTAGTTTATGGAGGTAAGGACCCTATTATGGGACTGCTGCGTAAGCTACTAGTTACTTTACAGCAGGGGTTCTCACACTTCATTGCACCGCAATCCTCTTCTGACAACAAAAATTACTATATGATCCCAGGAGGGGGGACCGAAGCCTGGGCCCCTACTCAAGCCTTGTGCCCCGAGTAGGGGTGAGGGAGTGAGCAAAGCCAAAAGGCTTCAGCCCCAGGTGGGCAGGCTGTAACCTGAGCTCCTCCACCCAGGGCTGAAGGGGTTCCAGCCCCAGGCCCCCGCAAGTTTAATGCCAGCCTGGCAACCCCATTGAAATGAGGTCATGACTCATGTTGGGGTCCCAACCCATAGTTTGAGAACTGCTGCTTTGTAAGTTGGAATACTGGCTGCAGCCCTTCTGCACCAGTTGTGCAAGGTATTGTTGTCTCTGTGCCTACTTAATTTATCCTAAAGGAGGTCAGGAGATGAGCTGCTCATGGACTACAAGTGTGTACATAAGGAAGAGATTTCTAACAGATGGCTCTTTAAATTAACAGAAAAAGGCATAAAAAAGATCCAACGGTGGAAAGCTGAAGGTAGTCAAAAAAATTCCAAATAAAAACAAAGCACAAATGTTTAAATGAGGGTAATAAAACATTGGAATAACACACCAAGGAAGGCAATGGATTATCCATTACTTGAAGTTTTTAAATCAGGACTGGGTGTCTTTCCAAAAGATGTGCTATAGCTCAACAAAAGTTATGGGCTTGATGCAGAAATTATTGGGTGAGGTTCTATGGCCTGTGTTACGCAGGAGGTCAGACTAAATCATCATAATGGTCCCTTTTGGCCCTCAAAGTCTACAAAACCATTAATCAGATTTTCCATGTGGTTTTCATGTCTTACTGTTAGGTGTTTCTTCATTTGTTCCTTTTTCAGTATTGCTACTGGAACAATTCTGCCAGAGATCACTGATGGAACATATGCTATAAATTATTTGCTACTTAGAAAATCTAAATGCCCTGGTGAGAGAAGGTGATTTACTTCTGGCATGTATATTATTCCTGGTTTTCTCTGTCTCAGAAAACTGTCTGAGTTCAGTATGTACAGTGACTTGAAGACTGACAAAATTTCTGTAATGATTAAAATTATTAATAAAATGTAAATTTAAAAACAAAAGAACCACTTTTTTCTTGGCATAGAAAAAAATGGAATGGAGAAAATGGAAGGAGCATACAGTACTTATAAATCTGTTTTGAAATTACCAACAGCATTACCATTCTTTATGTGCATTCTGCATTATCTCAATGGGCATGTCTACACAGCAAGTAGACACCCACAGCTGGCCCATGCTAGCCAACTTGGGCTCATGGGCTCTTTCATTGCTATGTAGACTTCCGGGCTAGAGCCCAGGCTACCCCCGAGCCCAGAAGGCCACACAGCAACGGAACACCCCCACAGCCTGAGCAGGTTGATATGGGCCAGCCGTGGGTTTTTCTTTGTTGTGCAGACATACCCAAAGAGGCTATATATATACATACAGGTGTATGAATAGTTTTCTTAGAACCTTTTTATTTGATTTTAAAAATAATCAGTTCTGTCCTATGTATGGTTTAAATAAACCTACCTGACACAAATCTGTTCTAATGATGGGAACATAGGAATTGCTATACTGGATAAGACCTGAAGTCCATCTAGTCCCATATCCTGTCTCTGACAGTGGGCAGTACTAGATGCAGCAGAGGAAGACATAGAACTCCACAGTAGGCTGATATATCTCCCTCATTAGGTCTCATCATGGTCTCTAATAGGAAGAGATTGGCTTAAGCACTGAAGCACAAGGTTTAATATCCCTTTCAAAACGTATTGTATTTAATTATGACAACTCTGGATATTTTGATATCCATAGCAATATCCAATCCTTTTTGAATTTTGCTAAGCTCTTGGTTGCAATGACACCTCTTCTGGCAATGAGTTCTCCAGTTTAATTGCTGCTGACCAGTAATTATGGTCAGTTCCTCCCAAATAGTCACAAAGAAATGTCTGCCTGCCTCAGCAAGGTGGGGGTGGGGGGGAAGAGGAGGTGAAAGAGTAAATAGATGACACCCCATGGATTTACACAGTCTTCATTAGAAATTATTTGGGGGGAACCTAAGCATGGAGCCCTCTTCTCAACAGGGAGGTGTTGACAATAGTTTAACAAAAAGCTGTTCCCACATGGGTCCAAACCATGCAACTGACCCTTCTTTGGCAGATCCCAGCATCAACAGAGATCATCAGGCATAGGGCACACAGATCCAAACCATGTGAAGTGGATTGTGGATTTAGGGCCTAAGCTTGTGAGAATCTTGGTAAACAGGGTAGATCTGTGCTACAGAGATGATTACTGAGGGACTCAGTGCAGATTCTCTAACTTTCTCATTAAAACAAAATCACTTTCTTACAACAATAACTAAAGAGGGAGGTAACCTGTCTTGACAAAACATATTTAACTGTATGTTGCTGTGAATGTTTATACTTATTTCTGAAGATTTACTAAGAATATTAAGCATAGTATTCAGTATATTGAATACAAAAATTAAATTAAAGCCTTGTATAGGGACTCTGGGACATCGCTTCTTCCCACCCCTCATTTTAAAAAAAAATCCTGTCATTTCATAAAAACTGTTCCATTCCAAATATAAACCAAATTGGCCCTTCAAAAGGACTTCAATAATTCCCAAAGATAAATCCTGACTGACAGGCATGATTTAAGAGTAAGTAGGGAGGGCATGAGCAAGGAAATAATCTCAACCCTCCCTTCATTTTGGAGACAGAATTGTATCAAAGGGCTCAAGGACCCTTTAGATAAGCAATAGATGCTTGGAGCACCCAGAAATTAGACAGAACTGAAAGGTAGAAGAGCACTAGAATGGAACACGAGGCTCACCATTAGAACTCACATTTAATTTTATTCCACAGGACATGTAATCACACTGGGTGAAATTCATTCCCCTCACAGAGTCCAGGTACTACCAGGCACTGTGTTGGTAGTGAAATTCATACTGACAGAGTGGAAAGATGAAATCCATACTTGGGAAGAGAAAATACAGTGAAGAGACTGTGAGAGGCAGACCCCACCTGTCTGTTATTACACGCTAAAGTAGCAGTTGCTTCCCTAAAGTAGACCCTACATGGGATGCTGTAGCTCCCATTCCTCAATCTGCCCCAACACTCCTCCCTACATTAACATATGGAACCAGTGTGTAACCTAGCTCCAGAGAAATCAAGAGGGCAGAGGTCTTTGTACACAGCTGCCTGCAAACAGAAACACCTGCTCACAGGTATAGAAGGGATTTTGCAGTAGACAGGGACTTGCATGGTCTCTTCACCAGTCTGTTAATCTAACCCCATTGTGATATGTGCTGCATAACAGCACTGTGCCCAGTCATCCTGCAATGTCAGAACATCACAACATATAAAATAAATTCACAACTCAACTGCATGGCAAGCAAGGTCAGCAGACCAAGGAATGTACCACCAGAATGTGGGACTGTCCCATGGATTTGGGGACAGTTGAAAACAAAGAAAAATTTTTATGTTCATATTAAAAATTGAGGAAACTGGGCCCTGCCTTGCTTAATTTTTCATCTGAGCAAGAGAGGAGGGACTGATGGTACACATTTGTAACTGAAGTTAGACAATGAATCTGAAATGTACGCATACGCAAATGTTCTCCTTCATGTACAGCCTGAGTCCACTATTTGCAAACTGCAGTATACAAAAACAAGTGTAAGCATTAGAAAGGAACAAAGTCTGTTTTATTAAAGATTATCTAAAATTATTTTTCCTTTCGATATTTTAATTAGTCTAATATGGAAAGCCCCCCCCTTTTTTGTTCTTTTTTTCTTTGCAGTAAGATGAGCTGCAAACATTGAGGAGGTGCCATGAGTGAGGTTTCAAAGATTTAGAACAAGAGGTTTGATGGATTGTACTCATTTAGGCCTGTTACAAATAAAAAGCATTTTTTCAAAAGGTGACATCCAACAAATTGGGGAGAAAAGACTGTTGGCTGAAAATAAGAGCTAGTCTCTAGGAAAAAGAAAGGGATTTGGCAGGGCTATTAATTTCTCTTGAAAAAAAAGTCTCTGAGCAGTACAACTATTTAGACTAAGAACTTTATATAAACCAAAGCTTGAATATTAGGTCTGCTTTTTTGGGGTTTGCTGATTTTCAGCAAATTCTACGTGTTAAACTCTTAATTTAAACATTCAGTGCAGTTAAGTTTGTGATATAGATAAAAGACTATTATTAGTGCAAAGCATTTTTAAACAAACATTCTGAACACTGAAAAATTCAGATAAGTCCAGAAAAAAACACGTGAGTTATGTAAAATATTATTTGAAACAAAAGTCATTACAGATCAATATAAAACTTTGATATCTAAAAAGGCTAAATCAACTGAAACATTTTCAAGTATATAACAAAATCTATTTCAAGGCATAAACTCCTCCCTACAGCAGACAACTTTCATTTTCCAGCTTAGGTTTACTACCAGTCTAGCAATCCCACATGACAGTTTCTGACTGCATTTTGTGATGCAATACTTTCCATCATACAAATGGATGTCTGTGATTGATTAGGCAATTTAAACACATGTACTGCAATTAAAACAGAGGAAGAAAATTTTAATTTACAGAAAAACCATATTTAGTGCAGCAGTATATGTGGGCTTTATAGATGTTAGTAGAATTCCAGTTTCTACCGCATTGCCGTCAAGTTCCTTCGAAGCACATTCTCGTTTTCCTTCTGCTGGAACTAAGAAGGTAACTGTTTTCCAAAAATAACATTCCAGGGTTTGCACATCCATTTTAGTATAATCGATATTATGTCAGCTTTAAGTAGACAAAGTATATTACAATTTTAAAAATATCATCTGTAGATCAGAAAGCTATTTTTTTTTAATTAAAAATAATTAATTCCTAAACACATGAGGAAAACTTTGGTACAGTGTCAAGAAACAATAAAATGTTGTTGTGTTTATTAGTTTGAGCTTGGCTTAGTTCTGGAACAAAAATACACACTTCCAAATTTCTACATATAAAGCTAACATTTAAAATATATATCTTTTTCTAAACATGAAGATATAAATAAAAGCAGAGAAATATATAAAAAAATTGCTCGAGACCACCTAAAAATCATGAATGATGAAATAATGGGAAGAAATAACTGCTATGAAGAAACTTTTGCCATATATAAATGCAGTATCATAAAAAGAGCGCTAGAGTGCTTCATGCTTGGAATCAAAGTCTCTATCCTGGAAAATAATGTTCTCTAAATCCTGGCTTCAGCAAGAACTTTTTTTTTTTTTTTTAAGTTTACATCCTTCATCCTACTCCTGCTATCATTTTATAATTGTTCCCATATACTGTGTGTGTCTGAATTAAGACTTGCATTATAATCAAGATACACTGAGTTCATAAGCTAACACAAGAAAATGTGTGATAAAACAAGCTCAGGGCTTGATTATCACCAACACCAACACACTCCTTCCACACACACATTTTAGAGCTCATAGGAGAGTATGAAATAGGAGAAGAAAATCTCTGCAAAGTTCCCCTATACCGCAGTTCCTACATATTATTCTAAGGTTAAGGATTTGATGTGTGGGGTCCACTACCTATCATGCTGAACAATACTGTGTAATTATTTTCTTGTGCTCCTCCATGAGTCTGTCTGTGTCCATCTATTATCTCTTGTTTTAAACTCAGATTGTAAACTCTTTGGGGCTGGGACTGTTTTTTTGTTCTGTGCCTGTACTGTGGCTAGCACAATGGGATTCTGGCCTGCAATGGGACTCTGGGGTGCTACTGCAATGAACATAATATATAATAACAAAAACCACATTCTGTCTGGGGAGTGAGGTCTCCCTGCTTGCAGAATAGTGTATCAGGCATGCCCCTAACCCTGAGGATCCCAGGAGATCAGAGGGAGGTCAAAGCTATTTGCACAGAATCTGTGCCTCTGCACTGGTCCTGGCTCCCAATGGTCCCCAAATATCCTTGTTAGCAAAAGTACAGCAGCACCAAGGAATCTCCCTGGCTGCACCTGCTCCAGACCTGCCTTTAATGGGGATCCCTACTATGGTGGTCTCAACAGGAAAGATAATATAGACCCAGACTATATTTTTTCAAAGTAAACCTTATCCTTTGTCACCATTTCTTTTTTACATATTGGAAAGGAAACACTCCACCAATATATTCTGATAAATTTCTGCATAAAAGTCTGTATAGGTCCTTGGGTCAGATTTTGCAGTGCTACACCACAATAAATCTAAATCAGCTCCACTGATGAGATGGGCCAGACTACCAACCAAATCACATTGAAGGGTGGGAGACAGCAGCAACGTCATCCACTGTAACCCTGATTGTGCAATAGCAGCTGTCCTGGTGCTACACCATGGCAATGGATTCCTCCATTTGCCTACCCCTGCTGAACATTCCTACCCTGCACAAAAACCTGTAACTCAGGCTTGGTTCACAAGCCAAGATTCGCCACTAATAGAATAAGATACTGCTTAGCAACACACAGCCCCTGCACAATCAGACCAATGTTCATTATAACCTTGAATTACTTGATATTCCAAATAGTGAACAGGGCGCTGCCTTAGCTATGCCCCTGCGGAGTGGGGGTGGAAATCTTTCCTTTTGATTGTATATTTCATCCTGGAAACTTAAAATTCCACCTATTCTGCAGGGAGAGAGTTGGGGTTTTTTTAGAAACTCAATGCTATTCAGTGGAATTCACCCTCCAAGAGTGGAAATCCCCAATAGGCAAAGTGGAATTTTAAGGATCGCACAAAGATTGAGCACCTGGAATACTGAAGATAGAATCTAGAAATCCCCTCCAAATCTTTATTCACGCCAGTAGTCCCACTGAAGACAACATAGCTACTTATTTAATTAAAGACTACACATCTGAGTAAGAGTGTTCAGAATTAGTACCACTAAGTAAACACCCTAACACTTATTATTTGTAAAACATCTGAACCTGGAGATTCACATTAGGACATTTTTCAATTATTCTGGTGTAAAGCAGCAGTCAGGACAATTACTTTAAATCTGCATTTTCCCCTCATAGCTAAAAAACACAAAATCAACTGTATGTAGTTCATTAAAATTTTCCTGCTAGGTGGACCAGTGGTTCAAAGTTTTTTTACCACTGGTGACCTATATTCAAATACTTGCTAGGTCAAAAGTGAAAACTGAGTTTGATGTTTACATCTGAGTCCCTATTTGGCCATATCAGTCAGCATACAGTTTGGCACTGTTAGGCATGACTTGGGGCCTCTATTCAAGTAAGAAACTACACTAAAATATCAGGGGTGTTGTGGATTAGGACTGAGGTGAATTAGCATGTGTCTGATACAGGCCAACTTCATTCTATGTCTGGCTCTAGCCAATGTGACAATTCCTTCAACATTCACCCAAATTTTTAAAGAAAAAAATAAGAGAAAAACTGAAGTTATTTCAATAGCAAATCCTGCTCAAACTAGAGAAAATATACAAAGTTTAAAAGAAACAAAAACAAACTATAAACCCTCTAAACACAGTCCTGCAGCTGCACTCAGTCATTAACTTCATGCAAAAGTCTTTTTAAAAAAATAGAGGGACTTAATTATTTCACAGCTGCCAAAGACTCATGTCCAGCTGGAAGAGGAACTTTCCCCCAGATGCCTACCATATCTGGGTTATCCTGACATTCTGATGGTTTCAGTGGATAGTTCACTAGAAAGAGCAGTCAGTGTTTTTAATTCACAACAGCCTTTCTACTGACAGGAATAAGGACATTTTCCTCATTTTACAACCATTGGCCTCAATGCTATAACAGGATGCAATAAGATCTACCGGTGTGTATCAATTAGACTCATGTAAAGTCTTCAGTGGGACTCTGCGACCACTGTTGATAATTACCAGGAAGTAGGACAGAAGGTAAAGAGACAGCAATTCTGAATCCACCAAATTGTGTCTATAAAGAGCTAACATGTCCTCTTTGCAATACCTTAACTATTACTCTGAAGTGGAGGAAACCAAATTTCCCTCTAAAACAGTCTTTTCAAACCTTCAGAACAATATGTTACTGATATGCTTTTACCCCATAGGAGACATGTTCAATTTCACTACATGCTAAGACACACATCCGGACAGTTCTTCTCTACAGCACGTTAGTTATTAATGATAACTTTCTAAATTCAGCCTAACTAGTGGTAAAGGAAGAGAATTCAAAAATTTAAAATGGCCTAAATTTAAAGAACTGTTAATACCCTGATTAAACTTCAATTTAAAGTGAGGTACAGTTAAAATAATAAATTAAAGAGACAAATAGGTTACTGCTCACTGACTAAATTATGAAAACTGAAAGATTTTAAAATCCAATATAATTGCTCATCATTTAGTCTTTATTCACTTTTCCCACTTTTTTCTAACTTCAGCAACAAAAACAAACTAATCATTTTCACTTTCTATGTTGTACTTGTTAGTTTCCTTTTCTGGTTCTCATGCACTAGCTCAATGCTACAACATTTGAGTTGCAAAAATACAGACAAGTGTTTAAATCCAAACAGTGGCCCTAAGTCTGCATTTTCTACTAAAGCAAAACTCCCAGTAGCTTCACTGGGATTCTGGTCAGATTAAATAAAAACTAGTCTTTGGTATATATTTTGAAATTCCAATCAGCACACGAATATATTACTTCATTTGAATTCTTTGAGTCACTTTTCCTCAGAAACCTCTTTCTGCTAAAAGACAGGTTGAACTTTACAATTATCTTGGATTTTCCAATAATAGTCCAAAATCCTCTATTTACTGATATTGAAAACAATTGTACAGAAAATACTAGAGACCATGAAGTGACTCTTCACTCAAACACACCAGAGGACGCACTCACAGTTCATAACGCTGTTGGCTCTACTTTTGCCACTTCCACTTTCAACTTTGTAACAGAATCGGGCAGTACAGACAAGCATGGAATGTCTCATTCAATTACAATAGTAACTTAGTAGAATAGCAGCCTAAACAGGTTTAAAGCTTCATATCGGTCTATCATTATTTCTAAAGGGATATAAAGTTCCATTATAAGCCAATACAAAGGTGAAACAATACCTCCCATACACAAATGCTATTTCTCCCTTCCCTCTTTAGTATTTCACAGGAGGCCTGATCCAACTCCACTGAAGTGAACAGGAATCTTTCCATGAGACTTAAATAAAGGAAAATTGTATGCAAGCTTCTGTTCTCAGTCTTCTCATTCTCCTCCCACCGCTCAGCAAACCCCACATCCTTCCTTACCTGACATGTCCTTCTATGTCTTTTCTTGTATTTGTCTTCTTTTTCAAAATGTAAGCATGTAGGGGCAGGAAACATGGCTTATTTGTGTTTTTTAAGTACTCTGGTAATTTTTGGCAGTATATAAATGTTTTATAACAATAAATACTTATACCAGTTTTCACAAATATTTTATGCAAATCTCTATGTAGCTCTAAAGATATTGTGCTCATGGTATCATGACTCAGCTTATTATAATTATGGGCAAAAAACCATAATTTAAATAAGAAAATTACCCCCCCCCCCCATAACTGGCTGGGAGTGGGTATATGGGACAGACTTGTGAAAATACACATGAATACAGAGAAGCTTGCTTTGGAGAATAAACTCTTGTGGACCAAATTCTATGCTGGTTTTAATGACCTGAAGTCCCTTGAATTGTTATTTACATGAGCAGAGAACTGGTCTTTTAGTTTAAAAACTGCAAAGCTCAAATAATTAAATTAAGAAGGGCTGTTTGACCAGCAAATTTAAAGTGTATTTGCTCAATCAAGTGACTAATAAGAAGATCACTAGTTTTCAATGGTCTTTATTTTACTATAAATTGTAAGAATGGTTACTGAAGGTAGATTGTCCACATCAATTCAGTTTATGCAAATAGACATGAATTGAATGATCATTTAGGCAAATATATGAAACAGTGTGGCTCCAGTCCTGAGCGATGTCTGAACTGCATTTGGCAAGAGAGCGTGAAAAAGCGACAGAGCTCTTCGCATCACTTCTGATCCTAGGATCAGCTGGGATCAGGCCAATGACTGGTAAAAGCCACTTGTCATAAGAATCCAGCAGCTGGGGACTGCCAGCATACAGGAACGCCATGGCTATGTCGATTCCTCCATTCCAGACACAATCCCTACTTGGGAAGTGGGATGTGGAGTAGCATGGGAGCAACTAAAGCAGCTCTAGGCCATGCCAGGACCCTTCCAATGGGCGAATCTTCCAATAGCAGGACTATGGAGGCATTATGGAGCTTTACATCACCAGAGCACTAGAGCAATGCATAGCAGGGTATGTCCTTACAATAAGAAAACAAAAAGAAGCTGATTATCACATGGGTACTTTTTAAAAGTACCCATGTGAATTACTGCTCTACAAATCTTCAAGGAAGTTAAAGAATTAAATGACAAGTAAATAGATAATTAAATTTCTATCAACTGAGAAATTTGCATAATGTATTCTCTAGTTCTGAATTGGAGCTTGAACATTTTCTTTTAATAAGTGCTTTAAAATGTAGTATTTTTCATACAGCAGTCAATAAGAAATACCTGTACAGTATAAGTTTTAACAGCATTTCTTTTTCCTATTTGGGTTACTAATCTTCAGGCTCTCAGTCTGCCAAAGTTCAGAAAGAAGTTATTTCTCAGAAAAGAAAACATTTTCAGGTTTCAAATGGTAGAATTTTTATACTGGAAAATGTCTCTTCCATTGTTACATTTTATTATTATCAGATGTTTTTAGGTAAGTTGGGAGGCCTTTCTTAACTTTCCATTTACTGTAGATATTCCAGATTAACATGGAATTGGGCAAATACTTAGAAGCACTCAACTTTTTTGGCAATACACTGCTATGTGAGACACAGATATATGATGTGACAGTTGGTATAATGTTTTAAAATATGTATTGAAGTCTGATCTACTGCTTACCTTACCAATAAGTTGAAATTATGTCATACAATTAACAAAAAGATTTCTCTCTCATTTTAATTTTCTTCTAGATTTTATGTTGCAAGGTATGAAAAAATAAATCAGATTAAAAATACTCTTTCAAAGTCTTATCATACATGGCAGGGCAACTTAGATTTAGAACATTGTGGAAAGAGCAGAGGCAGTTTAATATCCTGGCTATAGAAAGTAGCATTTTAGATCAACGCTGCACATCAGATGTGATCCCCAAAAATATGACTCTAAGGCCAAGCTCTGGTAAGAATGAACAACCCATGGAACAGGACTCGGTAATGCAAAGTGAACCGAGAAATGGAATTGCTCATCCCCAAACTAGAGTAGATGTTGCAAATGCTGTATGTGGATGGAAGCACAGACAATCCTGCACAACCCACATAAATAATCATGAAGAGAATAGAAGAATGGAAAGGAGGAAGCAGGATTCAGGGTTATAGCCTTCCTAACAAAGGAAAGATGTTTCGTGTAGGCCTGGAAGGCAGTGGTTCCCAGAGGCCTGAGAATTGTAGCTTGTCTAAAAAAAAGAGAAAGAGCAGCAAGACTTCTCTGAGGAGTAATCTGTTGCCTAAGCCTCCCTGTTTACCGACTCAGATTTCCCTGATGCAGGGGTGCTGGAACAATTTGTATAGCAGAGGTGCTGAGAGATATAGAACCAAACTGTAAATCCTGTATATGGTAAAAACCACTTCAAGCCAGGGGATGAGGTAGCACCCCCAGCACCTATGCCCTGATGTAAGGGAAAGTTTGGAGATCAGCTCTGCATGGATTTTTCCCTTTTGAGTTGGACTCACAAACTCTTTGAAAGTCCAGTAAATTGAAGATATTCTCTAGGCTTCCTAGGGAAATGAAAGGCTAAGAATAGCCTGGTATTTATATTATGGCCTGATTTTCAAAGATGCTGAGCAGTTCCCATTAAAATCAATGGTAGGAGCAGGTATACAGCAGCCGGGCCATTTAATCCTAATTAGTTCTGCCAAGTTAAGAACTGGTACAGTATGGGAGAAATGTAAAATTACTGTTACATAGTTACTGTTATCTGTTCATATATCCTGCTAGTCCTAACAGACATTAATCATCTGTTTCCTAAGAAGAGAAAAAGGAGTTCACCCATGTTCATTACAAGGCCATACTAAGCTACTGATTGTCAAATCTTCTATCCTGCCTCACTGTCAATTCTGAGTAAGTGTAATGGATATATTTATTCATCCATTGACTAGAGCAATGAATGCTTTTGTTATCATCCACTTGTATTGGACATGTAATATTACCATACCACACTTTAAAATGAAATGAAGACTTGCAAAAACATAAAGCTGTGAAACATATGGGAAAAATTTGCATGCATTAAACTGTGAAGTTAAACTATGATCTTAGGGAAATGTTTTTATAAATCCACAGACAAAGTATCCACAGAACTAATATAATTGCTTTGACCCCAGTGTAATGGTGCTAATGGTGAAACTGCTGCTTTTGCCTCATAACACTGATGTACAACAGCAGCAACTCTAAGTTAATTGCACCTAAAGTGATAGCGTACAAGTCTATCCATCATCATTTTGGGAAGAAGTCTGAAGAAAGAGCTTACATGTTCAGAATGTAGAGCTTAATCATACATCTTTTAATGCTCTAATGTTCTAACCCAGATGCCAGTAAACTTGAAAGAACAATCAAATAGGAGGGCCAAAAAGTTTTAGACGTGATCACTTACTCTGTGTGCTTCCATTTTTGGGTGCTCATTTTGAGACACTTGGCCCAACTTTCAGCAGTACTGTGCACTTACAGTTTGCCTTGACATGAGTTGGAATTAGGGTACTCAATACTCAGGGAAAAAAATCAAACCCCAAGAGTATGTCTAAACTGCAGCTGGGAGGTGATTCCCAGCATGGAGAGACAGAATCACTCTAACTCTGCTTGAGCTAGCATGCTAAGTATAGTTGTTGAGCAAATGACACAAAAGACATTCACATCTCAAGAACAGATGACTTCAGAAGTCATCTAATGCACAGGAAATGCTTGCCTAGGAAGCAATCCTGAGGAATGGGTTGAGAAGTGCAGTAACTGACGTTCTTCGAGATGAGGTCCCTGTGGGTGCTCCACATTAGGTGTTGGTGCGTCCCTGTGCCTTTGATCGGAGATTTTTACAGCAGTACTCGTACCGGCCACGCATGTGCAGAGCCTGCCCCCCGGCCCTGAGTGTACCTTAATAGAACACACGCGTGGCCGGTTCCCTTAGTTCCTTCTCTACAATGGAGGCTACCCCAACTCCGAAGTAGAGTGGAGGAGGGTGGATAGTGGAGCACCCACAGGGACCTCATCTCGAAGAACGTCAGTTACTGCACAAGGTGAGTAACCTTCTCTTTGAGAGAGAGAGTCCCTGTGGGTGCTCCACATTAGGTGACTTCAAAGCAGTGTATCTTAAGGAGGTAGGGACTTCGGATCAGGTATAAAGCAGCAGATAAAACAGCTCTACCTAATCATGTATCTGAGAGAGGGCCTTGAGGAAGGGCATAGTGTTTAAAAAGGCATGTTCAGAAGACCAGGTGGCTGGTTACAGATGTCAGTCAGGGGAACTTTACGTAAATAAGCTACAGATGTGGCAATCGATCTGGTGGTTCTTATGTCCTGTGGAGGAATAACTTCCCATATCTGATAATAG
This sequence comes from Dermatemys mawii, assembly GCA_007922305.1. Lineage (NCBI taxonomy): Eukaryota > Metazoa > Chordata > Testudines > Dermatemydidae > Dermatemys > Dermatemys mawii. The sequence continues at coordinate 3,390,076 of ML677339.1, forward strand.
AATCGGATACAATCAGAGATGCATTTTGAAAGCCTCTGTGTTGAAATAAGTGTCCCTCTGGATTGCTTGGCAATGGAGACAAAGAGTCTAGGAGAATTCCTAAAAGACTTGGTCCTGTTCAAACAGAAGGATCAAGCCCTGCGTTCGTCTAGTGTATGCATTGTGGATTGGAAAGAGTTCACATGTATTTTAGGAAAAAGGGTTAACGTTATCCTTGAAAAATAGAGTATAAGGGGGTGGGAGGTCTGCCACGAAAGGTGCTATTTCTCCTGCTCGCCTGGCAGTAATAATTGCCACTAAGAATGTTAGTTTTGTAGAAAAGGAGCAAGTGGCTAGGGGTTCGAAAGGTTGTTGAGTTAAGCAAGATAAGACTAAGTGAAGGTCTCACGGAGGACTAAGAGGTCTAACGTCTGGGTATAGAGATTGAAGCCCTTTGGGAAATCATTTAGTCACTGGATGAGCAAACACAGAGGAATTGCGAATTTTATCGAGTATAAGAGAAAAGAGATGTAGTCATACGGGGCAGTCGTTTAGTTGAGCACCATTGTGGGAACCACTTCCAGTTGAGGAGATAGGTGGGGCAAGTAAATTGGGTTCTGCTATGTAAAAACACTCTTTGAAGTTCATTCGAGCAGGCTAGTTCGTGTTGGAAGAACCATGTAGGAACCAAGATTTGAGGTGAAACATGGGCAGATAGGGGTGGAGAGAACTGCCGCATTTCTGCGATAGTGGGTCCAGAATGAGAGGAAACAAGATCGGTGACTGAGTTAACATCCTGGTAAGGAATGGGAACCATGGTTGTCGGGGCCATGCTGGAGCAATCAGGATCACCTGGGCACGATCTGACCGAACCTTTGTGATAACTCAGTAGAGAATCAGGATTGGAGGAAAAGCACAGAATAAGTTTCTGTGCCATGGGATCATAAATGCATCTCCCATGGAGCATTCACCCAACCCTGCTCTGGAGCAGAAATTGGGGCATTTCGTGTTTTCTGCAGTTGCAAAGAGGTCCACGGTTACGTAGCCCCAAACGCAGAACATGTTAGTGATGATCGTTTCGTTTATCTCCCATTCATGGTCCCAGGGAAAGCATCTGCTTAGTTCGTCCACTGCGGTATTCATAATCCCGGGAAAGTATACAGCCAATATGTGGATATCGTTCAAAAGACAGCAATTCCAGAGTTTCATGGCTTCTGTGAAGAGTGAATGAGAATGAAGTCCTGCCTGCCTGTTTACATAAAACATGTAGGTGATGTCTGGCATTATCCGTAGACATTTGTTCTGGATTAATGGGAGGAAGTGATGGCAGGCCTTGCTTACAGCTCGAAGCTCCAGGATGTTTATGTGTAGAGATGTTCCCATTGGAGACCATAGCCCCTGGGTTGTGTGATGTAACAAGTGAGAACCCCACCATGTGAGGGATGCATCGGTAGTCATTATGATGGATGGAGGCTCCTAGAGAAATGGGGCTCCAGAGCAGAGGTTGGAGGGAACTGTCCACCATAGGAGAGAGTCTTTTGACTCTGAAGGGTATGGATAGGCATTTGGACAAGGCGTGCACCTTGGGTCTGTATACTGAAGCCAACGAAGCTTTGAAGCACCTCGAGCAGTGACTTGAGGACTGTTGCGAAGTCTCAGCACTAGCTGCCTTAAGGTGGTGGAGTGATCGAACAGGAGAGATGCTATTCCCAACCAAGAATCAAGATGCGCTCCTATGAAGTCCAGTTGTTGGGTGGGAATTAATGTGGATTTTTCTTTATTCATTTGTAGGCCGAGGGATATGAAGCAATCGACGGTGAGTTGCGTGAACCGAAGCACCTCGTTGAGTGTTGGGGCTCTGAAGAGGCAGTCATCCAGGTAAGGACATATTATGACTCCTTGCTTCCTGAGGTGGGCGGTAATTACAGCTAAGAGCTTGGACCATTGTGAACTTTTGTTTCTTGATAAATTTGTTGAGTTGCCTGAGGTCGAGTATGGGTCATTACCCCCACACTTTCTTTTCTGTTAAGAAATAATGGGAATAAAACCCTTTCCCTCTGTGTCTTTCAGGCACAAACTCCTTTGCTCCCCCCCAAAAAAGGAATGGAAAAAGCGAGCACAATGACCTCTAAAACCCCCTTGTTGGTGGTAATGTTGTGCCAATGACGGGAAAAGGTTCACAGTCTGTGCCCAAAGTGGGGACAGGCAGTATAAGTGCTGAAACAGGAACATTGTTTCCGCAACCCTCGACCAAGGCACCAGATCTGCTTGTTAGTAATAGGGAGTTGAGACACTGCCACAGAACTGGGGTGGCAACACTAGTATCTGGATCTCTGGCATTGCTGCTACTGCTCTGATATTTGGAAGTGCTGGGTATATGTGGGGTAGCATGGGCGTTGATAAAGTTGATATCTGTATTGTCGTCTTCTGGTCGTAGCGGTTCATATTCCTAAGGACCAGAGAGTCGCCCTCGAATCCTTCATTGAATGAAGGATGTCATTTGTTATGGAGGGAAAGAGTTTATCGCCATCAAATGGAAGTTTTTCAATAGTGGTCTGAAGTTCTCAAGGAATCGAAGAAGAGGAGAGTCACGAACCTCGGCACATGACTACTGGTGCAGCAGTGGATCGAGCTGTAGCAGTGACCGTGTCAAGGTGTGATACAATTTGCCCCTCAGAGACTAGAGCAGGAAATAGTTTCTTTGTTTTTGGAATATCCACAATAAAGTTCATGAAGTTATTGTAATTTTGTGGTCATATTTAGACAAAAGGGCCGCATCATTCGCACTCCAAAATTGGAGGAGTCTGCCAGATGGTCTTGGCAGGTGCCAGAAGGGATGGATTTATCATCAATGCCATTCTGGAAGAAAGACGGCTACAGAATGTCTGTTAATTCCTGCTGCTGCTCAGGGACCTTCCCCAGATTAATTCTTAATTCACCAACCACTCTTTTGAAAAGATCTTGAAATTATGAGAGATTATCTGAAGATGATGGGGGAGGAGGAATGAGGGCTCCGTCAGGCGTGCTGACTGGGTCAGCTGACATAGAGACAGGTCATGCCTGATTCTGCACAAGTGATGGTACTGTCTGGTGAGCGGCCTCAGTGGCAGATTGGTGAGATTGCGGTGCCAGACTGGTGTTGAGTCTGGCTGAGGAGGAATAGTGATTGTGAAGTTCAGGATAGGATGCCCATGGGGCCCAATATTGCCACTGTAGTGGGAAGGTCATAGGTAGTGCTATCCCTGGGTTTATAGATCATGGGACAGGATCCTGAGAGCAGAGTGAAGCAGTGTTTCTATGGACACTATTAACTGGGATCTGAGGATAAAACACCTGATAAGGTGAAAAATTCATCCTGGAGACCCTCTTACTCCTCATTGGAGGAAGGCTGCTAGGACCCTGGTTGTGCATTTGGTGAAAAATGGGCATTGAGCAAGAATGACTGCACAGCAGGTGACACAAGCAAATCATTTGACTGTGTAAATTGAATCGCTGAGGTTCTGCCTCATGCTGTGGAGAGAAATTCCTCTGCACTGTGCCTTTGAAATTAATTGGCTGCTGGCCAGCTCAGCGGGTGTCACTGTCAAAGCCGGAAAAGCAGTGACAGCCTGCGGGGGCCAGGGATGCCAGCTTGTGTCCGCACCGCTCTCGACGCGGTGCCTAAAGGTGCTATCAGAGAGGCAGGCAACTAGCAGCCTGTAGCCTCCACCAGGGTTGTGCGCTGCCGCCTCAGCTGCTGGCGAGTATTGCGTAGCGCCAGAGGATAGCCGGGGGGGGGGGGGTGGCGGAGCATGCCTGCTTGTGTCTGCACCACTCTAAACATGGTGCCCAAGGGTGCCACTGGAGAAGAAGGAAACTAGCAGCTTGTAGCCTCAGCACCAGGGCTGTGCGCTGCCGTCTAAGCTGCAGGTGGGTTTTGCGCAGTGGATAGTTTTGCGCAGGAGGATAGCCTGCGGAGGCGAGGAGGGGGTGCAGTCATGCCCGCTTGTGTCCACACCGCTCACAGGCTCTGCACATGCGTGGCCGGTACGAGTACTGCTGTAAAAATCTCCGATCAAAGGCGCAGGGACGCACCAATACCTAATGTGAAGCCTCCACAGGGACTTCATCTCGAAGAAATGGGGGTTATAGTGGATCACAAGCTAAATAGAAGTCAACAGTGTAACGCTGTTGCAAAAAAAAATACACACATTATTCTGAGATATATTAACGGGAATATCGTAAGCAAGACATGAGAAGTAATTCTTCTGTTCTACTCCTTGTTGACAGGCCTCAACTGAAGTACTGTGTCCAGTTCTGGCACCACATTTCAGGAAAGATGTGGAAAAATTAGAGAAAGTCCAGAGAAGAGCAACAAAAATTATTAAGTCTAGAAAACATGACCTATGATGGAAGATCAAAAAAACTGGGTTTGTTTAGTCTGGAAAAGAGAAGACTGAGAGGGGACATGATAACAGTTTTCAAGTACAGTAACTCCTCACTTAAAGTCATCCTAGTTAACTTTGTTTCATTGTTACATTGCTGATCAATTAGGGCAGTGGTCGTCAAACTGGGGTGTGCGTAGCCCCAGGGGTGCGTGAGACCACCCCTGGGGGTATGCGAAACCCCAGTGCCACCGCCAACCCCACCCAAGAGACGGCCGAACTCCCAGGCAGGCTATTTTAGTACCGCTGAAATGCCGCCGTGGAAAGCAGAAGCTTTCGCTTTCTGCGGCAGCATTTCAGCGCACATACTCCTGGAGGGCCGCGCGACTTTTTCCTCGGTGAGGAGGGGCCGACAAGGAAAAAGTTTGAAGACCCCTGAATTAGGGAACATGCTCGTTTAAAGTTACACAAAGCTCCCTTATAACATTGTTTGGCAGCCACCTGCTTTGTCCACTGCTTGCAGAAAGAGCAGCCCATTGGAGCTAGCAGGTGGAGCTTGGAACCAGGGTGGACCAGCAGCCCACCTAACTTCACTTGTGTGGCAGTCACCCCGCAGGCTACCAATTGCAGGCAGTTCAGCTGTCCCTTCCCTCACTGCCATGTGCTACTCCTGCCCTCTGCCTTGGAGCTGCTCCCAGGAGCCTCCTGCTTGCTGTGTGGAAGCACAGTTAGGAAAAACTTCCTAACTGTCAGAGTGATTAAGCACTGGAATAAACTGCCTAGGGAGGTTGTGGAATCTCCATCTGCTTTTTAAGAGCAGGATGGACAAACATCTGTCAGGGATGGTCTATCTAGATAATACTTAGTCCTGCCCTGAGTGCAGGGGATGGGACTGGATGACCTCTCAAGGTCCCTTTCAGTTCTATGATCCTAGGTCTTCCAATATATGTCATCATGAGATGTATGAATAGGAGGGTGATATGTAAGACACAAGAGGTAATTGTTCCACTCTAGTCAGCACTGGTGACGTCCCAGATGGAGTATTGTGTCCAGTATTGGCCATCGTATTTTAAGAAAAATGTGAACAAATTGGAAGAAGCCCAGAAGAGAACAACATTATAAGAGAAAAAAAATTGTAAGAGATTTAGAAAACGTAACTTCTGAGGAAAGGTTGAAAGAATTGGGCATGTTTACTCAAGAGAAGAGAAGACAGAGAGGGGACACGATAAGTCTTCAAATATGTAAAAGGTTGTAATAAAAAGCATGGTGCTTAATCGTTTTCCATGTCCACTGAGGGTAGTACAAGAAGTAATCAGCAGAGTTTGCAACAAGGGAGATTTAAGTTAGATATTAGGAAAAGTTTTCTGACCATAAAGATAGTTAAAACACTGGAACAGTTTACCTACAGACAGGGAGATTGTGGAACCTCTGGATGTAGAAGTTTTAAGAACAGCTCTTAAACAAATGCATGTCAGGGATGGTCTAGGTATACTTGGTCCTGCTTCAGAGAGGGGAATGAACTAAATGACCTCTTAATGTCTGTTCTAGCCATACATTTCTGTGATTCTGTGACTCAAGATAAATGTTCAAACACAACCATGAGATAGTATTAACCTGTATGCACAGAAAATCTGTGCACAACAGCAACACTTTTATATTTAGCATTGAGGCCAAACCAGAATTTAAAAAGCACCATTATTTTTACAATACATTGTCAAGCAACTATTCCATTGCTGTACTTCTGTGATAAACTCCGCCAATGCCGGTCTCAAGCCCGGATGAAAAAGGAGGAAGGTTGGGCGTGGGGCTAGCAACCCCATCCCGTAAAAATTTACCCGCTACAGAAACGCAAGCAATCGATAATTCAGAGACCAACTTCCTAGAAAATTAAGGATCTTCGTTTACCCGAAGATGCATGATGCTAGGTGGTGAAAGCCGCAAGGAAGCCACTAGGCCGACTACCCTTCTCTCAACCAGGAGAACCACCATTGGTACGTGGAATGTCAGGACCATGTATGAGACAGGCAAGACGGCGCAGGTAGCTGCTGAGATGAGGAACGACAACCTGACAATTTTGGGAATCAGCGAGACCAGATGGACACAAGCCGGACAGAGGCAACTGATGTCAGGAGAACTGTTGCTGTACTTCGGACACGAAGAGAGCGACGCTCCCCACACCCAGGGAGTAGGCTTCATGCTGTCCAAGCTGGCACAGAGGGCACTGATTGGGTGGGAGGCGCACGGCCCCAGGATCATCACAGCATCCTTCAGAACTAAACAGAAGACGATCAAGATGAACATCATCCAGTGCTATGCCCCCACCAACGATAGCGAAGACGCGGCGAAGGACCAGTTTTACAGCAGACTGCAGAAGATCGTGGAGACATACTCAAACAGAGACATCGTTATCCTTATGGGGGACCTCAACACCATAACTGGACTCAACAACACAGGATACGAGCATGTCATGGGGACCCACGGACTAGGAGAGATGAACGAGAATGGCAAGAGATTTGCAGACCTCTGTGCACTGAATAATCTGGTCATCGGAGGCAGTATCTTCCCTCATAAGCGGATTCACAAGGATACTTGGGTATCGCCGGACAACGTGACAGAAAACCAGATTGACCACATCTGCAAGAATTCAGTAAGAACTTCTAGTAAGAAGTTCAGAATTTCCCTTCTAGATGTTAGAGTTAGAAGAGGAGCAGATGTGGCATCCAACTACCACCTAGTAGTTGCTAGTATGAAACTGAAGCTGAAGAAGACCTGGATGGAAGGATCACGCAGAAGAATGAAGTACGATGTCAGTCGCCTGCAGGTCCCCAATATTAGGGAAGACTTTGGACTTCAGTTGAAGAACAGGTTTGAGGTACGACAACAGCTGCACAATGAAGAGAAAGACACTGTACAGTACAAATGGCAGATAGTTAAAGAGACACTGAGAGCATCCTGCCAGGAAGTGGTCGGAGAGAAGAAACAATATCACAAAGAGTGGATCACAGCTGAGACCTTGGTCAAGATGGAGGAGAGAAAGCAGAAGAAGGTAGCAGTTAACAACAGCAGGACTAGAGCGGCAAAAGCCAAGGCCCAAGAAGAATATGCAGAAGCACACAGAGCAGTGAAGAAGAACATTAGGAAGCATAAGAAAGAATACGTGAATGGACTGGCAGCTCAAGCTGAGCAGGCAGCGTACAGCGGCAACATGAAACAACTGTATGACACAATCAAGAAACTGTCTGGAAAGTACAGCAACCCAGAATGACCCGTTAAAGCAGGCCTGCACAACTTGGAAAGCAGTGGATAAAGAAGGAAAGAAAATCCCAGGAATAGAACAACAGATGAACCGATGGGTTGAGCATTTTGAAGAACTCTTGAACAGACCAGCACCACCAAATCCTCCGGACATCACCCCAGCCAACGTGGACCTCCCGATCAACAGCAGCAAGCCCACCAGAGAAGAGATCAGGAAGGCCATCACTCTGATGAAGAACGGGAAGGCAGCTGGACCTGATGACATCCCAGCGGAGGCCCTGAAAACAGACTTGGATGCCTCAGTCGAGATGCTGTACCCCCTTTTTGCGAAGATCTGGGAGGAGGAAGTGATACCAAGTGACTGGAAGGAGGGCTATCTTATCAAGCTCCCCAAGAAAGGTGACCTCAGCAACTGCAGTAATTACAGAGGCATCACACTTCTGTCAGTGCCAGGCAAGGTCTTCAATCGAATCCTCTTAGAAAGAATGAGGGACGCCGTAGACCCACAGCTTCGAGACGAACAAGCGGGCTTCCAGAAGAACGGATCTTGCACAGACCAGATTGCAACGCTCCGCATTATAGTCGAACAGTCCTTGGAGTGGAACTCATCGTTGTACATCAACTTCATCGACTATGAAAAAGCATTCGACAGCGTTGATCAACAGACCCTCTGGAACCTCCTTCAACACTACGGCATCCCAGCCAAGTTGGTCAACTTGATTAAGAACTCGTATGAGGGAATGACGTGCAGAGTCGTTCATGGAGGGCAGCTCACCAACAGTTTTCAGGTGAAGACAGGAGTTAGACAAGGATGCTTGTTGTCACCGTTTCTCTTCCTTCTAGTCATCAACTGGATCATGAAGAGGTCCACCAGTGAACGCACGAACGGAATCCAGTGGACTTTGTGGAGCCAGCTTGACAACCTGGATTTTGCCGACAACCTTGCACTTCTCTCCCACAGTCACCGGCAGATACAGGAGAAAACAAATGTTGTGGGAGCCACATCATCGCAGGTTGGACTCAACATCCACAGAGACAAGACCAAGATCCTGAAGATTAGCACCAGCAGTAACAAACCAGTCATCCTGAATGGATGTTCCCTCGAAGAAGTGCAGTCCTTCACCTACTTGGGCAGCATTATAGACCAGCTGGGAGGTACAGATGCAGACGTCAAGGCAAGGATCGGCAAAGCAAGAGTGGCCTTCCTACAGCTCAAAAACATTTGGGGCTCCAGAGAGCTGGCCTTGAAAACAAAGATTCGGCTGTTCAACTCCAATGTAAAATCAGTATTGCTGTACGGAGCCGAAACCTGGAGAATGACACAAACTACCATCAAAAGAATCCAGACATTCATCAACAGCTGCCTCAGAAGGATTCTCCAGATCCACTGGCCAGATACCATCAGCAACACCAACCTCTGGGAGAGAACCAGCCAACTTCCTGTAGAAAAAGAAATCCGGAAGAGAAGATGGATCTGGATAGGACATACCCTGCGGAAATCACCAACTAACATCACCAGACAGGCTCTGAGGTGGAACCCCCAAGGCAAGCGGAAGAAAGGCCGTCCAAGAAACACCTGGTGACGTGACCCTGAGGCAGACATCACGAAGATGGGACACAACTGGAGTCAACTTGAAAGAATGGCCCAGCACAGAATCCTCTGGCAATCTATTGTTGGCAGCCCATACCCTGAGAGGGGTAGAGGGCATAATGATGAATAACGAAATGACCTCTGTGATAGAGAGTCAGACAGGTATTTTGCATGAAGAAGGGTGGCTTGTGCTTAAAGCACTAGAATGGGACTCAGAAGAGCAGGGTCAATTTCTAGCTATGCCGCAGACTTTTTTTTTGTGGGGGAAGGAGGCTTGGGGATTTGGCTGGGGGTCTTGAGCAAACCACTAAATTTCTATGTGCCTTGATTCTCCACCTGTAAAGCTAAGATAACAATACTTGTTGCATCTGTCATGTCTATTAAGACTGTAAGCTCTTCAGGGCAGGGACAGTCTCTTATTGTGTACGTATGTAGCCTATAATAATGGTTCTCCAGTTTGGTCCGGGCCTTTTGGCACTATTGTAATACAAATATTAGAAAGTAAAAATAAACACATGTGAGTTTTAGAAGTATGACAAGTTGACTAGCTGGTACACAAACTTCTTAACAGTTGGCTCTAGCTTTACAATTCCTACTGGATGCCTACTGTATTTGAGGTAAAGAAAACTGACTATTCATGACCACCAGGCTAACAAAATCAGCAGTTCAGCCCCTAAACAGTCCTTTACACTTGATTTTCTTGTATAATAACTAGTCTGTTGTGAATTAAACTCAGGAGCACTGGCTAGCAAAGCACTTTTTACTGCGTGAATTACTCTCTTTCGTTATGGAGACTCCAGTCATGGCTCCATAATTAAAACTGGGATGAACTTTGCATTTCAAGAAGGGATTTAGCATCTGTGTTATGTATTGGAAAACACAGCACATCATCCTGAAAACTGCAGCACTTCCTCTCTCAGTAAAGAATATTTTTTTTAAGAATTTACAAGTAAATCTGTCAATTCTGCAAAACAGATATCCAGAATTTTTTATATTAAGTGGGCTCATCTATTTGGCTAAAGCATCATTATACCCCCTTTGTTCTTTCACATGGTACTACACACATACACAAATGAAAATCATTTTACATTACTTATGTCTTGTCTGAAAGAGATTCAACAACCACCTGCGTAATTTTCCTTCTTAAACCATCAAAATCTCTCTAGCAAAAAATATCCACTTATTTTGGGCCATTCAATTGCTAGTTAAGAAGATGCTTTTCTAAGAATATTTCCTGTGCAGAATTCTTAGTTCATACTGGTTTGTCACTGTTCATTAAAAAAATCTAATAAGCATTTGTCCTGTTTATCCCTTGTTCCCCTTTCTTCTGCAATTTCTTATATAAAATTCTTGCCACTCTTCTTTTAACTTCTCAATGAGGATGATTGTGTGTGTGGGGAATAATGAAAAGGCAGCTGTTCAAAGCCCCACTCCGCAAGCTCTGAGCCTGGCACTGGATCACAGCCTCCTCCCCAAGTAGGTAGATGCCTTTGATGTGCTGGGATGCATATCTGTGTGGGGTGGACGGGGAAAGTAAAGCGAATACCCCCCTCCACACGCCTCCTTCCCCTGCAACAAGGCTCTGAATCGTGGGGATGGGGAGGAAGCAGACCCAGGGGGAGCCTGGCTTGCAGGGAAATACAGGCATGCCTGTGTCCTTTCTCCCCCCGCGGGGAAGGGGTCGGGGGGGTCACTTGCTGCAGAGGAATATTCCTGCTGCCTTGTAGGGCTTTGTGTCTGTAGAGAGCTACCCCGCCCCCGCCCTCATGCCTGGGCTGCAAGATCCCAGCTCTCCTTACCATTCAGAGGGAGAGCCTCTGGCTCCACGTGCAGACTAACACTCTGCCTTGCTGCTCTGCGGGGGAGAAAGGAGGGGAGTGAGCGGGGAGGGGTGGCTGCAGGAGGCCCCAATGGCTAGGAGAAGCTCAGACCTAGCCGCCCAATCATTCGTGCCGGACTCTGCATGGGGGAGAGGAGAGAGGGGAAATCCCGGACATGTTAGCTGGGAGCATCCCAGCATCGGCCGCTCTGGGTTCTGGTTGCGCTGGGGCTGCAGCTGCTGGCCCCTTGTCAGCCGCGTTCTCGGCCGCCAGTGGGCTGGCGGGGAGATCTCCGTGTGCCATGAAAAATTGGCTGGCCAAGTGTGGCACGCATGCCGGGGGTTGCCGACCCCTGCTCTAAAATGTGCTGATGGTTACTATTACCCCCACTTAATCCTTAATGTTCTGAAAGTTGATCATGAACAGGCTTTAAATGCTGAAGCCTTCATTTGCCAAAGGACTTGTCAAGACCTTCTCTCTCTCCGTCAGCTCCTACTTCATCCAGCTCCTTATTCTTTATCTTTACTGTTTTCATTCTATTCAGCCTGATTCTAGACCTCATTTTCTTCCTATTTTAACAGCTCATTGCCGTATAATGAGTATTTCATCTCTTTTCTCTAGAGCCAGGCAAATCTGCAGATAGCCACTTTATATCCATGGACCATATCTGCAGATCTAGGATTGAATGCAGATACAAATTTTGAATCCATGAAGGGCTCTACTCATCTCTTTGCATGTATTACATCCACTAGGGTTTTGTTTCTTTTTGAGGCACTAAAAAAGACCAAAGTCCAAGACCTCCAAAAGGTTCTAAAAGGACTTTTCACCACATGCACTGATGCTGAACTGCTTCTTTTTCCCATGCTGTTGCTACCATAAAAGACATCATGAATAATGGTGTGTAGTCTGACCCTCTCTTTGATCTACCTTTCATAGGACAAGGAGGAGCTTTCATAGAGAACTTCAGTCTGACCTGCCACATAAGACTCAAAAGGCATTTACTGCTACCCTATGCCACAGACTCCCACTCCCCAATCCCTTCTAGCACCACCATGTCCATACACAGTGAGCCTCCATAACAGCACCATAGCCTGAGGATTCTCTTTCTGCAGTGCTCTGGCAGGGGGCCAGTGCACCTTCCCTCTTCCTGTAGCTCACAGTGGACCCAGCATCTCTTCTTTCCCTCAAACTCCCTCTGTCTTTTGATTTGGGTCTGTACACCTCCCAGATAATTAATTTTTTTTAAAAAGCACTGTATGCAGAAATACAAGGATGTAAGCTTCCTTTGAATGAAGGGCCTAGCCCTACAAATCTTAACTCATACATGTAATCCTTTCTGAAGTAGTCTCATAGAAGTAAATGGGGCTATTCACATGAGTAAAGACTACTTGTGTGCCTACAATAAGGATTAACATACACACTTATTGGAGGCTGGGGACAGAATATTTATTTCAGTATATAATCTTTTCATAACTGATTCAATTTTAAGGAATAGACAAAATCAAGTGCCTTAACTTTCCAACAGACTGAACCTAATGTGTCTACAAACCAAAGAGGAGGAGTTGACCAAAAAACAGCTTTTGATAGTAAGTACAAAAGGTCATTGTATATATCAGAAGAAAATAAGGCAGCCACTCCAAAACAAGTTCTGCTTTCTTGTTATCCCAGCAGCTAGTCTCAAGTTAAATACTGTAATCATGCCAGTCATTAGTTACTGCTCAGCCTCCTGTCTCCAGCCCGGAAATTAGTCTGCTAGGAGCCCAGATAGCTGAACAAGCAGTCACGTTTTATCATATAACTGAGTCTGGGAAGCCAATCTGAAGGAAAGCTACATGTGTTATACATTAGGGGGAAAATACCTAATTTAAAAGTCCTTAATTTACAGAACAATAAAAGCTATGCATTTGAAAATACAGTAATGTAAAAAGTAAACAAGATGAAGTCTTTTAAAACTCTAACGTGATTTACAAGAGAAGTTCATCTAAACTTTAACTATAAAATTTTAGTTTAAAAATTAAGGACTGTTGCTAAAAAGCTTGTTTCAGAAGCAAACTACGGAGTTTTGTTTTGTTTATTTTACTGTGGACTATTATTAAGATGCTTACTGCCACTACTATACATAAGAATCAGGCCTTTTTCATCATACTGTAAAGCATAATCTTATTTTATTACTAAAGGAAAAAATGTAAATTGCAAATTACCATTGAAAAGAACAGACGTGCATTATATTTTACAGAGTTCTGTGTATGCTATTATACATAAACCACATGAGATTAATGTTTCCCATAATTTTAAAATGAAGAAAATATATGTTGGGGATATTATTTTTAATGAGCAATGCTGTTGCTCATGACTTCATCCTTTCTAATTTTTTTTACAGGAATAAATAGATCAATATTCATATTTCATAAGCAGAAAATCTTTTTGAAAGACCGCAAGTACATGTACTGTTAACACAGGCTGAAATTCACCTTTTCCAGACGGTCCTCACATACCACTTAAGTTTTCCAGTACCCCCTAAATAGTGGTGGCTCAGAATGAGCACACCAAAAAGGGAGAGCTGGATGTCTCTTGCATCCTACATAGGTGGGCCAACGCCAGATTTATCAGCCTGAAGGTCAGCATGGAGGGTGAGCTAAGTATGTGCCCACTGCATCTGTGTTCATATGGATCTTGTGATCAAAAACATTCATACAAGGGGGCACTAGGAGAATGAACTGCTATCCCAGCCCATAGGGTAGAATATCGGCTACAAAGAGGTTGCACTACTGCCACGCAACCTGCCCACTGAGTTGAGGGTTGAATTCTGTTCACTCCCACCAATACCTACTGTACCCAGGCTCTGTGCAGGGATTGATGAATTTCACCCATAATGAGAAGACTTACAAATTCTAAATATCTTCCAAGTATTTTTAAAGTTGTGCCTGAAAACACTGTTCTCATCCCACCCCACCTCCCCCCCCCACACCTTTCCTCAAAAAGTGTTTCTTCCCCCTGCCCCAGTTCAATTTTACTAATACACAGTATATTAACCCATAGACCCACATTGTTTAAAATAAACCTTGAGACCAGATCCACAATTCTTTTTTCCATCTTTAATTATTTCAGAAACCTCTAGCATGATTGCTTTAAACCACACATCAAAAATATGCTACCACTCTTATAATGTATACTGACAGTTCACATAATGATATAATATTACTGAGTAAGCATGCATTTAGACTGAGCAATTAATGTCAGATTAGGATCACACAGTCAAACCTTTGTTGATATTAAATGAGCAAAGGGAAGCGTGTAATAGAATGACATTGGTTCTGCTTTCAGCATCAGGGTGGAAGAAAGTCTCACACGACTTCCAGAATATATAATAATATTGCAAAATTCTGCTCACAGTTCCTTCCATGGATTTAAATGGAGTTGCTTTGTCCTTTCAGCAGTTTAACAGAAAGCAGAATTTGGACAGAATTACTATGACTGAAATTTTTAATTAAGCTAGTTCTCTTGCTGGTTGGTTAGCATATATTGCAAGCTAAACTTCAGGTGATGATGTCATCCGTATCTGGCATGCCACTCTCTGTTCTTGTACCCTCAGGCTAAAACTTTGAAAGCTACCTAAAAAGATCTGAATGCCTAAATTTTGTCCATCCAAATCCCTCAGGTAGCTTTGAAAATCTGAGTCCAAAGTTCCTAATGAATTGTCAGAAAGCAGATTCTGGAACTGACATCAAAAACTCAACAAAACTGAACATACATAAACTGGAGCATATTCCTCTTATAGAGCAATCTATACGAAAAATCCAAAACCGTTCTCACAGACAGATTTTGGCCCATTTACTCCATGAAGAGTCCCAGTGAAGTCAATGGGACTATTTTCAGAGCAAGGATAGCAGAACCTGGCTCTTAGTCTGTCTTAGAATGATCTCACGCTGATGAATATTAGGAGCAATTCCTTTGAAGGCATTGGCATTCTACTGAAACCAGCATGAGTGAGGTCAGAATCAAGTCTATTACAGTCAAGAGAAATTAAACAATATTCATATACAACACCCCCCTCCATGCAACAAAAACAATGTTTTATTATTCAGATAACAGCTTCATGTCCCTTCGATATAACCTGAACCATTAGAATTGTACAAGAGTTTTCTCCGCTCTGAACTAAAGCTAAGACGTTCAGCTCCCTTAGGCACCTTTGAAAATCCAATATAAATGAAGTGCACACATTTTACCCAATGAAGAGGATTTCCACATATTTGTATAAATATCAATATAATTCCCAACAGACTGCTGCTTCATATTACTTTCTACATTAATTAGTCTAAAACAAAAATATACCAGAATTAGGTCTGGAGTTCACAGTCCCCATGGGATTTACTGGATAAGTAAGGTATTATAATACCAAACACTAATCTAACAGTGGTAACTCTTAAAATCTGATATTCAGATTGACAGCAACAGGCAATTAGACACAAAGAGCCAAATTCATCACTTATGTCACACTGCTGCTTGTGGCAAAGTATTGTAACCTCTAGTAATCTGACTTTCAATGAGTATACCAAACAAGTCAGGAATGGCAGGAATCAGGGCTTGCTCTATATTACTCCCTTGTGTCAGTTTCTTTTCCTGCTATACTTCTACCCATTTAGCATGTAAGTTACACAGGCAGCCTATACCAAATAAGTCAAAGATATATATAAAATAGTGTTTTCCCTAATCACATTTGAACACTGTCTATATTGAAGCTGAAACAAATAATTCCCTGGAAGTTATTCGTCCTTATACTAGGTCTGAATTTAACCCAGTATGAACCTCAGATTTAAGTAGTCTGTTTCCCCCATCAATGCATGTACATCTCCCTAGTGCAAAAGGAACTAAGCACTTGTCTCTACAGGAGAGCAAATTCCTAAATTTAGGTGTTTAAAATAACGTAGGATAATCCAAGATTCTGCAGACAAAATACCACTACTTTATAAAGGGCAATCCTATTAAATATCTTATCATACACTCTCATTAATGCATTCTAGTCATTAGTTTTTCACATCTCTGTTGCTCTCGTCTTCATTACGCTTTTTGATAAGAAAAGTTATTTGCAAACACACTGAAAATAAACTGAGCCAGAGAGACAAAAAACATTTTTGCCAAGCAGCATCAACTTTGATTAATGGTGACAAGTTAACAATAAAAGACTTACAATTCTAGTGATTATTTTGAAAAGCAGTCTTCAGAACATTTTAAATTAGAAAGTATGTTGAGTGGCATTTCACTTTTAACTCAACTTAATATTAGTGTACTTTTGTTTGCCTGACAAGTCAGATGTATTTGGCAATTAAATATGACATTGTTCATTACATTATTGTTCATTTGAAGGCCTTGTGGTTTAAAAATAAAGGGAATTGCTACAATTACAAAGGAAAGAAAAATATTTTGAACAATAAAAGGCTTATTAGAAACTTGCTTGCAAATTTGTTTATTCCTTTCTCTCCCTATTTTGCTTACCTCTCTCGCACTGAGGGCCAGTAAATCCATACACACATGCACAGCGATTGGGTCCAATACAACGTCCTCCATTCTGGCAACCATTTTCACACACAGCTGTGTTTGAAAAAAGTTGAAATTCTGATGTAATATTAATAGTATATCTTTGCAATCTATTTAAAATAAGTTAAAAATAAATATACCTTATTAGCATTAGTACAGAGTAGCAAGAAGTTCACGGCTAAAAGACAGTTTTCAGTCAAATCTGCTCAAAAGCTTTTCAAACTAAAAGTTTTCATACTTACTATAAAGTAAAGGGAGATGTTTTGTTTATCCATAACTCAAAAACTATTAGCTATACAAAGATCAAATTGATTTTACCCATTAACCCCAAATAAGAACTTATAATTAAGTTTTTTAAAAAGTAAAATTCCTTAAAATATTTATCAAATCTGAGAAATGCCACTGAAAAAATGCCATCATGGAGGTCCATGTTTATTACAGATGGTAGGAAATCTTTGATGAAAATCAAATTTCAGTGAAAACAGAAACTTATTTTTGATCTTTTTATTGTTTTCTGATGAGCTCCAATGTTAAAGTTCTTCCAGTTGACAGTCCTCAATTTACAAGTAAAAATGTTTTTCTAACTGCTCTACAAACTCAATCGGGACCTGAAATCCAAGTTGGGTTCTTTTCTTCTTATATAACATCCCTAGTAATAAGATTTTGCAGGCCAAATTCCACTCTCATTTGCACCTGTTTAACTGTGCTTAAAATTAAGCACATGCTAAAATGCTCTGCTCATTTGGGATGGAATTAAGCAGCTGCTTAAAACTAAGCACAGACTTCAGTGCTTTGCTGAATAATGGCCCTGGCTGTGCAGCACTAACAGGCACAAATAGTAGTAAGAACTTATTTCTGCCATAAAATTAGCAGACAACTGGAATATACACAAGAATCACAGTTGTTCAGTGAAAAGATGCTATTTTTACATATTTTGGTTTCATAGTAAAACCATATTTTAATTGCTGGAAACTCTGTCTTTAGCACAACTCCAAGGCTGCACAGGAAGAGCATGGGAGGTGTGTGGGCAAGGGTTTCCCTGCTTTTGAGGCTGATAAAGTTCATCCTCAGGCAAGACTTAAAGCAGCCTGAAGACTGTTGTAAATTCCACCAGTTGCCAATGGTTCCCAGGAGCCCTTCTGGCAGTCCAAGACTGCTAGAGCAGAAGTCTCTTCCTGAGCCATCCCCTGTTTCCCCAGCCACACTCCTGTACATGCAACTGAGGGGAGGCAAAGAGGTGGAATACAAGCTGCTACTGCAGTTCCGCAGCACTACAGGATTGGGAGGCCTCAAGTGGCTGAATCAACCACAGCAGTTTTACTGCACCATGGAATCATGGTGTACCATTTGTTAGACACCAAGATAAAGTTAGAAAGGGAATTCTTCCCAATTAAGCTAATTATATAACCGCTATATATTAATGCACTCTTCATATAATTAAAAATTATGATTTTTCTGAAAGAAAATAAACCCTAGGTTCCCCAAAACTAAAGCTATAATAATTAAATTCTATCCTGGGATATATCAGTGATCCTAGGCCTGTGGGGTCCCTACATCAGCAAGTTTGCTAGGATGGGGTGCTTATAATGGCAAAGATATCAGAAAGTCCAACTTTATCAGCAAGTATACAGACAGACAGTGCAACCCCGAAAGTAGGTAGTGCTGGCCAGAAATGGGCAGCGCTAGGACACCTGGGAGATTCACTGATTCATCATATCTCTAGGTAGCCTCCATTAGTGAGTCATAGTTTTAATTTCTGACCAGGACACTATCTACTTCTGGTGTAGATCACTAGAATGGAATGCAGTAGAAATATCATGTACCTCCTCCAGTAGTAAATCTACCTGTGGGTTACAATTTGCACACGCACACCATGTACAAATTTGGGTGAATCAAACAACAAATGTCCTATAAATCCATTTGAATCCAATTAATGTTATATATATTCTTGAAACAATGAAGTATGAACTTCCTAGCAAAATATGTGATATTACTGGTATTCAGCAATTTCCTCAGAGCAACCTTTCCTTTTTAAGCACTCAAGAATTTTCACTGGGTCTCTAGGAAAGCAAGCATTTATAAATAGAATATGACTGTGAAAGAGAGAGTTCACCTATCATATTGAAAAGATTATTAATTTTAGAAATCAAATCTTAAATCAAATCTGCCTAATGCAGGGCTCCCTATTTCCAAGGTTATACAGCTTTGTGAAGAAATATTATGTGCTCTGAAAGAACAGATTGCAACTACAGGACAGTTCTACTGTTTTTACCACATGCCCAAGCAACAACACAGACAGATTTTGGTCTTAAAGTTTCTAGGCAGTCTTCCATCTCAGGTCCCCCCAGCTCAAGGACAGGTTATAAAGCACTTGACTACCCTGTGCCAAAACAACTCTTTGTTAAATCTTTTAACTGGAAAAAATGCACATATAGTACACTTCAGCTGACCACTATATCACAAAGGGAAACACACACAAATGTAGTATTATCTAGAAGCGTGATAAAGCTTGTATTTCTTATCAAGGTCTATAATTACTTTTCACTCAAGATGTCTGTTCCATGAATTAAATGAAGCAACTTCTATGTTGCTGTTACAGCACACAATGGAAGAATTATTATATTTTTTGGAACAAGAAGGTTTTTTAAAATCTCAAAACACAATGATGGTTTAATTAAAATATATTTATGTTATAATTTAAACATAACTTTCAATCCTACATCTAGAGGTCAAATCTAGGTTAAAGCCCTGATCCTCTAGTGTGCTCTGTGCAATCCCAGGGTCTGCCCAAGCACAGCTCTTTGTAAGATCAGTGCTTAAGGATCCAATCTGACTCCCATCGACTGGCCTGAGTAAGACTCTCTAGGGTCTAAGCCCTAGGTTTTAAAGCAATAAAAAACCCCACTTTTTTCCCACCAAGAATTTTCCTTTAATTCTCATGGAAAAAGTACCCCCAAATTATCATCATCATAAAAAATGTGAAAATTCATCTAATATATCAATGACACATGCAATGTTGCCCCACGGAATGTACCCCAGTACTTTGCCCAGGTTTACAATGGGGCTGTCACTATTCTTTAGGATGCTGTTCCACTTGTGTCACCATCATAGATTTTTTTCCCCTGCTATTCAATCTATTTTGTCTTTTTACTTCATTTGTTTACTCCTACTTGCATACCCACAGACCATCTTATCAATAAAAGAAGAGAATTGTACAGTCTCACCTCTCAAATACTTATCTGTTATCAGATTCTCTGTTAATTACTAATCAGTTGGCCACATAAGACATTCAGTTCCTCTAATCTTTTCTAATAAATCAATCTCTCTTGCCTTTAATCATTTCATTGTTTTCCAAATTAATATAATTTTTGACATCTTTCTGTGGGAGGTGCAAAGGACTCAAGACTGTAGTGTAGTTGCAGCCCTACCTGGTCCACATAGCAAGGGACGTCTGTATTACATCCTCATCCATGGCACAATGTGTCTGCATATGTAACCTTATGTACAGGACTGTATTCTTTTGCTCTCTCAGACACTCCAAGCTACTCACATGAGCCAGGATTGTAGGACTGATTCCTACTTATCAAACGTAAGCACAGAACAGAGAAATTACTTACGTTGTCCACAGTAAGTTCCAATGTACCCCTTCTGGCACTGGCACTGGTCATCCGCACAAGTACCACCATTCATGCATCTGATACTGCACTGTTGTACTACAATGGAAAACATTTATTTTAATATTATAATGGGCTTTCAAAAGTGGCCAACAGCAAAGTAATTCAAAAGCACATATACACATAGTACATACATTAATGGAGATAGCCATTTAAAGAATGTGTATATATGCCTACATGTGTGTGACAAAGTATCAAGACATTCAAAACAAAATCTAGGGAAAATAACTTCTCCAATAATATATGGCACAACCTGCAACTCCTAAATATCTAGAAGGATTTTGCAACCAATTTTTCATGCAAAAATTCAGAATTAGAAAATTGTATTACAAGATGTCCATGTACTCAAGGCATCTGTGTGTGTTTAAATATGCCCACTTTGCCTCATATCACTCTGGGAGCAATGCCTATTGACAGAATTGAAGCAGTACGCATAAATTACATATTTGTATATAGTGATGACTGTGTATTTCATAAGGTATTTGTTTTATGTAAAGTATTTTTGAAAATGGATGCTTATTGTAGATCAATGTAAGAGAGATCTGGAAAAGCGATGCAAATATTATAAGTCCTTACTAGATTTTGATCCACAGGTAGGTGATATTTGTCCACTGGAGCAAGTGCACATGTTAGGACGGGAACAAAATCCATCACCACAACTATTTCTACAAATTGCTGGAGAAGAAAGCATTTAAGAAGACAGTGAATATCAATGTTTTCAGAATTAAGTTACAAAAGAAATGCTTGTTAATGAACTAAACTCCTAACTTATTCTTTGAAACAGAGGTCAGAAAACATGCATGCCTTGAACCAAGCCATAAAATTACTCAATTCCGAGATGCAGTTAAATGATATGTTAGATATATGCCACAATAAAACTCAAAAATAGTAGAAAAAGTTGATTTTTGGTAAATCATTTCTGTGATCAAATTCAAAGCAAATACCCTGAAGATAGAAAGGACCAAAATATAACTCTCCAATAATAGCCTTAAATTGGAGAGGTGGGGGAAATACACTTTTTTTCCTATTTAGAAACAACAGCTTCCAAAACAAGCAATGGAATAGAGCAAAAACTACAAGTTTTAGACAGAATGACCTAACGAGAATCCAAGTAGGAAATTGAGATTTGACTGCACATGATGCTCTCTAAATACAAAAGCACTACATATTACAAATTCAGGTTATTGGATGGGGGTTTTTTGGTCATGTATTTAAAAATGTTAATTTTTAAATGATTTCAGAACTTATTTTGGAGAATTACTTATTCTTTCCTGATTACAGATGGATTTTAAAGGTCAAGCTGACCTTTTGAAGGAGGACAGCCTTCATATTTGGGGTTTCTCAGATGTGGTATTACCTCTTGTAACAAACCTTCCTATAAAGAATTAATGAAATCAGACAAACATGCGAACACTTCCATATTATCATTAGGATGGTAGTTTTATGAAATTCTCTGGGCAGTACGTACATGTTATATAATGGGCTGTGCTAATATTAACCATCTATTGCTATCTTCATGCATGCATATTTCCCCACTGACTAATAGATGTTCCACTCACAGAACAACTACAAAAGCATGAAATTTCTAAGAGCCAAATCCTGATCTCTATCCTGATTAAGACCAAATAAATGTTGTGGGGGGTTTTGTACAAGGGACGGAATATGAGCCCCAGAACATTAGCAGAGCCAGAACCCAACACAAACATCACTGAAGAACAAGTTCTTGTAGGAGACATTACACATGCAGAGTCCACACGTTAGCCCCCATGGTTCTTGGGAGAACCACATGCTCTGAAGGCCTAACATCGCCACTAGTTTTGTGGGCGTGGGAAAGACATAAACTCTGTTCTTCCTGATGGAAGAATGTCAAGGAAATTTTGAGTGTGCAAAATTGCTTTCCAACCCCCTACCTGAGAAAGCACAGACAGGGACAGCATATGTCCCAGAATTTTGTATCCTGGGTTCTGATTTAAGAAAAAATGTGAATGAAATGAGAAGAAATCTAACTGTCTTCTCAAAACAAAAATAAAGTATATTGTTTCCTTGCTCCATAAGCCAAGTAAAAGTGCTCTCTTTAGGACAGGGGTGGCCAACCTGTGGCTCCACAGCAACATGCGGCTCTTCAAAAGTTAATATGTGGCTCCTTGCATAGGCACCAACTCTGGGGCTGGAGCTAGAGGCACCAACTTTCCAATGTGCCAGGGGAGGGAGGGGAAGAGCTGGCTCGCTGCTCCACCCCTGACTCTGCCAAAGGTCCTGCCCCTACTTCTCTGCTCCTTCCCCCAAATCTCTCCACTCCTTCCTGCCCCTGCCATGCCCTCACTCCTCTCCTTCCCCCCAGAGCCTCCTGCATGCCACAGGAGGCATGGGGAAGGAGGGGGAGGCGCTGATAAGCAAGGCTGCTGGCAGGCCGGGAGGTGCTGATGGGGAGGGCTGCTGATGTATTACTGTGGCTTTTTGGCTTTTTTTACATGGGTAAATTCTGGCTCCTTCTTAGACACAGATTGGCCACCCCTGCTCTAGGAGAATCAGAGGGGTAGCCGTGTTAGTCTGGAATTGCAGAAGTGACAAAGAGTCCTGTGGCACCTTTTTTTCAGTTAGTCTTTAAGGTGCCACAGGACTCTTTGTCACTTCTGCTCTAGGAGACTTATCGACTTGCTGAACACCTCTCCTCTCAAAACGAAAGCTCCTTATCAAAGCCAAAGTAGGCAGGAATTTTTAAAGGGTGCTCCTTGAAATTCTCCATTAGTCACACCATCCCTAGCTCACATTTGCGGCCCATAGATACCTCTCTTCAGTTGGTTTCCTGGTGCATCACAGAGGGACATCAAAAATCTCCTACTTCCATCTATGAACATATGTTGTCCCTGCACTTCCTTACCTTCTGGTGACCTAAGCGTCAATGAATTTGATTCAGAAAAATATTACATACAGTATCTCCTCTGTAACTGGATGCATTCACTACAAAGCGATGGAAGTTCTCAGACCTTCTAACCAAATAACCGGATTATAGTTTCTAAACTGATGAACATTTTAGACAGAAGTTGCAATGTAATGTGATGTCTCAGTGCAATACGTGCTGAAATTAACTCTTTTCAAGGAATATATGACAAACTGTTAAGACAGCCTACCAAAAATTCAACTAATTCTCAAGGATATTATAACCCCCAGGCTAAATTCCACCCCACTTTATATGATCAGTAAATAGGTTACCAGTGTTTCCCAAGAATTGGGATGGCTAAATTAAATAGTTCTAGCTCATGAGACTCTTTTCCAAGATATCTAAGCAGAGAGAGATCAACTTCTAACCTGTCATTCTAGTACTATAACAGCAAAACCAAATTAAAAATAAAGTGGAATGAAGACCTTGTTGGAAAAGGAGTCTTCATGTGCCATTTGACCTATAAACACATTCTTCTTCAATTTTACTGTCCTCATACAGTTACCACAAGAAAAACTTTGAACAGATTTTCTTCACATAAAACTTAATCATCTTTATCATTCCAGTAGACTCAGAAAGATGACATTTCGAGTCTGATGATATTCAAAAAACAGAATATATAGATACCAACACTTGTATAAGAGATGTTGGTGGAGAAGCTGAACAAATATCACTATCTAAGGGAGCAGAATTGGAAAAAAAAGATCATTGAAGAAATTCCCATTGGAGGGGAGAGGAAGAGAGAATTCATTGTTTTGTTAACACTAGTTGTATTGCCTAGATTAATGCAAAAAACAATCCTTTTTCACTGGCTAGCTGAAAAGCAAGAGTCAGGCATCTGAATTACAATACATGGCCAACACCAGAGACCCAGAGTTGATTTTTTAAAGTCATTCATTAACCCACAGAAAATTGGGCCAGCACAGTTCCGTGAGTAAGGCCAATTCTACACTAGAAACTTTTGCCAGTATAATAATGCTGGTTGGGCATGATTCTTTACATTTTTAAAACTAGCAAAAAGCCTCAATGTAGACATTTATACTGGCCAAAAAAAAATGCTTATTTCTTTTGGAGAACTGATATAAGCTATATGAGCAAAAGAACTCTTTGCTGGTATAAGAGGAATTTCCACTGGGGTACTGCTAGTGGAGATAGCCATTTAGTTTAGCCCGAAAAGGCTGTAACTACAAAGTGTTCTAAAGGAGTCTCTGGTCACAACAAAAGCAGAGTATGAATGCAGAAATGTGTTCCTAAACTATTTCATAATCAAAAACATCTTTTTAAAACAGCATCATCAACCATTTACCCAATCTCATAGTCATTTTGTTCCAATTTCTGCACCACTGAGGTCAACAGGACTTTTATCCCTGAGTTCAATGGGAATAGGATAGGGCCCTTTGAGCAAATAAGTCATATATAAATCAAATTCGAGTTTAGCATGTGAATAGAACTGTAGGATCAGGCCCTTAGTATGTACCACTGGCCAGATTTTTAAAGATTACAATGAGAATTAGGGTTCTGAGGGCTTTGAAAATCTCATGGGGCACCCCAGAGACATCTTAAGGCACCTAAAGTACACCTTTAAAATTTGTCCCTATACGCTGTTCCATAAATTTTACATTAAAATAGCTGTCAGAGTCAACCATTAACCCACAAAAATAGAATTAAGCACACTCAGGTGCTCCTATTACTCAACAGCTAGTTTCTTATTGCTGTCTTCTGAATTTGTAATTATCCTTTGCCTGTAAAACATTAAGATCAACCTAAGATCAAGATCAAGGATATCTGGTGTAGTTGGAGATAATGTTAACAAGACTGACTTAACTATGTAAAATAAACAAAAGTGAAAAAAACAGTAGTCATGTGCTGCCAAGGCAATGACCTCAATGACATGGCAGGTCTTTCCATCTCTAACTTCTACAAGCCAATAGATTTTCCTCCCATTCCCCACTGAATGTCTGATTTGTTAGAGAAGGCATTACAAAGCACATCACAGCAGAACTGGAGAGCAATGTGTTCTTGAATTGCAAATTTGATGTATTTAATAGATAAGAAAATAACACAGGTTAGTCAAAGAGTATAATGAGTAATTTTCATTAAAGCTGAAGTGCAAAGAACAAAGAGCACACTTCTGAAACCGACAGTAATTTAACAGAAAAAAACCTTAAATTTTATATTTCCTTTTTAGGTAGACAATTTTTCTTAAGTAGACTGCTCAGCAGACTCTCCTTTCTTTGCCAAGCCATGTCAACAATAGCCAGATCTGTCAACACAAAATTTAGCATGACCAGTGCAATAATCATTGAGCATTCAAGCTTTATAGCTATTAAAACACAACTAAAAATGACAAGCAGGAAAATAAGTGAATAC
The DNA here is from genome assembly GCA_007922305.1 of Dermatemys mawii. Lineage (NCBI taxonomy): Eukaryota > Metazoa > Chordata > Testudines > Dermatemydidae > Dermatemys > Dermatemys mawii. Next base: position 3,415,605 of record ML677339.1, read on the forward strand.
ATTAAACCCAAACATTAAAATGTTAAAAAGACATTAAAAAGTTTCATATCGGATCATTATAGTGCAATTCCGACTTTACCAATGAAGTTTTAGAAAACTTCAGATCCCATCTGCTTGACATTTTTCTTTTTCCAGTATTGATCATTCAATTTAGGATTTTTTTTAAACTAAATTGATCCATGCCTCTTGGCAAACCACTGTATTTTGTTTGGGGTATTCCTAAGGTTTCTGTTATGGGAACTCAGAGCCACTAAACCTATCATTTCGTTTCTGAACAGTAACCTATAAGATTGAACTTGCCAAAATTAATTACAAGATATATTCCATTATCTTATAATGAATGCAGCAGAAAAATGCAGAGAAGATTAGGTTTTTACAATCGTGTGGGAAATAAAGTCAGACACTTACGAACTATACACTGATTTCCTCCAGGGAGCGTTTTCCATCCAGGGCAACAGTAGGAGTGGAATCTAGAGCCACACACGTTTGGCCTGTCACATACATACAAATAAATGTGCATACAAAAATGTCGGTCAGTGTAAAGGCACATCCAAATTTTTTACATATGCAGAAGGGAAAGAATCTACAGTCCACATTCAATAAAACAAAAACTGTGTGAACTGCCAAACAAAAGCAAACAACTCTCCTTTCCTGACCCAAAATAAAAAAAAAATCAAACAACAAAGAAAAAGCACCTTTCACCACCACCTTAAATCAAAATTCTTCCTCAAACCAAACTAAATCATCCTTCTGTGCAAGCATATCCTTTAACATGCAAAACAAAGTCTACTTCAAAAGCTGTAATACCCATGATCACAAAATCGAAGCAACGTTTGTTACTTGTTAACAGCACCCCACCTTTACCTTTACAAGCAAATAACATTATCAAACATAATCACAGTATCTAAGACGCTTTTTTTTTAATAAATCGTGGCCAAAATTTAGAATCAAAACAACGAGATGCATTAGACTAAGAAGTGAGTGAGTTCGAAAGGAAATGTCATGTCTGAAGAAGACAAAACACAAGAGCCACCGGTTGGGGTTGTGAAGTGAGGAGGGTTTCACGGGGAGCGCGGTGAAGTGCGCGATGGAGCTGTGGGGGCTTACACGGCTTGGTCATGGATTCCACGGAGGTGCGGTGGAACGGGGCTGGGGCCTGCCTGGGGGGATTGCGGGGTGTATCGATGTAGGTGTGGACTGCACGAAGGGGGTTACAGTGACGGAGCTGCTTGTGGCGCTGGCTTGCAGGGAGGTGAGCGGGAAGGGGCTGCCCGGGGGGTGGCTGTGCCGTAGCTGCGAGTTGCATGGAAGTGCTTCCCTACCCCCTGAGCACATCCTGCTGGCCTCTCCTGCGGACCCGGCTGGTGGCGGCCCCCGCCCCGTCCTCCCGATTCTCCGCGGCTGGGTAGAAGGCGTCTGTTCCCCCCACGGGCCGGACCTCCTGTTGCTTTTGCTGCTCGGCTGCTCCGTGCGCCCACAGCGCGACACAGCCCAGCCACAAGCAATAAAGCTGCGGGCAAAGCCCCCGCCGTCTCCCCATCCTGCGACCGGACAGCTGGAAAACCCGAGCAGGAGGAAGGCCGGGTGCAAAGCAGTGAAACTTCCACTCCGGGGGCGTCTTCAGGCCGCAGCACTCGGCAGCTGGGGGTCGGGGGGCCGCCGCTCCCTCTTTCGCTGCGCGGCAGGGACCGTGCTGCAGCCGCCTCTTCCAAGGCGCCTTCAGCAAGCCGCGGGGCGAGCGCGCGCCAGGGCGCCCGGGACTCCTCGCTGCATCGCTCCGCAGCGTGCTTCGGCGTTACAAAAGAGCGGGGACCGGTGGGAGCTTCAGACCGGCCCCGCGGAGCTCCCGGCACCCCGAGGAGTCACTAGGGCAAAGCCAGGCTGCACCGGAGCTGTGCCGGGGGCCGAGCAGGAGGAGGCAGTTTGACCGACAGATCCTGAAGAGGCGGCGAGAGGAGGAAGGTGAAGGGGCCGCCGGACGCTGCAGCCGCGGGCCGGAGAGCCGCTCTGCGGAGGAGCCAGCTGAAGGATGCGAGGCGCTGGAGGGTTTTGAGGCAGGGCGGCCGCCTGCCTGTCAGTCAGCGGGGAGCAGCGCAGCTCCCAGCACGTGGGAGCGCAGCAAGGAGGGCGCGGGGCTGGGCGGGGGCTGCAGCCAGGGGGAGGTGGGGCTGAGAACGGGCGGAGGGGGGGGGGTTAGCCCCAAAAGACGGGGGGGGGGGGGGGGAGGAGGAGGAGGAGGGCTGCGGGGAGAGGAAGTCGTAGGGGGAGGGGCGGGGAGGCTGCGAGAGGGGTTCTCGGGGTGTCGGTCATTTCAGTCCACAGCCCCCTTCCCCCCGCTTTCAGAACTTCGCTTTTCCTCCCCTCGCGTCTCGGGGCGGGCCGGTGCCGCGGGCACTGAGGAGACGGCGCGGTGGCGGGGGCTCTTTTTCCTTTCCAAGAGCTGCCTTGGTCCCTCGCTTTCTTTCCTTCCTTAGCAACCTCTCGTGGCGAGCACCCCCCCTCCTCCCACGTGCCGGGGCGCGGGGGGGTGCCGCGGAGTTACAGCGACATGTGCACACAGTTAGTCCGTGCAGAGTTACCCCCCGAACGCGGATTCCGCCCCTACCCCTCTGGGGGGTTATTTCTCTCTGGGGCACAGAAGTGGATCTCCCGCGCACCGACCCTCGCATGCGAGAAGGCCCCATGAGGGGCATTGCCACTGGGGGAGGTGGGCGGCGGGCGTTAGTTATCTGGCCGTGCAGCCCCTTCCGTGGGGGGAGCCGTCCTGCAGCTGAGGTCTGCTGAGGAAATTGGCCAGTTCCCCGCGGTGAAAAGGGCATGTAATTGCTCTCTTTCCATCCGCGACCTTATGCCTGACTTTGTTCTAATTTCAGCCCAGCGGGAGGAGGGTGGCGTTGGGGAGCCCAGACAATGAATGTTTTACTCTTCCAGGAGGCGTGCGGCTGAGTAGCTAAACCTCCAGAGTTACAACAGGACACCAGGACTGTAGCGCCCGCTCCAGAAGCGAATCAGATTTAATCCTTTGTCTTTCTTTTAACCTTGTGTATTTATATGAGAGTTTGGTGACTTCTCTGGAAGGCCTGGATAGGAACGAGTTATGATTTGCAAAATTTGCTGTGCTTTGCTTGGATTTTCCTGCTTGTTGAGGTTGCTTTGTGTTTCTGTTTCAAATAAACCACAAACGTCAAAGCAAGAATCAGCTTGTCTACCTGATTTCTTATCTATAGTTGTTTGGTTTCCACCCAAAACCATAAGCATACCTAGATTTGTTGAAAATTGAACAAGTGCTCAAAAACTAGCCTAAGTTCACCTTACAGGTTTGTAAGTCTGACCAACCTAAACCAGTGATGGATTGTTTTGTTTGTAAACACATTTGCCATTGCACTGATAGTAAAAGGGGGACATGCAGTTTTCTTCATTTATGACGACAGTGTTGAGTAATTAAAATGTTATTGAGGAAGACTTCTCACAATAGCATGGCTACTGCTATACCCTTGGGATTTTTTCCAAGTAGCTTCTGGCTACCTGCACAGAGCTAGCAGTTTTTACTTCTGTTTTCAGGTGTAGGTGAGATGGAGAAGGGATCGTTGGCAGCAATTTATATGGGCCCGTGGTGTCCATGGCTCCACCAATAGTCAGGAACATAGGCTTAGCTCCACCAATGTTTGGGCTTAAATTTTCAGAGCCAGTCTGTCCCTAGGATGGACTGGGGCAACTGCCCCGGGCTCTGCACTTTACGGGGCCCCACACTTCGTGGGTATGCAGGGTCATCCCTAGCTATTCTGGGGCCCTACGCAGCCCCCCCACACAGGGGGATGTGTGGGGCCCCAGGCCTCTGTGGGGGTACTAGCCCCAAGCCTCTGCAGGGGGTGGCCTGGCTGGCTTAGGGGTAGGGGGAAACCACCCCCTAGCACTCATCAGCTGCGGGGCTGAGGCTGGGTGGCTGCATTTCCCACCGTGCCCAGTGCAGGCCCAGCCCTGCTGCAGAGCTCAGGGAAGTGGAGGTGGGAAGAGGCGGGGTGGGCAGCACAGGAGCAGGGACCTGGGAAAGAGCTGGAGCAGGGGCTGGAACAGCACGCAGCTGCGCAGGGCACCAGGAACTTTGGTGCACCAAATTTCCTAGGGGCCCCATGCAGCTGTGTACTTAGCATATGGGTAAGGACAGCCGTGGGCCTGGGGGATAAACGGGGCCTGGTGCTAGCAGCAGCAAGCAACCCAACCCCAACCCTCCCCTGCTCCCACTCCACCCCACCGCTTTCCCCAAGCTCCTGCCCCACCTCTACTCCATCCCTGCTCCTCCTCCTCCATCTGTTCCCCCTGGTCCTGCCCTGCCTCTTTCCAGCTTCTGTCCCCTCCCCCGAGCAATGCCAGGAGCCGGCAGAGCAGGCTGGGGCCAGGTTGCTCACTGCTGCCAGTGCCAGGCTCCCTGCTAACTCCCCAGGCTGCCCTGGACCCGGCACCCCCCTGAAGCGTTGCCCCAGTCCCTCCCATGGATGGGATGGCTCTGCTTGGACTGGATTGCGGCAGTACCAAAAGTTATACAGAACAGACGTCCATGGAAGGGATGAGGGTTATTCCCTTTCAGTAAAAATTGTCTCTCAATATGAGATTGCGTCGCACCTTTCTGAGTGGAGTAATAGACCTTTTGAGACAATATCTGCCTTCAGAGGCTGAAGAAATCACTGCTCTTTCAATTTAACGTAGGGAAGAATACCATGCTGCCCAGCAAACATTGTCAAAGGTCTAGTTCTTCTAGAGCTGGGTTATGTCCTCCACTGACACAGTGCAGCTATGAGGATCGGAGCACCATCATTTCCAGTAGGCACTGGAGATGGATCAGTCATGTGCTTCGGATGGAACCAGAGTAGCAATAAGATGGACACTCGAAGGCAAGTGAAGATGAGGCTGCCTAAAAATGACATGGCAAAGAGCTGTGGAAGCCGAGCTGAAAAACCTAGTGCACAACTGGGGAACCATTGAAAGACTTGCCAGAAGCAGACAGAAGTAGAGGAGCTTGGTCATTGCCCTAGCTGCCAGAGGCGTAATAGGAACATGATGATGACTATCAAAGTAGACTGTCACAGTAACTCCTAAAGATTCTCTTTCTCAGCTTCAGCATGGTATACTGATATCCTGTAACAGATGAAGCTGGAAAGAAAATAGCTAGACAATTAGTAGCTGAAGTTCTATGCCACATCTTACCAATGGTGACACAGTTCATGAAATCTTATTTCCTCTCTGAGCAGAAAGTAGACAAGTGTAAACTTAGATATCTCTCATTTCCAGTTGAAACTGTTCTATTTAAAACTAGCTATTTTAGGGATGTACTTTTTTCCCCCTACCTACTTTATTTTTTCCAAAAAAGCGATCCTTTATTAGGAAAAAGAGTATTAATTATTAGGGAATTAAGTATATATAGTTTTAGTTTTAGTACTCTGAGAATAGTGCAAAATGTGATTTGTTGTACTATTACTTTACTGAAATAGGATCCATGTAAGGTTGAGCTGTTGGCCAGATGATCATTCTTTTTAATCTTAAACAGGATGTTCTCCTATGTCCATATTTGATTAGTGAGCTTAAATACATATTCACCCACATTATTTACTTAGATATTGTGACAAAGCTCTGTCCTTATCTTCGTGGATCCTGCGTTTCCTGGCGGATTTTTACTAGCCTCAGCGGCTCACTGTGACCCTCCACGGAGCCCTTCTCTCTCTGGAGACAAGGTCACAGCCTATTGAGCCATTTTCATCACAAACCAGTGAGGAGAAGCTATCCTTCCTGGCACAGTCTCTATTGTCTCCCAATCTCAGAGACTAATTAGGGGAGGCAGAAAGGGGGGAGCCCAGGCCCACCCTCTACTCTGGGCTCCAGCCCAGGGACCCTAATAGTATCAGCTAAGATGGCTGACCTTTCAGGCACAAAACACAATACAATTCCCTGGGCTACTTCCCCACAGCAGTCCCCGCTTCTTCAAACTCCACTTCACCCTTACCTCAGGGCCTCCTTCCTTCTGTACGATATGTTGTCCAACACTCAGTCTCACCAACAGCATAACTTCCTTCCACAGCTCCAGACACCCACAACCCACCTGACTGACTGGGAGGTTTTTATCTGGATTCAGCCAGTCCCTGATTGGCTTCAGGTGTCCCAATTAGGCTACCTGTTTCTACTCCTTTCTAGAAGGTTCTTAATTGGCCCCAGGTGTCTTGATTGGCCTGGAGTAGCCTTTGTTTGGCTATCCAGGGAACAGGGACCTGCACACCCTGAGACTAATGTACCTGCCTTCCAGCACTCTCCTATATCCTTCTGGTCTGACTCCGTCACAATATAGTAAAAGCATCTATCCAAGCCTAGATTCCTATACAAGTATTAAAAATACACATACCAATAGACTACCAGCATAAAAACTAGCCCTATTCTGTAGGAATCCTTACCCAGCTTGCTTTCATATTACTTTGCTTTTATTTTATAGAATTGAGAACATTTGAATCTATAATGGAAGACCCCTGTGTTTTAGAAAAAGTCTTTCACTGAATTTAAAGTCACTTGCCTGAACAAGAGTTGAAGGAATAGATCCATAATTTCTTTTCAATTTGTGTACATTCGATACCATATTTGCATACATTTAGTCATTTAAAACTGTTAAAGTGGCTACTGTGTTTATATATATATATATATATATATATATATATATATATATA